>OW679196.1:138967012-139175784 GCA_940337035.1 Agriotes lineatus | reverse complement strand
AGTGTTTTTCTGTTAGTCGAAAATCAATGGTACAAGTTGTATGAAGACATGAAGGTATTTAAAGATATTACAATACAATGATCCAAAAACAGTTGATCAACTGACTGACAAAATAGCTGATACTGTTTCTATTTAAAAAAAGGCAAAATAAGAAAGAGTACTTGCAGTTTTAGGTTAAGTTGTTTGTAGTTCTACTGACATTAACATAATTTAGATCACATTGTGAATGTGAATTGAGGTATCCTATTTATTGATGCATTAATTAAAAAACTAATAGAAAACGCAAATTGCAGACATTCTATGTTGATCTGCCTATCTTTGGTGCATATTATTTATTGTTATTTCTAATATAATTAATAAATAAAAATTGATTATACACACAACATAGCTTTAGTTTGAACATTATATTGCGTCACTCTTTTGTTATTAATGAAAAATATGATTATTTAATTATGCTTTACAGTAATAAAAGTATGTTGCTTTCTATACTTTATTCATTTACAACATATCAACACTTGCGCGGGCTAGCAAATTGAGACTCGTGTATCTACAGGGTTAGGTTGTTACACTTTAAATAAATGCAACCATTGTATGACAAATTTTCGATTCTAACGAATGACAGATAACCACAAAATATTAATCCCAAACAAAGCTGTTCGAAACACAGATTTTTCAGCGTATTTTGAACGCAAATTAACCAACAATCAACCAGTCCACCTCAATAGTCAAGTACGTTTGGCTAACCTGGAATTTGTTTTCAAGTGCAAAAGGACGCCAATCTGCATTTCTGGTGGTCTCCACAAACGGACGCTAAGCCTGTATTTTCTTCAGCTGCTCCTACCTGCCAGTGGAGTACGAATCAAGTCTCTCTCGGGTCGTACACCGTGCTGTCCGCTTCCCGAACCTCCCAGTCTTGATGAATCTGGCTCAAAAGACCGCCTCGTACATGCCACGGTTGGAAAGGACGCCAAGCTTGTATCTGCTTCCTGGCAATATTTCAGCGGCTGATGCTTACTTTTGAAGTACGAACCGAGCCTTCTCTATGCCCTGCACCTTGCTGTCTGCTTCTCTCAGCTCCAAAACTTGTCGACTCTTACCTTCGAAGACGATACATAGGTACAGGCAAAGCTCCAGATCCAATTTACTCTGGAACTGCACTCCGGAATACTGCCAATTTAACTGGGCACAAATTATATAATTTTATCAACAAAATTAATCAAACTCGGGGAGCCAAACAACACACAAGCTTTGAGCTTGGCTTCCCTAAAAAGCAGCAAACGACACTCTAGATCAGGGGTGGCGAACCAATGGCACGCGTGCCATTGATGGCACGCCGCAAAATAATTTGGGCACGGCATTAATTAAGGAATTTAGCTAGCTAATTAAAACAATTTATTTTTCTCCATGCTCATCTAGTAAGTTACACTTACTTTGACATATCCATTGCAGGTAAGCTGATTTTACTGTTTGTTTACTGGTTGTCATGACATTGGGGAGTAAGTGAATTGCGTGTGATTACAGTAATTTTAGTTCTATAAGTTATCTGAACGGGTTTGAACTTAACTGATCCTAACCTATTTGAAATTTAAAAACTCTTTAAGAGAGGGGCGGAGCCCCAAGGCCCCCCTTGGTGATGGGCGGAGCCCCGGGGGCCCCCTTGGAGAGGGGCGACGCCCCGAGGGCCCCCTTGAAAAGGGGCGGAGCCTCGACGGCCCCCTTGCAGAGGGGCGGAGCCACGAGGGCCCCCTTGGAGAGGGGCGGAGCCCCGATGGCCCCCTTGGAGAGGGATGGAGCCCCGAGGGCCCCCTTGGAGAGGGACGGAGCCCCGTGGCTTCCTTGGAGGGGGCGGAGCCCCCGAGTGCCCCTTTGGGGAGAGGCGGAGGCCCGAGGGCCCCCTTGGAGAGGGCGATGCCCCGTGGGCCCCCTTTGGTCAGGCGGCGGCAGGGGAAGGCAGGTGCGGGTTGTGTAACAGAACAGAATGGCCCAACGTAATAGGCCTAAAGATGGTGGTAAATTGAATAAAATATTTTATTCAAATTTTTGTTGGGCATGGAGAAAAATGTTATAAGCATGCTCGGGAAGTAACTATCTATAACCAGTCTCGAACTTTGCCAGCCCTCGCTCGCTCGGGCTGGCAAACTCGTTTTCGACTGGTAAAAGCTACTTACTTCCCTTGATGCTTAAATAACTATTTTCGTCTACATTTGAGGTCATAGTAACAAAGTTCATTGTGAACAAAGATACCGGTGCCGGAACGGCAACAGACTGCGCGACAGAGGTAGGTAGATTTCGGGCGAATTTCTGACCGAACGGAAGGGAGTGAGCTACGGACGACGAGAGGGGCGCTGTTACACTTAGGGGCCGGTTGCAGAAAGCAATGTTAAGTCTGGTGTTAGCTAACGTCGCGTCAAAGTGAACAAAATCGCATCAAATTTTGTTTACTAATGTATTAGTTACCATAAGCATTTGAGATTTGATTCGTTTTTGTTCACTTTGACGTCGCGTTAGCTAACACCAGACTTAACATTGCTTTCTGCAACCGGCCCTTAGTTTGTAGTTCGCATGCAGTATTTGAAATAACTAGTTGGATTTTACTTTAAGCATTTATTTTGTAAGTTCTCCCCTGGATCGTTAGCAACCCTATTTACATTTATTTTTAAATATTGAATACATATTTCCCTGAGTAGCTAGGTAACCCTATTTTCATCTTGTGATAACATTTTTCAGCAAATTACAGCTATGTTGCTGTCAATTTAGACCACTCTGCATTCGAATAGTTTTTCTGGTGGTCCTTTTCCAATTTTTGGGAGATTTTGATAACTTGAGTTGAATTGCGTGTGGCAGTATTTCTCGGCCTTTTCAATCCCAGTCTTCGCGGGAATAAGTTGGTTGCCCCTCGGCTTCGTGCTTCACCAGCTTAATTATAGCTTGCTCCATTTGTGAGGAAAAATTTGGGAGCAACGAAAGACTACTGAACGTTAGGATAGTTGTTTGTGGTTGCAATCTTTACTTTCACTACGCTCTTGCGGAATTTTGGAGTTTACTTTCGTCGTTTGCACGGCACTCCAGGCTGTCCGCCACCTCCAGGTTAGTCGTCTTCAGCTCCCGCCTTTTAGCTCGGTTATGTACCTAGGAACTTGTATTTTTAGCCTATTTCTACCTGGGATTGTTTGATGGCACGTCATGGCCTCATTAACTATTTCTTTAGAAAAAATGACACGTAGATCAATAAAGGTTCGCCACCCCTGCTCTAGATCAACACAGTAACATGATTTACAATTGTTTTTTGTAAGTGTACATTCTTTGATCTAATTTATAATTGTATTTGTAAATGTCATTCAGGAAACTCTAACCTATCAATTGGTCTCACTTTTTCATTTTTAGTAACAAACACTGACTCACACCACTAGCGCATTCTTGTAGTCTTCATTAATTTTTAAATTGCTCCTTATATGGTCTTTGCATTAATCTGTGCCTTCTTCCAATGCTCTATAATCCTTTAGCTACGTCATCGAATGTTGGCATTTGGATACGACTGCAAACGCTGCATAAACCCTCTGTAAAGCCTCAAAATACCTTTGTACTTAAGCGATTTCATTATCGTCCCCTGACATTACTTAATTAATCTGTCAGTCATCATAAACTTAGCTAAATTTGCCATATTGAGCACAAATTTGAATACAAGCTGATCGCAACCCTGCCGATATTGTTCTGTTCAATCACTAACCTCTGTTACTTAATTACAGTTGTTGCTAATCATGTTTTATGTAATTATCAATGTTTAATAGTGGCTCTTATTGTTGCAATAAATACAATACAAATTCTAGGCCTATTTGAATCTTTCCATTAACGTTCGTATATTAGCAATGCAACCAGTATTTCTGTAAGCATCATACCATTACAATATATTATGTATTACAATAAGTTCTTAGCCGAACATAATGGCAATTGGCAATATACATCAAATGTGATGTAGGGTATTACAACCAACCATACATTTGATGTAATTTATAATCTTAAGTAACAAACGATTTCCGGGATTGGACCGTGTCATGATTGAGATCGAAGAACTCAACGTTTCGCCCACTTTCGTAAGGGGCTTCATCAGGAGGAAAAAGCAAAAAAGCACGGTAACTCAACGTGTTAACCACACCAGAGGCGAAACTCTCTGCAAGCGAAGAGATAGAAGAGCACGGTAACTCAACGTGTAAACCACGTCAGAGGCGAAACTCGACTAACTAACAGAAGGAGAAAGGCGAGAATTGATAGGCAAGCGCCGTCTCGGTTCAGCAAATGTCGTCGCTGTTCAGTGGCGGTGGGCCGGGCTTAGAAATTTGCACTTTCCACATAGAAGGAAGATGAAGGGGAAGATGACATAGTGTTTAATTTATCTAAAGGTGTTTATAGAATCCCTTGCTCTTGTAATGCTGTATACATTGGTGAAACAGGTCGTTCAGTGAAAACTCGCATCTCTGAGCACCAGCGCTGTATCAAGTCGGGTCTCGTTTCATCATCAGCCATCGCCGAACACCAACGCGATGCTGATCGTAAGATCCTTTTTGGTGAAACTTCCACCATCTGCAAATCCCCATTCTTCTTTAGCAGAACGATTAGCGAAGCCATTGAGATTTACAAACAACCTAACAATCTCAATCGGAACGAAGGCTTTCCTTTTTTTTCTATGTGGAAAGTGCTAATTTCTAAGCCCCGCCCCACCGCCACTGAACCGCTACGGCGCTTGCTTATAAATTCTCGCCTTTTTCCTTCTGTTAGTTAGTCGAGTTTCGCTTCTGACGTGGTTTACACGTTGAGTTACCGTGCTCTTCTATCTCTTCCCTTGCAAAGAGTTTCGCCTCTGGGGTGGTTAACACGTTAAGTTACCGTGCTCTTTTGGTTTTTCCTCCTGATAAAGCCTCTTACAAAAGTGGGCTAAACGTTGAGTTCTTCGATCTCAATCATGACACAGTCCAGTCCCGGAGTCGTTTATTACTTAATGACAATGGCCGTGAAAGCCTCAGAAATCATCTAATTTATAATCTTATTTTCGAAAGTATTTTAACATTAAAATGTACAGTACTATAGAGACATCGAAAAAGATTGAATGCCACGTGACGTGTTACGGTTAGTTTGACGTTAACCTAATTTTTTGCCTTATTTACTAATGTTAGCTCTAATGCTCTGCCTCACCTTAGCTTAAACTACTTAATGGCTATGCGAATTTAAAAGGATAGGTGAGCTTAACAAGTTAACGTTGAAATTCGTAGCATGTCAACTGAGTGTTGAATGTGTTGGTTTTGTTAAGCCCCTTCTGAAAGTTGCGTGGTTTAATTAGTCCTGGAAGCCTAATATTTGCCTGTGAGATTGAGTTTATTTTGCCATGTTGAAGGCTGGCAGCTGGCATGCGAGTGCACTAGTCTATTTATTTATTAATTTTTTTATTTATACAACGAATATACAAACAGGATAAAAATCCCAACAAAGGATACATTAATTAACATAAGTAGAAGCTATAATAGTATAGAAATAACAAATTATCGAAAATTATACTTATTATTTTAAATATTAAAAGACAATAAGACAAAAACGTATAGCGAAAAATTATAGTGGCAAATTTAATTCTAGGAAATAAACAGTAAATTTATATACTAAGTTTAAGTATTTCTTACTGAAACTATCTCACATTATTTTATTTTTAAATTGACTTCTGTTTAGCGCAAACAAATCAATATCACAAAAGTTGTTGTTGTATGAGTTTAGCATTCTTGAAATACAGGAAGTTTAGGTACAAGAGGTATTGGCATTACCTATCAGATTTAAAAATGTGAGTACGGCGGCCATTAAATGCAGACACCCTGAAGTTAATCCTCAAAAGTATATATGGGGAGTAGATATTTCCGTCAACTATTTTGTGTAAAGAAAGCACATCGGACATAAGTCTACGTTCTACAAGGGTTAGCATATTAAATCTAGTACAAAATTCTTCATATACCCCATACCCAAAGCAAATTTTTTTATAGTGGTTTTGGCAAATCGCCGTTGAATACCTTCAAAGCGTTTAATATAAACTTGATATTGGGGATCCCCAATAATGCTTGCATAATTCAATACGCTGTTGACATAAGCATAGTACGGACATTTTATAGATTTAATTTGGTTGAACAACCTAGTTATGAAACCCAACATTTGATAAGCTTTTTTACAAATGTAGTACATGTGATCACCGAATATCAATTTAGAATCGAAGACTACGCCGAGATCCTTTACTTTAGACACTGACAATAATTCGAGCAATTTCGCAGGACAGGACAAAATCAAGATAGATCGATAGTTTTCAATTTTATTACGGTCTCTCGATTTAAAAACGGAATTAAGGTGCGCCTGTTTCCATATATCAGTGAATGTGCCAGTACCAAAAGAGCAGTTATACAGTATAGATAAAGTACAACCAAAATTTAAATACCGCCACAAGTTAGTGCATGTTCGATAACCATATCAGATGCATTTAAAATGGCTCCAAGTCAAACATCATACAGGGCAGCACAAAAAATAAGAAATTCGTTCAAGAATAAAGTTACCTTATTTAAAAAAATATGGCAAAATTTTATTGAGAAAAGTTGTTTAGAATCAAAAGTTATGCTCAAATACAAAGTCAGGGCCTCCTATTCGAATTTTTATTATTTTTTTAGAAAATTTTGTATTAGCCCCGTATTTTCATAAGAACTTGAAATAAAATTGTAGGCTTTAATTGTAAGTTTTTTATATGTACATTATTATTAGTAAAGCATTTGCCTTGTTAAAAAGTATATTTGCGAAATTCTAAAGTTCTGTTAAATATCGTTGCAACAAACATGAAGTGGACGGTTACCTAAAAAAATATAAATCCAAGTACATTTTACAAATATGCTTCAAGTTGCTAAAAGTTATTTAAAAGTGATGTGGTTGTAACTACTTTAAATACATATAAAATTAGAATAATAAAAGTATGTATTTGAGCATAACTTTTGATTCTAAACAACTTTTCTCAATATAATTTTGCCATATTTTTTTAAATAAGGTAACTTTATTCCTGAACGAATTTCATATTTTTTGTCCTGCCCTGTATGCTGTTTGACCTGAAGCCATTCTAAGGGGATCTAATATGGTTATCAAACATGCACTAACTTTTGGCGGTATTTAAATTTCGGTTTTACAACTAATAAATAAATTTCCCATTTGTTGCACACTAAATGGACCACACTGTATATGTAACTATATACAGGGTCTCTACATCAAGAGCAGCGAGTGCTCCTTCTACCTGATCGGCAGTAACTAAGGAACGTTTATCCCAAGATGTGTGAAATTAGAAGTATTACTGTGAGTGATGTTGACCATTGACAAAAACAGAGCCAAAATGCTTAGCAAAAAGATGACATATTTCAGAACCGGTACTATCAGTAACATTACCACAAGACATGATAAATGGAATTGTACCATTTATGTTAATTTATTTGACAGTTCCTTTCTGATATTACGTTGTTGGCTTATTTGAGCAAATCTGCGCGTGATATCTCGTATCGCATAGCTTCGCAGACGTTGTCTGTGGGGTTTCGGCGTATTGCATAATCCGCTTCACGAAATAGTACATTTGGTTACCCGTCGTTAATTAACTTCGAACTTAAGCAAAACTAACTAAAAGCAATTCGTGGAAATGTCAGATTTTGTGTCTGACCCGTTATGTGGATTTGGGAGTTAGTGAATGAGGTTTTCAGGGTAAATCGGGTCGTTGAACAATTTTAGGCCATTTGTCCTTATGTAATTTTTCATCTATTTTTAGATGTCTTTTGATAAGTCTGCACCTCCTGATTAAGCTACAGAGGACTGGGGATAGAACGTCGAGCCGACTAACACCAGAAGTGAGTTTTCTAAAGACGTTCCGCTTCTGCGTGATAATTGCATCCTATTGCTTTCAGGCTTTCTAGAGTTGGATTTTATTTTTACTTTATTTTGGGATGTTTTGGATTTGCGGATTTTTAGTGTCCTCAGATTGATAGTTTATGTATCGACGAACTTTTTACATGGTGACTGGAGTTTTTGGTAGCGACTTTGGCTCTTTAGACTTCGTTTCCGTAGGACGCTGGATGCTGCAGATAAGTCACAACCTTGGTTTCATTTAAATAAATATTTTGCTGTAATTCAAAGTTTATTGATGTAAATCAGTTTGAGGACTTACAATATTAAATATTGGTTTTACCATTTATGTATCAATAGAGTAGTCATTTATATGCGGATTGTCAAGTACTTTGAGCTTTGCGTATTTGTGTGTTAAGCTTATGTGTTATGCTGTAAACGCAGCGTGTACACGTAGCGAATTTAATATGGTGTTTATCTCAATTAGGTGGTACTGTCATCTGCATTTATTGAAAATAAATATCACTTTAAGTCTTGTCCTTTCTATAACAGGTTATAGTTTATCAAGTAGCATGTATCTAATAAGTGTATTTTTGATATAATCCCTTTAATGGAAGTTACAATTACCGTATCACCGAAGAATCGTCCAGCTTACATTTGCGAGTTTTTGAGCAATCAAGTTGGTGGCGCTTGAATTTCGTTTGGTCAGTTTAGTGTATTGCATAATATACTTCACGAAGTTGTCGTGAGTATTGGCACGGTCTTTTATTAACATCCACCTGACTGGTCGGTTTTGTATGGGTTGCCAAGTAAACCGGAACTAGCAAAAAACACGCCATATCACAAAAGCATGTTCGGATGGGTACTTAAAAAATGTGGTTCTCAAAAAAAAATGCAACACTGTCCCAACGAATAAAATGAATTGACCATGACTATCTGTTCACTTGTTTGAGTTATTTCAAAAAATAGCTATTAAGATATAATATCCAGTTATCAATATATGGTAGTGATAGATTTGGTAGAACATGAGGTAATCAAGTTTTGAAAACATTAATATATGCACTTCTTAACGTTTAGATAAAACGTTATGTTATTACCAACTCATAAAAAATCACTTATAATAATGTATAATTTTGTATTTGTATTATTTTTCTGAAACTAAGCATTTACTCTATTTAATCTTCTTCTTATTAGCATGCTTCAAAGAAAAATAATAAGTACATTCAGGGTTTAATAACTTTCATTTTTTGAAAACACGGAGAAGCAGCAACATATTCCTCGCTCACTAGATAATTTTTGATCTTATGCAAATGTGCTTTAGTTTTATAGAACTGTTTCCACTAAATTCGGCGACTATGGCAGCAGTGAATGTTACACTAAACAAGATAAATATTATAAAGCAGAGGATATTGATGGTCATAAAATTAATAAACAACAGATTGCCGCACATTGAACTTGTTTCTGTGCTCACTGTTGATAAGGTATGCGTATCTACGCATGTTCTGTTCAAGGAAAATGGCAATTATCCTAATCAACTTAATTATATCTTACCAATAAAAGATATTACATTGGAAAATGTAAACATTTTTAATTGTAAACGAGTTTTGAAGCAAAATGTTTAGTTCGAAAACTAACAGTGTTTCTTTAAATGTCTCCTTCTCCTTCTGGTTTTGAACGTCTGCTGCCTTATCTATGTCAGCTTACATCTTTTATAATCTTTCCATAGTTGCACAACTTTATTTCATCCTGTAATGTTTGTTGTACCTCTTCTCTCCTAATTCTTCCTCTCTTTAGTAAAATAAGTAATTTTTTATAGCTTTCCTTGTATGTCACTACTGTAACACAATAGCGACTGTATTTGAGTATTTTTGATAATATCACTGTATATGCCCACTGTTCCATTTCTCGTCACTCTGGAATACTTGTAATTGACCTTCTGAGATTTTTCAAATTGAACTAAAGATATAGTCATATTAATAAAACAATAAGAGAATGGTTTCATACATACAGGTTAGGGATGTTCCGAATACTCGTATTCGTATTCGTATTCGCGAGTATTCGCTATATTTTCAATATTTGTATTCGCAATCGTATTCGCCAAAATTAACACGAATATTATACGAGCATTTCACATTAAAATTATAGAAATATAGTTTTTATTTATTTATTTATTTATTTCGCACTCAGCCAACAGCCGTTAGGCCAATTATAGGCGTCGCTGTGCAGTTATGAGGACTTCCAACCCCACTAACGACTGTCATGATGTTGTTATGACCGCCGGGACCAACTTTTTTCCGTGATAGCCGTACCATGAGGGGCCGAGAGATGCAGCCGTGGAACTCCCATCCAAGTTCTGACCAGAGAGACCGTTGCTTAACTCTGCTGATCGAACGTGGACGCTTGTTCAAGCTACACCACCCATAAAAATGTAAAACAGGTATTCATACATTAAATCAAACATTTTTTAAAAATATTAACCATTCTATAACATTAAATAAAAAACAAAACTATTTTCCATACTATTTCTAAAATTTGCAGCGCATACAAAAACGATGTTGATGTTGGTATTATTCACTCACGGTCATGTATTCGTATTCGTATTCGTATTCGCGAATATTCATAAGAGTATTTGTATTCGGTATTCGTATTCGCAAATACGAATTTTTGTATATTCGGAACATCCCTAATACAGGTCATGGGTAATAAAATGGATCACACTACAATATTTGCCATTATTCTTACTCTATCACTTTCAAGACGTTGCGTTACAAATAACATTAGTAATTATCTATTATCTACTCCCATAAGATAAATGTCACTTATCCCACTCATTTTGAGTGAGTTGAAAACTTGATTAAAGCACAATTTTTCATTGCCGCATTTTTTGAAGCAAATAATAGCGCAATCTTTACATTATTTTAAATGAATTCTTGATGAATACGAAAGTGTTAATTTTCTACTTGCCAAAAAAATAATGACAAACGTAAGATTATTTTTAAATTTTTTTCAATTTTGGGCGGACATAATTAATAGTTATTTACTATACATGTGGGATAAGAGCATCATTAATATCCGCGTGTGCAAGTTACAAACGAGTGCGTAGCACGAGTTATGTAAGCAGACAAGTATATTAATGATGCATTATCACACATGTATTGTACAAAATTTTATCTACAACTGCCTAAAATTGAGAAAAGTGTCTTAAGAGAAATGTCAGATCTGTCATTTTCAAAAATATTTTAGTAGGCAAATGGTATTATGCCATTCATTTGACCCTATTTCAGTTAGGTAATGAAGCCATTACAGCACTCAGTTAGGTAATGCAGCGATTACATAACTGAGTGGTGTAATGAGCTTCATTGCCCAACGGAAATAGTGTCAAATGAGTGACGTAATGAGTTACTTATCCCACTGGAGTAGATAAAATATTGTACACTACACGTGATGCATCAATAATGTATTTGTGTGATTACACAACTGGGCTGGCACCTTGTGCAAATTTTATACGCGTATATTAATAATCCCCATATCCCAATTGTATGGTAACTATCTATTACATTATATAGGCCATAGGTATTTATACCTTGACGCTCTTTGTTATATTGTATAATTTTATTTCGGTATTCTTTAAAATTATGGGAATGCTTGTATATAATCTGTTCCAAAAGTGCCAATTCTGCTTCACTAAAAGTAGTTGGTGTTTTAAACAAGTGGATAATGAGGAAAATAAAGATGTACCTTTATTTGTATTTTTTATATATATCCTAGACTCAGATGCCGAATTTGCTCAATTGCTGGAATGAATTTGGCCAATGCTGCCATATTTAAACAAATTAATTCGGAAATTGGGCGAATTTAGGTTTTGTGCAGGTCCCAGACTCAGTATTCCTCTTCGGCAATTGAAGGAGTTCAACATCTGAGTCTAAGGTATACACCTGTAAGTCGAAGATATTATTTTAAGTTAAGATCTAGGAATTAAATTATTTATAAAAATTGAAACAAATGTTAAAATTTGACTAATACTAACACAAAAGTAACGACATGAAACAGAGTATTCTTCAATATTTTCAAAAAACATGTCTTTCATCACGTAAACGATATTCAACCAAGCGAACAAATTTTCCAGGCAAGCAAAAAGTATTATGTGCGTCAATGAGGGTTGAAAAACCCAAATGCTGTTAATTTACATTCTGCAATATAAACAATTAATTCCTAGAAGTATCTCAGTTTTTGACGTAAATCGTTTCCTTACATTTCGCATGTGCGTAATTAATGTACTTGCAAAACAGTAAAAAGAAATTACTACCACAAAATTCCAAGAAAGTTTAAAAATAACAAGGGTTTTAATATTCTACGTTACAATCGACTTTATTTGTTTTTATTTGTAAATGGAGTCCCTGTATGTAGTTTATTAAGAGTTGTGCATACAGCGTCACACATTTTGATTGGTTTGGATAATTTTTACAAGGCATGTATGATAAAAGTGCTTTTTTACATATTTTGTAATACGTTGCAACCGATGGTTCCATACATGCAAATCTAACTTTCAGTTAGGTTGCCCGTATATTCCTAATAGTAGGTTCTAGAGATTCTAAGTAGGGTTTTTCGATTCCGGGTACCCGGACTCGGATCCGCAGTCCAGTAAGGAATACCTGGACCCGATACCCGGTCTAAGACTCGATGAGGCCCCAGTCAACGTTTTTTACTTTTTTTTTGTAATATTAGGTACATACCTACTTGTGAAATGGTACTTATGTTGAATAGATTTTTATGTTTTAACTCTATTATATTATATATACTGTTATGATACACTAAGGGTAGTTGCAAAATAAAAATATAAAATTGATAAATTTGGAAGATTATTACAATCAAAATTTGAGGTGTTTAGATAAGATTGGGTGTTAATTTCAAAATGAATAATGAAAATTAATTGAGACAATGGGTAAGGTAATTTAATAAGTAAATAGCAATTGAGTATTTAATTTTGATGGTTGAGTTCAATTTTAATAAAGTTTCATGCCAAGGTTACAATTGACAAATGTGCTTGTGATAATAATAAAGAATTGTAGCATGTAATAATAGGACATTGTAACTACGAGAGATATAAAAATTTGTTTAGTTAGTTAAATAAACAAACTCATAGAAAATGTATATTGAATTTAGAAATAACTAATTTTGAGAATAAAAAGGTTGATATTATTATTCTCCTTGGCATAGAATTTCGGCTTAGACCGCGTCGTATTTGCAGATGAACCCCCAGCATTCTCTGGCTTAATGTGCCTTGCACCTTGTGAAGTCGAGCAAAAACCCGCGCGATGGCCATGCTCTTTGGTGGCTCGTGTTGTTTGAGTATCTTGAGAACGAGGATACTTAGGCAGATTTGGCCGTTTTGCTGTTTGTGCATTCATATTCACTAACGTTTCGCAAGACCTTGCAGCTTGCATCATCAGAGTGAAAGTCGCGTGAAAGGCACATTAAGCCAGAGAATGCTGGGTGTTCATCTACAAATACTACGCGGTCTAAGCCGAAATTCTATGCTAAGGAGAATAATTCGAGTAACCGCGAAAGCCTCCAACAGTACATAGGTTGATATTATGCCTTATTTTAAATAATTGTTTGGTAAATTACAAAATAAAGGGGCTATTAACAAAACTACGTTGTGTAAGTGTGAAAATATAACATTGATTTAATAAAACCATACAATCGATGAAGAGATTGTGCAATACAGTGAATTGGAAATAAATAACACGGAAGATTACATTATTTGAAGGAATTTGGATTTATTGATGCATGCAAGATATAATTAGGATTCATTGGTGACGTTGGTGGTTGCATGGAAAACATTTAAAAAGGAAGTTGTTGGAATTAGCTGCTTGATTTGGACGGTTATGTGGGTGTTGCTGAATACAGAGTATTATCTGAGGAATAAAGAAGGTTAGATTGGGATCATCTATAATACTAAAACCTACCAGGAATCGATTGGAGTGACGGTGACATTGTTAAAGGGAGCAGGACTGGATTTTACGAACAATAGAGTTATTGACAGGTTAGATGCTGTTTGAAGGTTGACGGACCATCATAGTTGTGACTATTGGAGGAATCAGCGGTAGGCGTTGCGGACTGTGAACATCGGGAGCTGTGGAAGTTGGGGGTTGTTGGTGTTTGGATATTTGCAGTGACAGCTGGAGAAGTTTTAAGGTTTGTGTTAATAATTCATATAAAAGCATTTTGAATAATAAACAATAAAAGAAAGAGTGAAAATAAACATAATACAGTACTTACTTTGGTGAATTGATTAATAGATGTGTCAATGTAAAGGATAATTGTCAATACTTGGTTTGATTAAATGTAGAAGTCAAGTTGACAGTTAATGTCATTCAGTAGTCAATGATTTATATAGAATTTAAACATCAACTAATAGATAACTAAATTGGCGAACCACCCTGATAAGAGTACTCAATTGAAATAATTAGTTAAAAGTAAAATTTAACATAATTAATTTGAAAAAGAAATTAATTAAGGGCTAGCTCAAAGTGGAGTTACTGCATAATTATAAGTCGCCCAATGTGGTGCATTGCAATACTTTAACTTTACTATATTATATGTATTAGTTAAATGTGTTTTTTTAGTTTATTGTTATTTATTACAAGTATTACGAATTCTTCCAAATAAAATTTAAAAAAAAAATCTTCTTTGTATATTGTTTTCATCTTAAGGGCGGCTAACTTCTAATTCTTGTATATTGAGTTGCCTAACAACCAAATATAATTTTGTTGGCTGTTCTAGACGTACATGTAGGTACCATGCAGCGTAAGCGGATTATATTTAAGATTACTACCGATTACTCTTGTAAATAGCCGTATACCTGCAGGCCGCTCATGTTCAAATCTTTCTTACTTATTTATTTGTTGTGGTTTCTGAACTTTTGAAAATGTACTTACCTAAACGTTCTGAATTATGTTCTTTTATCAATATTATATTAGGGTTATTAACTTAAAAAGTAACAAAACCAAATCTTAACAAAGGATTAAACTAATGATAAATGTCTTTATTTATTTTACTTGCTAGTATCGCTAGCAATATTGATTTAGTATAACATAATTTGAAATTACAAATATATGGAAGTATTCCATTGATCTCTATCGAAAATTGAAACTTCTTTATGTTAGTGATGAATCTAAAAGTGTAAGTTGTAGGCAGTACCAATTCAAAACTGAAAGTAAACCCTTGGAAATATCACTCGCGGAATATGTAAGATACAAATCGCCACAAATCGTTTTAAAAAATATTTTTAATAGATGTGTGTTAAAATATTACGTTTTACAATGTTCATTTGCGATACAAGCAGACAGATTTAAGATCAATTATAGCTGTAGGTTGTTTATTTATTTATTTATTTACATGTTCGTAAAATTAACAGGCCGTAGGCCCAATAACAAATTTCCCAGCTAATTAATAAAAAATTATAACAATACAGCTCGAAGCGTGAGCATAAAAAAGACAAAAAATACATTAATTAAACCAATTGAATTTAATTATATTTAAACTCTATTTAATCTATATTTAAACTATATCTGAACTATATTTGAAATATGTTTGCATGCCAAACCGAGTTACAAAGAAAAAGTTAATAAATTATTTATTGGTAATGTGCGTAATGCAGCCGAAGCGTTTTGTTCGATTATTATTTGTAATACTTGTACTTTTCCAAATTAAGAGAGATGCCAAGATCTGTTTTAGATATTTGTGAATTTATTAAAAGCGGTAAGCGAGATACAGGTGAGTAAACAGCTGAATTAGTGTGGTTGAAACGGATTGATAGCAATTTGTCGCTTCTGGTAGATTTTGCCGGAATTCGGAATGAAAATAGTGATAATACCTATAGTATATTTTTTAATGTGAACATACTATTCTAATAAATAAAGCTTTATTTTGAATGTGTTGGTTTAGCATTGTTATAATAGTTAGTGTATATTTCCAGAACTTATTTAGCTGCATAAAGTAAAACTTGAACGCATAATTTAACAATATAAGTACCAAAGGATTACAAGAGAAAGCAAAGTTCCGTAAGTGCTTAATCCACTTAGCGGTCGCAGAACGTGTTTCCTACATTCATAGCTTGTGTCATTCCCACTTTGGTAAAAATGCAAATTCTTGTCAAAACCATTTCCAAAATGTTAGGATGAATTCAGAAGATGAAAATTGTTTCGATCCTGATTATGATAGTTGTATCATGTATCTATCTGCTAACGCATTGTTATTTAATTTTTTCAATATTTCATCATTTTATTAGCGTTTATTTGTTGTAAACACATCTAAAGTTTTTTAATCATAACATAAGCAATATTCCGAAATTCAAAAATTCCTACGCGTCAGCAGATAGTCCAGACATGTAAGAAATATATACAATTTTGACCAGGTCTCCATCTTTAGCCTTGGTTTCAAAAAATGGAAATAAGTTAGCGCTATATGCGATAAGTTGCCAACTGTAAACGCGGCCCTTAATGGTTAATGATTATAGTATGTGTATGTTGTAATAATGGATTAAAACAAAAGAAAATTTTATATTCTGTGATGAACTCAAT
Organism: Agriotes lineatus; assembly: GCA_940337035.1. NCBI lineage: Eukaryota > Metazoa > Arthropoda > Insecta > Coleoptera > Elateridae > Agriotes > Agriotes lineatus. Next base: position 139,159,312 of record OW679196.1, on the reverse strand, counting down.
GGCCTCTATAATTAAATTATTTAAAAACAGCTCTAATTATTTCCACTTTTATAATTTTCCCGGGCTAATATTTGATTAAACTTTTTATAATAATTAAATGGCTCTATATCAGGGTTACATCGCTACATCTAAGTAAAAACTACTAATTTGATTATTAATTATTTAAAGCCCTATTAAACATTTAATTGTAAGCACTCTGTATGCCGCTATTTCACTAATGGGAATTAACAAGTGTGGTATTTCTAACTGATGGGACCTACAATAATTAAAGATGGTTTCCTAGCCTAGAAAGTACGGCTTCTGATTTTAATTAAATTTTTGATGACCAGGCAGTTAACACTGTTGCTATGCGATAATAATCAAACGTAAGTATTCCGTGTCATAAAACAAAACACTTCTACCGACGCCACGAACCGGAAGTGATGCTCAAATATACAGCATCTTATGGGATACAGTCGCTTTATATACAGGGCATTCAGTAAACACAAAAACATATTAATATTTTTTAAGTTGGTATGTGCACATAATTTTTGCACTAGAGATTCTGTATTGTGTTTTACAAAGGTTTCCACATCTGTATACAAGCAGATTTGAATTTAAAGATGACAATTAATATTTGTCATTGTCAGTGTCAAAGTAGATATTTTTCTAGAAATGCTCACCTGAAGGTTAATAAATGTAATAAAAATACCTATTAGTAAACGCTACTTCAATAGTATCCAACACATTATTTGCATAATATCCTTAAAAGTAGTTAATTACAACACTTATGACAGATGGTAAGTAAATGTCACACCCTTAACCTATTCATTTTAGTGACTTTTTTTAAGTACATTCCTAGACAAAGATGAATTTTGGAAGTACACTCATGAAATTTTGGAAATCAAAGGCCACTTTGTGTTTTTACTTCATTTTACAATAAAGGAAGTATTGGATTCACCCCAGAAATTTGAAATTGAGTTTTCAACAGATCTTTACGTTTTAGAGTCCCCTGATCCCAAAAACATATTTTTTTCATTGGTCTGTCTGTGTGTCTGTCTGTGAACAGAATATCTCAAAAACGGAAAGAGGTATGGCGTTGAAACTTCATATATAAGTTTTGTGTACTTTTGAAGAAAATTGCATAACCGGAAGTAGGTGTTTACCCTTGTGATTTTTCAGTTTTTTTAGATTTTTCCAAAAACGGCTCTAACGATTTTTTTAATATTTAAGTTTTTATTACATTTTTAATGTGTATTGATGTGAGATAGGTGATTTTTCAGTTGAATACTTCTAAAATGGGTTTATTTTTTTTTCTATATTTTTTATTAACTCCTATTCTAAATAGAACACCCGGTATATTATAAAATTTTTGAATTCCGCTTAAAATTCTAGAGAAAATTTGTCTCTTGAACTAACACTCTATTTTGTACCGTTTTTGTAAAATTTGTAATTTTTGAAAATTTTTGACAAATGCTTAAAAATTTAAAATAAAATTTTTGGCTAATTATAAGATCACTGTAAAAGGAATTTGTGTGCGTGTATCACACCAGATTTTGATGTTTATTGAACAGACTATAGACTAACGTTGACAGTCTGGCCATATATGGTTATGATTCCCATTGCTGCCGCCATTTTATGTCTTGCGTCATCTTGACGGAGTAGTACAGTAAAATTGTCGTTTTACCTTAAAAAAATTGGCCGCGCCTATTCCTCTTGCCCATTGGTTCAGGGCCATTAGGCAAGTGTAAAAACCCAAAAAGCCGTTACCCCCCCCCCCTGCCAAACAGCGGCCATCTTGAAAACTTTTTTTCTCGCGATACATTGGTCGCACAGAAAAAGTTATTGAATAAAAAAAATTGGAAATAAAATTCCACACATTTTTTGTCCCTGGCGCGATACCAAGAAGTTGGTATTTCAAACGGTAGAGGGCGACAAAGTTATCAAAAATCGGTTTCCGCCATTCTAGCTCTGTGGGGGTGGTTTTTTCCGAAAATTGCGAATGTGAAAGTTGTAGTGCTTGAAAAAATATACACGAATATCGTTTAATAATGTAATTGATTTAAATAGTCTCCGAGTGACAGCCCTTCAAAGTCCGCGCAGCGTGGGAAGTGTACGATATATTCCGGCGCAGCGAAGTAACCATTTTTCTGTTGCGAGGTAAAATCGTCACGTCACTCAAGTAGTTTCAATGTGAATAGGTTTTCAGAACCTACAGAAATTCTACACAGTTTTGGCCATTGCCGCGATACCGAGAAATTGGTATGGGTAAAAAAAACTTTTTTTCCCCAGCCGGTTAGAATAGTAGGAATTGCTCACCTCATCTGAGGTAAGAAAGTTCGTTTTTCTTACCTAGGTAAGAAAGTAAATCATGCAATTTTTATGAAGAAACTGTACCGCATGTTAGCTGACTGCTGACGCCTGATGATTCTGACAGCTGACGTATTGATAGTTGACGGACTGACGGATAATTGACTTTATGACTTGTGTTACAGTCTGTTTATACGAGGAATTAGGAATGCATTCTGTGAGTGTTCACATCCTTTTGATGCAGGTAAGTACGAAACCTTAAGTGACCCCGTGAGTAGCCCTTCATTCGAAGGAATTAAATTAGCATCTCGCGCATGCGTACTCACGACAGGAGAGGCTAAAAATCATCGTGCGCGTCCGCGCTTTATTTTTTAATCCAACCAAAACTGCTTTGACTTTTTGACCTCAGTGGACATAACCTCAAAAAGTATAAATAGTAAAGCGATTTTTTAACGACAAAAACACTATTATGTATTTATTTCGAAATTCAACGAATAATGAACAGTGAAAAATTGTATTTATGTAATGTAATTTAATAATAATTCTAAATTTATGACTCTGCATTAAAATTGAAAGTAAAGGAACAATTTGTACAACTTTGAATAGTAATTCCCGTTTTTAAATTATTAACGGATATGTTCAAATCTGAATTAACTTTATTATTTGCAATATTTGTAGCTGCAGTACTTTGTGGAATTGCCGGAATGTCAGAGGTAGATGGCCCTGGTTGTGGTTCTGCCAACTGTACCATTTTGGCATTTTTTTTTTACTTTCGAGGGAATCCTCCACATATCCTTCGGCGATGTTTGACGATTTATAACCTCCATGGCGTTTCAAGTCTAAAACTCCGCCACCCTGTGAAGCTAGTGCAGTAGCCGAGGTTCTTCGAAAACAATGTCCAATAAAAAGGTGTGAGTTTTCAAGTATTAAAAATGAAGCATTTTTTTAGGCATACTCCCAAATATATTATGCCCAATCGGCTGCTTCGATACTTGCACATTACGAACACTGAGGAAAAACCGTGACTGGTCTGCAGCTCTCATACCAAGGTACAGTAGTATAGGGACACCTTCATTGTGATATCAAATTAATTAGGTCATTTAAAATCGCGAATTAAATTCAATTAAATCCGCGGTTTGACCCAATTAAATTAGCGGATTGCTCTAATTAATTTTGATATGTGCTACTGATTAAATTACGCATTAGCTACTGATTAAATTACGCGGCGGCCATTTTTAATTTGCTTCCGGAATTACGCGGCTGCCATTTTCAATTTTCGCGCGAATATTTGAATTTGACATTTTTCAGATGTTTTTCTAAGCTCAATTTTTTGAATTTAGACTTCCCGGGGTCGGCCATCTTGGTTTTCTGCTCGCGCACTTCTCTCGGCTGCCAGTTTTAATTTCAATTTAGCGCCCGTTTTGAATTTCAAATTGGTAAATCTATCTCTCTTGTACTCATACGGCGTTGGTTGTCTCTCTTGCATTCACGGAATGTATGTTTAATTTAAAAAAATCTCTGGTGGACTCGGATTTGAACCCTCTACGTTTGTATCCACATTTGGGCTGCATCGATCTATGCCGCTAGACCACCGAAGCGCTACGGGATTTTAAGGTTTGAGCAGAATGCCACTTCACCCTTGTGTCGTTACACTTCCATATTTTAAAACTAAATATTTCTTGAAAATTATAATTTATACAGTTGCATTGCATCGTTTTTAGTTTTAAAAGCCTGATGATAATTTAAAAAAAACTGGTTTCGTACGTGGTTTTGATGGAATTAATTATGTTATTTTTATCAATTGGCCAAACAGGTCGTGGCTTGTCGGCGACAAGAGACAAAGTCAGATCGTAAATATAAAACGAGTTACAAATTTGAGTTTAATACACTCACCGGCACGAAAAACGGAGCACTTGCATTTTTTGATTAGATTTAAAATTGTATCCCTTTGTGATGTTTTATTATTACATTTATTATACATTTAACATTATAACATGTATAATAAATGTATAATAATAAATGTAATAATAAAACATCACAAAGGATACAATTTTATATCTAATCAAAAAATGCAAGTGCTCCGTTTTTCGTGCGGGTGACTGAAATACTAAGTATGAAAAGGTCTCATATAATTTTATGAAATTATTTATAAAAACCGCGGTTATTATCCATTTTTCATATTTGAAATGCCAGAACATGTTTAAATTTATGTTGCTAGGCGTGATTACAAAAGACGTTATAGCCCGAGGGCTGACTTTCTATTTCGTCATCCTCTGTGAACTTTAGGTACGTCACATGTCGTTCTATCTCACTCGCACTTATTGACTGCTGTAACTTTATCTCTTGTACTCGTTCAAAATGTCTGCAGTTTTAATATGATTGAAGGTATTTCGTCATTCCTTCCAAGTATTTAAAAATATATATTAGACGTGTTTTAAAAAATATATGCATAAGCGTTTTGCGATTTTCTAACGATTTGGTTCATATGATTTTTGTTGCTTTTAAAATAAATAGACTTTATTTTATTTCGTACTTGAGTTTTACAATTACGCTGTGCCATTTTTGGATTTGATTACGTCACGCCGAAGTTTTCCGTCTCACTCATCGCAGCTGTTCTGTCTCGCTCGCATTTATTTAATTTAAAAAAAGCTTTTCGCATCGGCCCCAAGTCGGATTTGAACCCTAGCCACATGTGAATAATTATTTTAAACCGCGAAATCTGCGGCGGCCATTTTTGGATTTTATTAGTCTTCCGTTGTTTTACACTTTTTTATAAATTGCATCGCTCAAAATTCAAATAAATCGCAATTTCTTAAATTACATCACGCACTTATAAAATCGTAGTTTGATGTATATGAATTTTCGCCCCTTTGTATCTGTAAAATAGCTTTAACAGTAATATTTGAATAAAAGACACGCAATTTCGTTGAAAAATGTTCAGCCATCATTTCGATAAACAAAACTTCAGTTACGTAGGCTTTTTGTGCATTTTTATTACAAAAATTCTTGTACAATTGATTAAATATGCATGTGATGACGACAAATTAACTCAAAATTGAACAAAAATCACGCAATTACACATAATCTCACGTAAATTTTTACAAAAATCGACATCGTAGTTTGATTTATTTGGAATTTTCGTCACTTTGTATCTGTAAAATAACTTCAAACAGTAATATTTGAATAGAATACACGCAATTTCATTGAAAAATCTTCTGCCACCATCATTTCGATAAACAAAATTCAAAAGTTCTTGTACTTTTGATAAAAATAGATGTATGTTGACCCCAACTTAAATTAAAATTGAATAAAAACATGCAATTTAATTGAAAAATTTTCTGCCACCATCATTTCGATAAACAAAACTTCAGTTACGTAAGCTCGTTGTTCATTTTTATTACAAAAGTTCTTGTACTTTTGATGGAAATCTATGTATGTTGACCACAAATTAACATAAATTTGAATGAAAACACGCAATTTCGTTAAAAAATCTTCTGCCATCATCATTTCGATAAACAAAACTTCAGTTACGTAGGCTTTTTGTGCGTTTTTATTACAAAAATTCTTGTAAAATTGATTAAATATGCATGTGATGACAACAAATTAACTCAAAATTAGGGTTTCCAGTCCCGGGATCCGGTCCCGGGACAGTCCCGGGATTCTACCACAAAAACCGAGTCCCGGGACCACAGCCAGCCCAGGCGAAGTCCCGGGACCATGTCAACATGCGTGCGTATACTCGATGTCAGAGAATTAGGACGGGTATTCACCGGCGTCCGGCGTATTACTCATGCCTCTTGTACATTCTGCATTATTTGCGTTTTGCGTAACGCAGGAGAGGTATTGTTCTCGGTAGATTAGAATTAAACCTGTGTGTTGTTTCAGCCACATTTGCATATCTTTGTCTGTTTTTTTGTGTTGGATTTAGATATGTGCGAAAAGCTGAATAATTTATATTTTTGGGTTTTAAGTGTGTTCGTTATTTGTCTGCTAAAGCGTTACAATTAGAATGAATTCCGATTCGCAACCTACCTTCATTCTACATTTAAAAAAATAACGATTTGAAGTCACTATGGCAACAGTTTTATATATTGAAGATACCTAAACAATTGGCGAAATGTAAAGTGGGTTCCTACAAAATTATCATAATCAGAGGCAGCTTGACGAAAGGATTACACACGCACTTTGCAGTTCAGACAAAAGCAAAAGCGACAGACATTTTTAGTACCAGAAGAAAGCAATGAAGTTGTAGACTAGCCCCAACGCAAATTAATAGCACAGAAATACTTTATTTAACTTAAAACACTTGTTTTTCTTTGGAAATTTTATTCGGAAATTTCACCTGAACACTATTTCTCTTTCGGGACCAAATTCGGGATCTTCGGGACTAGTCCCGGGACCTGAAATTTAGCTCGTAAGTCCCGAAAACACTTTTGATCCCGGGACTTGGAAACCCTACTCAAAATTGAACAAAATTCACGCAATAACACATCATCTCACATAAATTTTTACAAAAATCTACATCGTAGTTTGATTTATTTGGAATTTTCGTCACTTTTTATCTCTAAAATAACTTCAAACAGTAATATTTGAATAAAAGACACGCAATTTTATTGAAAAATATTCTGCTACCATCATTTCGATAAACAAAATTCAAAAGTTCTTATACTTTTGATAAAAATATATGTATGTTGACCTTAAATTAACATAAAATTGAATAAAAACATGCAATTTCATTAAAAAATCTTCTGCCGCCATCATTTTGATAAACAAAACTTCAGTTACGAAGGCTCGTTGTTCATTTTTATTACAAAAGTTCTTGTACTTTTGATGGAAATATATATATGTTGACCACAAATTAATATAAATTTAAATAAAAACACGAAATTTCGTTGAAAAAATTTTCTGCCACCATCATTTCTATAAACAAAATTTCAGTTACGTAGGCTCGTTTTTAATTTTTATTACCAAATTCTTGTACTTTGGATGGAAATATATGTATGTTGATCACAAATTAACATAAATTTGAATAAAAACACGCAATTTCGTTGAAAAAATGTTCTGACACCATCATTTCACTTAAAATTTTACAAAAACTGACATCATGTCACTTGAAATTATACAAAAAACGACATTTTTATTCAATAAGCGATAAAAAAATACGCTATCCTACAACAGTTCACTTAAAATTATCACAAAAATAGACATCATGTCACATAAATTATAACAAGCTGCAACTTTTTATTTAGGCTTCTTCCGTCATGCCCATTTCGATCAGTTGCAAACGGCAATTTTTTAAGTCCGATTTCAGGTGAAATAGTAGAAATGGAAAAACTGTATCATTATGCATTTCAAGGTAGATGTTGATATTTCTAGAAAACCAACAAGTACCTATAGGAATCTAATTTTATAGTAGCACTTTAAAGATATAATTATTATCCAAATGTTAGGTACTGGAATAAATTATACCTAATCCTATATTCGCAAAAACTACTCAAAGTGATTCCAAACCATGTGCTGAAAGAAAGTGGTTCATATCAAATTCCACAAGTCCAACATTTTGCCCAGTACTTACGTACATCTGTCTAAAAAACTCGAAGGCGTTTGAAACAATTAGTCATGAATTGCTTTTGACCAAATTGCATTTTTACAAGTCCAGTCAATGTTCTATCGATTTTATTGGTGATTATTTAGTCAATGTCACAAAAAGTTTTCGTAAACGGTCAGATATCAGATTCCCGATGTGTACCAACAGGTGTACCTCAAGGCTCTATTCTTAGTCCGCTGTTGTATATTATTTACACGTCAGATATTGCAAATCAAATTTCAAAATGCAATTGTCACCTATATGCTGACGACACTCAACTATACTCTTCTTTCCCGCAGCATAATACAATGCGGGCTAATGACATGATCAATACAGATATTGATAAGATTGTTGAGTTTGCTGATAACATCCTTTAGTTATTAATTCCACCAAATCAACATTACTTTTATTTGGTTTGGAAAATAATAGAGCTGAGGTTATCAAAGAACTGAATTTGAGAGTTGGTAGTAGTAAGCTTCCTGTTGCGGAGTGTGGTTGTGATCTGGGTTTACTAATGGATTACAAACTAAGATTTAACGAACATATAAATAAAATTATTCAAAAAGCGTATTGTGTTTTAAAACAGCTTTATTACAACAGGCATCTCATGACCCATGATACCAAAGCATTATTATCTAAAGTCTGTGTGCTCTCTCATTTTAATTGTAATGATTTGGTATATGGTTTGTGTATAAGTAGGTAGTAGACTGTAACCGAATACAATTAGTTCAAAGTAGTTGTCTACGTTTCATTTATGGCATTCGAAAATTTGATAGAATTTCTCATAAATTAAGTGATACTGATTGGCTTAATATGAAAAATAGACGTTATTTACATACCGATTGCTTCTTTCATAAACGCATAAAAACAAAAAGTCCGTCTTATTTGTATAATAAAATCAGATTCAGAACTGACATTCATAACATCAATATTAGATTTAAAAATGTGATTACTCGTCCTTCTCATAAAACTACATTTTTTAAAGTTCTTTTTTGTTTAATATCTCTAAAATGTACAATTCTCAGCTATAATTTACCAAGGGCAGTGATAATCACCTGCAATAATTTTGACAAATAACAACCCAAAAGTGCTTGCCTAGAAATAACCCGAGGCAAAGCCGACGGTTATTTCTTAAACGCAACGCACTTGAGGGACATTATTTGTCAAAATTATAAGGATTTATCACTGGCCGTGGTGAATTCGGGAAGATTAGTTCTTAAATTAATTAGCCATTTTCTGACAAATTAATTTGACACTTCATTATAATAATATTATGTTGATGGCACTGTAAGTCTATGTCAAATTCGAGGTTATCAGGTTAGGTTTTGCGTCAGTTTTGACACAGACTGACGGAAAACCTAACCTGCTAACCTCGAATTTGACTTAGATTTACAGTGCCACCAACTTGTCATAGGATACTACTGAAATTTAATTAGGTAGTTTCCACGGTGATTGAAAATCACCCTAGGGTCGTTTTCACTTCAAGTGTGATCTGATTTGTCAAACTGACTCACGTGATTAAAAGTAATCAAATTGGATTGGTCTGCAATATATGTAAGAACTTATCTATCTGATAATCTTAAACAACTTTCTTTATTAAAATTTAAAGCACACCTTACTTCCTCTTTAAAAATATCACAACGAGCACAATAATTGTAAACCTTTCATATGATGTAAATATTGAAATGGTTTATGCTATTTCTTTGTTTTACCTATGAGTATATGTTTATAATTATCTTTTAGTCAATTTAAATTGCCCTGTTTATTTTATTTGAATATTAAAAATTATTCTTTTGGCTAGCTCCTGAAAATCAGGTGTGGATTCCTTTTATCTAGATTGCTTATTCTGAAATTTGACATTCCGATTTTAATTTTGACAACTTAAAATAACTTCTGTCAAATGGTACGTCAAACAACTTTGAAAATTCAATGACAAATACCTGATTGTTACATTTGTTATATAAGAATATCAAACAGTAAGTAATTCATTAATAATTAATTCACTTTTAATTTTCTTTCAGTGCTTATTTTAAATACCTAAACTCATTTACTTTTATTTGAACTTATCAATGTCCTCGGCAGTAACCAACTCGTCCCACTCTGCTACCGATCACAACTGCTACACCCAATAAACACAGTGAAGGCCTCCACTGGCAACGTGGCAACCAAAATATCAAAACTGCCTAGAATCATGAACAGAAGCTTCTTCACAAGATGCATCCAAACAGACCATAGTCGTTGTCACTTATCCCCAATATCATATACAAAACCACTCTCCCAAAGTATTCCGCCGACCAGCACCAAGGACCCCGTACAAGCACAAGACACCAGACCTCAATTGCCAAATCCTTAAAACATGTTTCCTCTGCCGACGATCTCCTCGGAACTCTCCTTCCGTGCCAACAGCTCGCTGCAATCCAACTCAATCGATGTGCAATATCAAATGTAATTCCTCAATAAAGTTAATTCAATATTTCTTTCTATTTAATTTCTTCTATAGATTAGCACTGCTTTATTTAAATCTTCTCACCATTTTCTTTGTCTTCCTTCATTTTGGTATAATAATCTTATTTCAATATTTCATTTTTATTCTACCACGCACTGCTTTATTTAAATCTTCTCACCATTTTCTTTGTCTTCCTTCATTTTGGTATAATCATCTTATTTCAATATTTCATTTTTATTCTACCACGCAAATTTTGTCCTAATTGTAACCGTTTTTATTTTCCAAACATTTTACTTTTTAAAATAGGGTTTATTGCATAATTTCAAGTTACACAAATTAATTACAGCTTTTCATTCAAATTTGTTATCTTAATAATCAAAACAAAGTCCTTAACAATATCATATTTTCTCCTTCCAACACACTATATAAGCTTTATTTTGATTTCTACCCACTATGTGCAATAATCTATCTCGATTAAGTATTTGCCATTATTTTCCAATTTCATATTTAGATATTACATTAAATTTGAATCCTTCCGTTTCTCAATTAGCCTCATATTCAATTATAAATTGTATTTTCTTTTCTAATTACATACCAATTATTCAAATACCCAATTCATATTCAAACTGATACCTATAATATCCAATTACTGTAATTCCTTAATCCTATTTTAAAATTGATTTTTATACCCCTGTATTCATATCATTACATATTTATATTATGCTTATTTTTGTTTCTATATATGTGCAGGGTTTAGGTATTAGAGCAGAAAGTGGTCTTGCCATTATTCTGAACCTCTCCCCGAGTTTGACTGAAATTTTGTTATACTGCTATACTTGTATTTTGTTTTGTATTTTACTTACTTGATTGTTATTTCTTCTGGTATCTTTCATGTGTAATTAATCATGTTTCAGTCAATAGTCACTATTATTATTATTATTATGTTTAAAGTAAGTTCTAGAATCACAGCAAGCAAATTGTTTTTGACTGCAAATCCCTCATGAAAAAGAGAAGACTCGAGAAAGAATAAACTTTTGAAATGAACCAAATAAGCTGTGAAAAAATAGATTTGGATACTAGAACAGCAAAAGTAACCAATCGCTTAAACAGATTAATTGCAATTAGACAATTAGCCCAAACAGCAATTGAAGCTCAAAAGCTCATGAAAATTACTAGGCACACGATTCGTACTACAGTTCATGAGGTTACGGGAAAGACCCCATATTTTATCAATTTTGGTAGGGAGATCTCATTAAAGCATGAACCTGCTCCAGATAATGGGGAACCAGAACTTCGATTCAATCGCAGTAGAGACTTAGATACTCGTGCCGCCTTCCTTAGTAAATTTTATACCGTTGTGTCGTTTAGGTAAAGCCCATGAAAAATCCAAGACGCGTTATGTTCTTCGCAGCCTTCCCTTAGAGTATGCCCCTGGTCAAGCCGTGTTGCGTCGGAACTACGTGTTGTCAGATGCCGCTAAGTTTGTTAGCCTTTTTATCATTAATCGGAAATTTTCACAATGGGTGTATGAGCTTAAAGATCCTGATGGGAATGTGATGAAGGGTACGTGGCATGCGAAAGATTTAAAGCCTTATGACGACTTTGCTGCGGATTAGTGTTCTTCCAGTTTTGTGTTTAAGGTGGTTGGTTGGGCATGTGTAGGGTAGGTTTACTATTAGGGAGCAATTTCATCTTGCTTTCCCTCTTGTGAAGTGTAGGGTGATTGGTTGGACATTTGTAGGGTAGGTCACTATTAGTACTAACTCAATAAACCTTATGTGCACATGGATATAGAACACCACTTCAGTATCACTAAAAAATTAAGAAACAGTGAACAGTTAAGGACTTCATTATCAAAAACTTAAGATTAACCAGCAAACTAAGTAAATTTTTGAGAGTATCCTCAAAAATATTTATTTGAGCATTTCTAACATGAACGAATTGACAAAAATTCCAAATAAAGAACCGTTTTCAATATGATGGAATGTGTGCAAATACGAAGTATTAATATATACGACCAGATAATCATATATTTTATTACAAATTTACTACTAGTATCTATAATAAAATAAGTACAAAACTTAATTTAACTACACAACATTCTACTATTTAACAATATCATTTTCTACATAAATCAAAGGTTAACTTATTTACTAATTAATGTGTTGAAGAATGCCTTGGCGAATCAGATCTTCACACTCAACCCTAGGTAAAAAATGTCGACTATTCATCTTCAATAACAAAACTGATCCATCACTTAGTTCATAACGCCCATAATCCACTAAACATTTGACTTCAATATACAATGCCTTCGGAGGATTTAAATCCACAGCTAAATTAAGACCATCTTCTTCACCAATGGACCTCATATATTTTGCCAGAGCTGATGAATATCTGCTAAACCAAGTACTTTCAGCGGAACTTAAATTTGCTTTAATGTCAGGCGGCAAAATGCTGCCAAATTCCCAACGCATGGTTCTTATGCAACGAGCTCTATTGTAATGGTATGCTAGCAGGCAGCGTAGGTTGCGCTTAATTGCTGCGTGACGAACACGAATTGATGGAATATGTGAGGCACCAACTCCTGAACTCTGATTTTCTTCGTCTATGTTGCTGTAATGAAAGTTTTACTTGTGCTCTAAAGCTGGCATGTTTACTTAAGTACTTACGCATCAATTTCGTTTTGCTTGATTAGGTGGACGATTTCTTTTCTAACTTCTTGTATTAAGTCATTCTGCAACAAATTCATAATTTCTGAATAGTTAAGATGAATATGTATAACAGAACACAATAAAAACAATGTTATTTACAACAAAAATGTCTTCAGAATACTAGTTTAGCTAAATTTAAAAACTTTGTATATATCGACATGACACAATTTTTAAACAAATAAAAATACTTGCATTATAAGGTGGTAGAGTTCCAGAATTTCGATCTAACTCCTTTACTAAGGCACATGCTTTTTCCGCGTACATATTTGTTCAAATTAGGTCTTATTAATGTAGCTTTAGAGGTTACTGTTATGGTTGCGGTTTCCCGCGTTTTTTACTTTTGACATGACACAAATTCATTCTACCAAGGTCGCACGCACTGTTGTCAGTTCTCACTTCACACAGTTCTCTACGTATCTAAAATTCAACTGAAAAAAAAGTATTGTGTATAATCTACAGGGATGTGTTTTTATCGGACTTTTTCCACTGTCAAGAGTTTATGAATAAAAGCGTACAATATCAGTCATTCAGCTGTTCCTGGTTAGTCCAACCAGGAACACCTGAAGCCGAGAGTAGCTCAAAACTCCCGAAACGTCGTGTGATATACACCCTAGACAGTGGAAAAAGTCCGATAAAAACACATCATAATAGACCACTGCCAAAAAATAACATTCAGAGAACAAATCTACAAGGCGTTTCACAAATAACTACCGTAAATTGGAATGGTGGTAAAAATAACAAAAAACATTACATACAATTTCTGTCTAAACCTCCTCCCTTGGGTGCTACAGGGTGATAAAGGGAGTTCAAACAATACATATTTTATTAAACGTCTTCTCGTAGTAGAGTATTTTGTGAGAATCTGTCGCTTGCACCTCTTAAAATTTTACTACCTACAGCAAAATGTTCCTGGTTCTCGACGAGAATGATAAAAAAAATTTTTTGGCCGCGACTGTATATGATCTACTGTGGATACTTTTTACTTCCTTTTACAATAAAGGAAGTATTGGATTCACCCCAAAAATTCGAAATTGAGTTTTGAACAGATCTTCACGTTTTAGAGTCCCCTGAACCAATAAAACATATTTAACGAAACGAAAGGAGGTATGGCGTTGAAACTTCGTATATAAGTTTTGTTTTGAAGAAAATCGCATAACAGGGAGTAGGTATTTACTCTTGTGATTTTTCAGTTTTTCGATTTTCTCAAAACGGCTCTAACGATTTTTTTCAAACTTCACATTTTTATTACATTTTTAATGTGTATTGATGTCAGATAGGTAATTTTTCAGTTGAATACTTCTGAAATGGGTTTATTTTGTTTTTTTTTTTAAATTTTTATTAACTCTTATTTTAAATAGATCACCCAGTATATTATTACATTTTTGAATTCAGCTTAAAATTCTAGAGAAAATTTTTCTCTACAACTAACGCTCAATTTTGTACCGTTTTTGTAGAATTTGTAATTTTTGAAATTTTTTGACAAATGCTTAAAAATTTAAAATAAATTTTTTGGCTTATTATAAGATTACTGTAAAAGGAAGTTGTGTACGTGTATCACACCAGATTTGTAGGTTACAATTATAGTCGCCTTTGTTTACAATTACAAAAGTATGCTGGTAAAAAAATAACAAGGTCATAACTTATCTGTAGGGTAAAGGCAGCGCAAATAAATCAAACAAGTAGAGACACTCACTGTCGGTGTCTTTCATATCAAAATACCGATTTGGATGACCCTGAACAGCTCCTGGGGGGCCGGAAAGTACTAACAGATGGCGCCACTACTTTGTCACATATACAGTCACATACATGGATATATTAGTACAGGATACGTTCACTACATGTAAACGTACAGTTACGGACACCTCAAAGTGCACGGTTTTTTGTTACTATGGTTATTTTTGCGATTTTTCGGCTTATTAAATGAGGGTTTCTCCAGTGGCGTTGCTTGTGATTGTAAGAATAGGTATTACTTTTTTAATGTTTGTATTTTAGCAAAGTTTCACAAGTAAACAAACTATACATATAATAATATGTATTTAATAAATATGTATTAGTATTCAATTTTACTACGCTTTGCAGTTTGCTTCGCATAGAGTTGACCAATGTCTCCATATTGTATCCTTCTCTCATTAAAAATTTAAAATTTTAGGAAGTATTTAAGTTTGGCGACATTTATTATCATATAAGCACAATTTATGTTAAATTTCCCCGATGTTAATTTCAATGAAATGGAGGATGAGCCAACAATATTGCTTGTTTTGCCTTCTATGGGTCTTAACATCATTAAGAGCAAAATCTCATAATTTTGTCTTGGCGATCCCATTATTTTAATTCGTACAAACGGCAACACTGCACTGTATATAAAATTTGTTTATTTTGTCATGGCCGACTAAATTAAATACTATGGCCTGAACATAGGGAACACCCCCTAGAGACATCTAGTAATTAATACTGAAACGTATTTTATATATGGCGGCAAATTTAAATATTTGACATATGGAATACAATAGCATATGTTATTTCTATAGAAATGCTTATTTTTTCAATGTCGAAAATTGAAATATGAATAGATTAAGTCACCTTTGAAAATGTATTGACAACTTAAATATTATTCTAACAATCATAAGTTTTAATTTAATTAAATCCTTTAAGCAGCGGAGCGGAGCATCTGTCGCTGTGGGTTATGGTGTGACAGCTGCTGTGGCCGTGTGCTATTAGCACGGGTGAAACATAATCTACCATTATTTATTTTATTTTAACCTGTTTTACAGTATAAATACCCAATTACAAAACAGTTTTATCTCAACCAGACTTTGAACACCTGCAATATCAAGCACCAGACAATTCTTTGCACATTGGGAGAATTTCTATAGTAGCCCCGGTATAATAATATCGTCGTTTTTTGCCATATAAGAAGCATGGTATTGTTTTTTGAAGCCTTCACAACAAACTCCTTGCGGGTTTCTGCTGATAAAGGTTAAACAAGCTGTGCAGTTAACCATTGGCACCCATAAGGTTATCACTATCGTAACAGTTCAGGTCTTCTTGTTATCGCCGAAAAACTTTTTAACTTTCACTCCACACTCAGTCCAGCTTTGTGTACATCCTTAGTTGTGAAAATATTTTACTAAATTTTAAAATGGATAGTGCCAACTGCCTAGTGAATTGTGTGTTCGGCAGCAATGGGTTGAATTTTTACCAGAATTTTGTGGTATTAATAAACAGTAAGAAAACTACATGTTGCATGTTAACTACATTTTTATTGCACATATCTCTAAAATTACAGACTATACGGCCTTATGTAAAAATCATTTCAAACCACAGCAGCTTAACAGTGATAATTTCTGCAACTTGTAACTGATTGTTGTTTTGTTGTGTTAAGACTGGTTACGGACAATTTTTCATCTAATGTCGCACTTTTTAAAATGTTAAGTGGGGGATCAATTAGAAATTACATTGGGCATCCTTTTCTTTCGCCACTACCACTATTTTTGTTCTTCGATTATTGCCATGCTTTAAAATTGCCAGAAATTTGTTTTTAGAACGTGATATGTATTCCTCGAATGGAAAATTACTTCAACGTATTTGAGATTATTATATAATTTACAGAAGGGATTACCAGTTAAATCTGTTCGATATTTAACAAGAATGCATTTATATCCCACAAATTTTGAAAAGATGAATGTTCTGCTAGCTATCCCAATATTTGCTCCTACAGCGACTAGTTCATTTAAATTTTTGAAAGAATCCGGTGACAATAATTTTCTTAACGTTAATACTACAGTAACATACATGGGGAATATTTATAATTTTTTCCAAATACACGTTTCAAACAAAAGTCAATACATTCGTTCCTTGGATAGCAGCATTGCATCTTACGGGATTACCAGGATTGACAAAGGAAACCGCACACGCTCTAGAATTCACTTCAGAAAAGTACTTATTTATGCATAAAATTTCTTCTTGAGCAAGCTGGCTTCTATTATGTATTAACACGAGCATTCAGTTCTGATGCAGTTTAAGCAACTTTCTCTCCATGAAGCTACAGATGCCCGAACAGCAGAATACGCACTAAGGCAAATTTTGCGCTGTGGAATAGTTAAATCGTCTGCCAGTTCAAATAGCGCAGAACATTTTAGTTTTATTAGTAGTATTGCCCAACTGTCATCTCTCCAAACAGCATCCATCAATAGCGAAGGATTGTTATTACCAGTAGAACTACGGTTGAAAATCCAAAGTTTAAAAATCAATGATATGTCTGAAACCAACATTTACTCAGCATCCATAGCATTTGTATCGGCTAAACTGCAGAATCTGGGGCCAATTCCCCTCCTTTTATTGATTTCCTGATAATTTTGGTTATGGTTACTAGAGAAACACGGTTAATGTATGTATGTATAATCTGTAACCTCATTTACCTTGCGGTGTAGAGGCTGAATAATTAATATTACCAATAGCAGGGGAAGTGGCCCCAGATTCTGCAGTTTTCCCGACCCTTGCTACGATTAATTTATCTGCAAGACCGTGGATTAAAACTTCCACAAATAAACTTACTTTATGTATTGATTTATTAGAAATTGTGTTAAATTTCAACAAAAACAATAAACTGAGATTTCATGGTGCAACTAACCTTTTAAAGTTAAACGTCAGATTTTGACATTTGAGCTAAGAAACACACCAAATGCTTTTAAATTCTCACAATAGGTGGCTACAGGGGGTGTTCCCTACATGGATATATTAGTACAGGATACGTTCACTACATGTAAACGTACGTCGCATCTTAAAATAACATATCACGGAGTTCGGTACCTTCCCCCATTTCATTCTAACCTGTACCACTTTATTTCTCTCTCCCTCTAGACGTATTTCGTACGATGTTTCGTACCCTTAATTTTGAAGTTTTGAAATAAAAACGTCAGAAGTGTCATTCAATTTCAGTTTATTCTTCGAAAATTGACTTTAGCAATGAGAACATGCATAATTTGTTCTATTTCTTCTAATTCTTCAAGCGAAGACGTATCTTTTCACCGGTGTTTAGTAGATAGTTTGTTTAATTAAAACCTTGAAAAAATTATTTCAGTTTTTTTATTGATATTCAATCCCTCATAGCATTAGGAAAGGAATGAATATCAAAAAAGTTCCCTATCCAAGCTTCAAAAAGGATTGATTCCCTACAGTTTTTCAAGGCACCTAACTTCTGAATGAATTATGAACTGTAAAGTTGAGGTTAATGTTTCCTTTTGCTTCTTCGGCTGCTCGTCCACACTCTCTATCATGTTTTTCATCAAATTCGAATGTGGGAAATAACAGCAGTTCATGCAGATGTGTGGGGGTTGGAAAAAAATAGTAACTGTTCGTTACCACGCAACTGAGCTACAAGCTCCAGCAAGCCATATAAATTAGGTTGCGCGTTCTTGTAAAATGGGGTCCGGAAGAAATGTGATTGATCTCGAAGTTCTTAGTGATGAAAATGATATTGAGAACTGCACATTATTAGACGCAGAATATTTATTCTCATATTCTTTAACATACTTGTACAATTCTTGTCCATTTTCTTGAGATTAGTATGTGATCTATTTGGTTCCCATATGTTTTCCCAGGTATCATCCAAGTGATTTTGTGTTCTTTTTTATGTATAAATTTGGTGCTCACAATGTATGTATTTGTCATTGCAGCTAGGGTGCATAGTCTTGTTCCATTGTCATTCGTGGTTTCGTGAATGGTTTCTTTTCCTGCTACCTCTGTATTGTTCCCTTCCTTTCCAATCTTAGCATTGAAGTCTCCTATTATTATTAAGGTGTTGTTTCTAGGTACTTCTTCACATGTTGTCTCTACTTTGCTATAGAAATTTTAAAAATTACCCATTTTAAATTTTGGCTTAGACCAAATCACGGGTGGCTCGAGTACCATACTCCATCAAACAAATCCTTGCAAGGCACATAAAAATGAAAAATACTAGATGCTTACTAATTTTTTCTGAAAATGGGTCTTTTTCATAATGCACAATCCGAGGCCAATTACACTGCTAACTCTTTTCCTTATAATTTTGGTTATGGTTAGTAGAGAAACAACATTAAATAATTATTAATATTAACAATAGCAGGGATATTGGCCTCGGATTGTGCATTTTCCCTGTTGTTGCATGTATCAAAGTTCTGCTTCCTTTTTATTTATTTATTTATATTAGACGGCTGAACCGATAAAACATATCAATCGAAAACTAGTGCTAATAAGATATTTAAACTTAACTAAAAATTAAAATTGAAGGCACATAATAATGTAGTAAATAATAAGATAAAGAATCCTACTTGCAACACTTGCAAACTTGAAAATTTTACAGAATGAAATTATACAACTACAGCTATTAACTTAACTTAATCACTCAATTTGTCCAAGGCGTTTACTAAAGGCGCACAGACAACTGACTGGGGAAGAGCGTTCCAATCTCTAAAAATTCTGTTGAATAAACAGAACTGTCGACACATTTTATTAAATCTTTCGCGCACTAGCTTGAACTCGTGGCCACGCAACCGCATATTCTCACTAGTCACAAACCCTTCAATGACTACAGTGTAGTAACCGTGGAGGATTTTATATGTTTCTATTAGGTCACCTCTTAAATATCTTTCAGAAATCGATGATAGCCCCAATACCTGCAGCCTCTGTTCATATGGCAGTTTTCAAATAGTTGGCGATAACTTGGTGATACGTCTCTGGGTCAGTTCAAGAGCATGAATGTCTTTAGCAAGGTAAGGCTTCCAAAAGCAGGACGCATACTCCAAAATTGGCCGAATATAGGTTTTATAAATTTTCGCTAAAAGTTGAGGAGACGTTTTTAAAAGCGATCGAAACTAGGTAGGTGCTACTCCCATTTAAAATCCGACGGCACGGTGACCCCAAGACCTTTTTGTTGATAAACCGCCTTTATAAGCACATTGTTCAGAAAATAAATGTAGCTAGGGTTGTGGTATCCCATGTGTAACACGCATTTTTGTTCGTTGAGCTCTAACAGCCACTTCGAACACCATTCTTGGAGTTGCAAAACGTCATTTTCTACCATTCTTCAAAATGGTGCATCTTGTAAAGGACAAACTCAGTTTCAGAGCAAAGTAGTGTTCACAAACTTCTATTATCAGGATCATTAATTTCCTTTCAACCAGCCTCTGACAAGTTAAAACGATTAGACATGGTGACCTAAAAAAGTTATCTTGAAAAATGGTGCTACTTGAACATTTAACTTGTTAGACCTACCAGTCAAACTGTTGTTTACATGGTTTTGATTGCTATTACCGTAAAACTCAAAGACTCTAGTAAGTGGATATCTGCAATCTGCACACAATCTTATCGCGTGAGGTTATGTGTTGACTGTTGAGGTTATATTTTCTAATTCGTGTTTATTTATACGATTAGGTACTTATTTTCTACATTTTGTAGCATTTTGAAACCAAAAAGACTAGTTCTGGCACCATGTAACACGAGTTAAATGTATTTTATCATAATTTCTTTCAATTACGAGTCAAAGTACAGTCGCGGAATTAAAAATCCGGACACTTAATATTATTCTGTATACCTTTCTTTGCTTTACTTATCACATTACCTGGTGAAATTAGTCAAAGTCAAAATAATTACTGGTATACTACAGCATGCCCTCATTGTTTAACTGTCAGTTGCTAACCTAGAAACGCAAATCCCAATTTAAATTACCCAAAAATTGCAAAAATTCTCTATAAGGCTCGTCCGGATTTTTATTTCCGCGACTGTACCTCTCTAAAGGATAGCGCTATACGTAATGCACGCACTGAGAGTGACAGAAATAGATGGTACGTCTTGGTCAACTATAGCAACGGCACGCCGTATCTAGTACTTATATATCTATGGTTCCCTATGTGCAGGCCATAGTTATTTAGTTGGCCGTGATTTTGTTGTTTGGTCGCGCCATCTAACGATAAAGTGATTAAAACGTTAAAAGAAGATTGAGGTTAGAATATAATTTTAGCCAAAAAAATGTTAGCTAATATTTTGCCGAAGTTGAAGTCATGTAGAAGCATAATTAGAGTACAATCAACAGCTTTTACGACATCAGATAACACCACGATCGAGCCACGACAATTGCAATTTCCTTCAAAATATCAGAAGCCCCGACAGGTATGGTTGGAAAACTTGGACACAATTGACGAAAGAAAACTAGGCTTGCTCGACTTGCACCCCGATGTATTTGCTGCAAATCCACGAATCGACATAATCCATCAAAATGTTCGATGGCAAAAAATGTATAGATTTGTCAGTTACGCACACACAAAGGTGCGTTCGGAGGTACGAGGAGGAGGACGAAAACCATGGCCACAAAAAGGTTTTTAATTTAGTAGATTTTTTCATCACACTACATATTCTTGTTACAGGCTTAGGAAAAGCACGTGCAGGTTCCATCAGAAGTCCTTTGTTTAGAGGCGGTGGTGTGGCACATGGACCACGATCACCTACCCCACATTTCTATATGTTACCGTTTTATACACGAGTATTGGGCCTAACTTGTACATTATCTGTTAAGTTAGCACAAGATGATTTACATGTTGTAAACAACTTAGAAATTCCTACAGATGAGTCTAACTTTCTTGAAGAACTGGTGAAGAGCCGAAACTGGGGCCCTTCTGTACTTTTTGTTGATGAGTAAGTATTTATAATATCTAGAATGTGCAAGAAAGTGGCAACAATGTAATCGGCTCTTGCTGTTTTGCTGTATTAAACGCGCATTTTTGTCTAGGTAAATCTATTAATACAAGTTTGAATGCTGTATTTGCGCACATTATTTTTCTTTTTTTGAAAAAATGTGATTCAGTTAAAAGCATCTTGTGTTTTTCTCACATTAAATAAAATAACAGTAACATTGTTACAGCACCGATATCATGCCAAGGAATATCACCGTTGCAACCGATACCACTAAGCACTTCAACCTTATGCCAGTGTATGGACTAAATGTACATTCAATGTTAAAACACGATACATTAATTCTAACAAAAGGTGCTGTTGATCTGTTAGAATCGAAACTTTTGATGCACCTCCATCGAAGTGATACTGCTACTATAGGCGCCAAATATAAAGTAGATCAAGTATAACGCTGTTTTTTAAATAAAGCTTGTATATAGTAACTAGTTTTTCATTTTCATAGCTTTTGTATGTTTGTATAATTTAAGTATGCAAGGGGCCCCAAACTAGTAGAATACTAGGTTTGCAACTAGAAAATCAGTGAACAGTGCAAGTTTTTCACAATTCACTAGATTGGTATTGAGCTGGTTGATCTGGTGACTGGTGGGATCATGCTATCCTCAGAATACTTAGCATAAGAGGCAATAACACCACACACAAGTAACACAGTGCAGTTGAATATGTAGTAAGTGTACTACAGTTGTTTCCTTCTTGAGATAGTCGTTCAAAATGAACGGCTCGATTCAGTGAATGATTTGAGCCAATGACACTTCAGATTGAACAAGTTCAGAGAAAAATCAGTTGAAACAAATAACATTCTTTTAAAATCTATATATTTAAAACGTGAAGCGTTTTCTTTCGACATCTATTTTGAGACATCCACCGGGCCGATTTCGATAATTCTTTTTTTAAATGAAAGCCCTTACCGTGTAGATGTGCACAAAAGTCCTAAATTGCAAATAAATTGGTAATTTTTAGAGAAAAACCATCATATTGTAGCTCTCAAGTGGTTGCAGCCGGCCATGCAGTAGCAGTAAACCAGGTATATTCTCACAGTCAGCCTGCGGCGTTCTGACGATAATTGCAATGGGCTACTGTCACTACTAAATGTTTATTTGAAATCAACGGTCTGCTGATTCGTGTGACAAACGTCAGAATACATGACAGTTGTAGCAAATCGGTATTGCTCAGATGCTGTAAGGTGTTTCTTCTGCTCATTATAATTATGTGGATGTGCTTATTTACACACTGCCTCATTGCATTGGCTGTTGGTACAAGCATACGTATATTGTTAAAATGTCTTTCGACGTTGTCCGACACCTGTTTTTCATACTCTTCCATCCTCACAGTTTCTTTCGTGTAAGTTGCATGCAGTCATCGCTTTTGTAATCTATTATTTCAAAATTCTATTCGGACTTCTTCTAGCTCTTCCTTGTGGCACCCTTCCCATTTTCTCTGTGCGCCTAGCACGTGTGATGATAGCTAATAAATCACAAAGACAAACTCTGAATAAAGTAGGAATATATAATATTCGTCACAACCAGTATTTAGCTATGGTCAAGTGTATGTAGCAATGTCACGTGCGAGTAGTTTTGAAAACTTAAAAATTCAATTTTACCTGATGGATAGTGCCATACGTTAAACATTGTCTACAAAGAAGTTTTGTAAATTGCAAGATATTTTTCAACGGGTCCCATTAGTGGTTTTTTATTTACTGTGGTTTTATCAGCTCGACGATGGTATTTAAATGGTAGTTACTGGCAAATACGTGTTATAATAGTGATTTTTAAAAATGCAGTATCAGTACAATAAGAACATATTGTCTTGAATTTACATAAGGGTTCACCTGAGAGGATATTCCAAGGCCGAATAGTTTTCCAAACTTAACTTGAAACTCGGCATCGAAAACCTATGTCAAGCCGTGACAGATATCGCCAGCCTCACTAACATAATATATTCCGACATCAAGAACATAACAGCAAAACCTGTGTCCTGGCTTCGAAGAAGGGCGAGTATCACTCTGAAGAATGAAAAGGCACTAAAAATCAGCAACACACACCTCGGAGCCTTTCATTCGGAGGAAAAGATTTATCAGTCGATTAACACTGTGGTGGAGGCAGATGACACAGTTTTGGAGAAGAGAAGACAGTCTTCATTCCTCGAATAACCCTTATTCCTTCAGACTATTTTTTTCAATTTAGGAGACTGCAATTTCCCGTAAAAACCTGCTTTGCCATGATGATCAATAAGGTGCATGGGGAGTCGCTGAATCATGCTGGGGTCGACTTGAGGGAAGACTGCTTTTTTCTCCATCAACTTTATCTAACCTGTTTAGGGGTCAGTTCTCCAAACAACTTAGTGGTGCTCAAACCAGAAGGGAAAACATCCAATATCGTCTACAAAGAAGTGCTTTTACCCTCTATTCGATGGGATTGACTTCTACTTCACAGATCGTTACATAATAGAATCTGTGGAAGGTAAGAAGTTGTAATTCGCCATATCAGTTCTTTTTAGAAGTAGGGTCAAACCATTTTCAGGGCTTTTCGTAATGCATTCCTCCAAAGGAGCTAAATGTGGTAGACCTGTTTTTGTAAAGATCTACAACGAGGAAACTACTGGAAGGAGGAAGCTGAAATTCGACATATTAGTTCGTTTTACAAATCAGATCAAGTAGATGTCAAGGTTTTGCAGAATTCATCCCCGAAAGGGGTTAAATGGGACAAATCTGTTTTTCTAAATATCTCCCCAAGGAAACTACTACGAGTACAAGTATAGGAATTTAAAATTGAGCATATTAGAACATTTTTCAAATTGGGTCAAATCAGTTTTAGGGTTTTGGAGAATTCATCCCCGAAGTTAAATGAAACAAAGCTGTTTGTCAAAATAACGCCACGGGAAAACTACTACAGGCAATAAGTTGAAATTCGGCATTTTAGATTGTTTTACTAATGGAAAGTAATTTTTAGAGTTTTTCGAAATGCATCCCCTCAAACTGGTTAAATAGACCAGAAGTGTTCTTCTAAAAAATAGCCACAAAGTAATTATTACAGGCAACAAATTGAAATTCGGCATATTAAATCGTTTTAGAAATTAGGTCAAATCAATTTCAGGCTTTTCGAAATTAACTCCCGAAAGGATTAAATGGGGCAGATGTGTTTTCTAAAGATCGCCATAATACGGTAACTGCTGCAAGTAGAAAGTTGATTCGGCACAGTAGTTTGTTTTACACATCAAGTCAAGCCATTTTCAGGGTTTTTCGAAATGTATCCTCTCAAAGGGATTAAATGGGATAGATGTGTTTTCCTAAAGATCGTCAGGAGATAGATACAGGTAGGAAGTCGAAATTCGGCATATTAGTTTGTTTTACAAATCAAATCAAACCATTTTCAGGGTTTTGCAAAATGCATCTCCTCAAAAGGTTGAAATGAGATAGATTTGTTGTTTAAAGATTACCTTAACGAGCGAACTACTACAGATAGAAAGTTAAAATTTTGCATATTAGATCGTCTTACAAATAGACCAAATCATTTCCAGGGATATCTGGAATTCACCCCCAAAGGGTGTTACGGTGTAACTGATCTCTTAGCGGCTGATACTGTGTGAACAAACCTTTAGTGCCGATATTCGGTTCCCGCCCATCGAAATTTGTTAGGTTGGCGATTATTTTTTTTGTGGTGCTCGGATTTTGCAAACTCATGGCACTTCGGCTTTTGTTTCATTTTTACAGCGAAGCTATCAGCTTGCACGGATTTTCGCTTTCTATAATCCGATGGGGAGTTAGTTTGCTTTTGATTATTTGTGTGCCCCATGCAGTTTGGCGGAGTTTTGGTTTACAAGCGAATATTTGGACATTTAAGTCCGCGCCGATTGGCGGATTTAGTTGCCGATATTCTTGGGGCGAGTTAAGTTGGAGTTTTGTCCACTCTCGCGTGAATCGCAACAAAATTATATCTCTCTTGCCTGAATATGAAAAGCAATATTTGAGTGTAAATACAATTGTACCACATAATGACAACACTTTATAATTTTCTATGGAATTAATAGATTCGTTAAATTTCAGTGGCATATATCCATATTGCTTAACACTAAAAATATGATCAATAGATATTCTTTTGAAACGTTTAAATGTATCTACTGGTTTAATAGATGAGATAAGATTAATGGTACGCAATTTATTTATAACTGCTTAGATTTAGTATTAAATGGAAAAGCCACAAGCCAGGCAGAAAAGTATTATTACTGTGTATCGATCAATACATTCTAATATTGCACTACCTTTTTTTGCCTTCGGAAAAGAAAATTTTCAGTGCACCTATCATTTGTGATAACAATTCATAAATCACAAGAACAAACTATGGATAAAGTGGGAATATATCGTATTTGCCACAACCAGTATTTAGCTATGGTCAAGTATATGTAGCAATATCACGTGTGAGTAGTTTTAAAAACTTAAACATTTAAATTTTACCTAATGGGTCCTGCCACACGTTGCAAAATATTTTGCAACGGGTCCACTAGTATAGTAATTAAAAACGTAACCATTGAAGCAAAAAGAATCTATATCTACAAATATTACAGTGGGTCTGATAAAATAGCGTTTGTTGTGTTTTCGAACTTCGTATCACCTACTTGCATTGTTGTATTCGAAAGCGAAAATACTCGCTCCTATAATAACGTGCCAGTGTGAGTAACCAATAAATTTTGCTTTGTGTTTGGTGGAGATTTTTTGAAAAATGAATAATGGACCAGAGTGAAAAAACCAATATGGATTGCATACTTCCAGACATGATGGAGAATGCAAATATTGCAGTGGCCAGTTTACTCCCAGAAAAATATATGAAAATCTACGACTGAAAAGTTCCAACATTGGTGTTCATTCAAAAATATTAGCAAAAGCACATTTTTGGCTAATGTTTTCAAGTAATCAGATTTTCAAAAGTTCCACTTTATGGTCGCATTACTCAATGCTAAAATTCGCTGTTTGTTAAGAATAATATCAGCAAATATGCCAAATTAAATCCTGAAGAGGAAAAACTAAGGCTATTAAGCCAAGGAATCCAAAGCATTGACCAAAGAAGAGTTAAAAGATTTTTTATTTATGCATCATATGTAGAATTTCTTTTGATCAACATAAAGTTCAAAAATGCACGTGTACAAACTCAAAGTAACAATATTTAATTGAATATTGCAAGTTATCGTTATCTATGGAATTTCTGATCATCACTCTTCCGGTTACGAATACCAAAATACATGATGCATTTACAGTTGTGTTTGAAAATGTAACAAACTTCCTGAACTTATCGGGGATCCTAAAGCTTACACTGGCAACGCGTTCAGGAGAACTTCAACAACATTGCTTGCACATTCTGAAGCTGACAACGTACAATCAAACGTCAGAGTGGGTGGAAGAGCTCTTCCATCGCAGAAGAATATATGAAGAATTCAATTCAAAACAAAGTTGAAACTGCTGGGTGGACACCGAAACGAATCTACAACAAAGATCATTTCGAGTACATCTTACCTGTTTCAATTCAATTCTAATAGAACGCCTCGCTTGGAGCCTCCTTTTAAATCTCTCCTAGAGCTAAACAACTCATCTAAATCTTTCATTTCAGGAATAAATATTAACAATTGTAATAGGTAATTGTATTATAAATTTAACTAATATTTTTGTACAATTGTGCGTTAAAGTACAGTTTCATGCATCGTTTTGAGTGCAAAAAGTGCCACTTTAAGGCACTCTGTGCAATAAAATTTGTATTGCACTCCGCCAGTAATTTATTAAACATATTTGTTTTTTTTTACTTCCTTTTACGATAAAGGAAGTAGGTATTGGATTCACCCCAAAAATTCGAAATTGAGTTTTCAACAGATCTTCACGTTTTAGAGTCCTCTGATAAAAAAAAACATATTTTTTTCATTGGTCTGTCTGTCTGTGAACAGAATATCTCAAAAACGAAAAGAGGTATGGCGTTGAAACTTCATATACCAGGAGATCAAAAATGATTGACTTGGCTGTCTTGCATCGATTGGGTCTGAACTATAGTAGCTAACTTCAAGTCAAATAAAACACTAGTTATTTAAATTGATTTATTCATTTATAATAAACAACTAGCTTTAAATATTTCACATTTGATGCTCTAAATGTGCACCACCACTGGTTAAACATGAATCTACTCTTCTTTTCATGCTTTCAAATACTCCATACGGCTGTTCTTCGGTTATTCTTTGCACAGCACCTTTTGTCGCTTCTTTTAATTCGTCCACTGTGTACAATTGATTCTGGTAAATTATATTTTTTAAATAACAGAATACAAAGTAATCCAGAGGAGAAGACTGGCGACCTTGCCGGAAAATTTCCTCTCCCGATAACTGTGTTATGATAATATGCTTTAATAAACTGACAAGTTGCTCGGGCAATACGCACAGTGACATTCTCAAGCTGAAAATAACCCTCCTGCAGCTCATCATCACCAGGTGCCTTCCCTCGAACAACTCAATAACTCTGTGGATATGACGGCAAAAAATTCGTGATCCACTTCTGCTTCAGGAACTCATTCCCAGAATTTGTCAACACGCGCCATTATTGGGTGTACCCTCCCCCCATTTTCATCTCTATTTCCATTTCAGAGATACGATTGTAAAAGGATTTTGTCCTCAATTAGGGTTTCCAGCCCCGGGATTCTACCAAAAAACAGAGTCCAGGGACCATGTCAACATGCATGCGTATACTCGATATCAGACAATTAGGACGGGTATTCACCGGCGTCCGGCATATTACTCATGCCTCTTGCACATTCTGCATTATTTGCGTTTTGCATAAGCAGGAGAGGAATTGTTTTCGGTAGGTTATAATTAAGCCTGTGTGTTGTTTCAGCCACATTTACAAGTTTTCTTTTATCTATGTATTTGTTTGTTTCTTTTGTTAGATATATTTTATCCGTAGTCGTGCGCATACGTAGAGTAACAGTAAGATAACTAAATTTGTACTTTTAAAATTATGTGCGAAGAAACTGAATAATTTATATATTTAGTTTTAAAGGTGTTGATTATTTGTCTGCTCAAGTGTTAGAATTAGAAAATTCCGATTCCCAACCTACCTTCATTCTACATAAAAGGAATAACTATTTGAAGTCGATATGGCAACACTTTCATATATTTCCCAACAAAATTATCATAACCAGAGGCAACTCGACGAAATGATTATATAAACACTTGGCAGTTCACGCAAAAGCAAAAGATAAAAACTGACAGACATTTTTAGTACCAGAAGTAATAAAGTTGTAGACGTTTCTTTGAAATTTGCATTCGGAAAGTTTTTTTGAACACTATTTCCATTTCCGGATCTTCGGGACTAGTCCCGCGACTTCAAATGTAGCTCGTAAGTCCCGAAAACACTTTTGGTCCTGGCACTTGCAAACCCTAATTACCATCGACAGTTCTAACCTAAAATAGAAACATTCGGTAAAATATTTCAATAATTAATAAAAAGGAAGAATTGACTTACTTTTGTCACAAACGTGGATGCTAATGTTAGTTTTGAAAAACTGTTGTTAAAAATAGCGAAAAATATTGAAATGAACGGAAACTTGAAATTTACAAAATACAAACAAGCTGATAAACAGCTTACTTTACTGCAGAAACTTGACATAGATATTGATAACTTGCACGGAAGAGAGTTTTTTCCGGTCAGTCTTTCTTGATCTCCCGGTATAAGTTTTGTGTACTATGTAGATCCGACAGCAAGCTTTTGAAGAAAATCGCATAACCGGAAGGATGGTGTTTACGCTTGTGATTTTTCAGTTTTTTTCGATTTTTTTCAAAAACGGCTCTAATGATTTTTTTCAAACTTTAGATTTTTTATGTGTATTGATGTGAGATAGGTAGAACATTATTATTTACGCTGATGATACAGTTTTATTTTTAACTGGTGATTCGTGGCAAAACCTTTACACAAATAAGCTTGGAACTAGCAAATATTGTAAATTGGTTAGATCTGAATCTGCTTACATTAAACGGTGAAAAACAAAATGTGTGCCTTTTACGTCTTATAAAAGCAATCTACCGCTGTATGGTATAAAAATCATCAATTCTGATCTAAATATAAAAGTTACTACAAATGTAAAATATTTAGGAATAACTATTGATAGTTTTTTCAGATGGGATTTGCACATAAATGAACTTACTAAAATAATAAGATAATTTGTCTATCTATTTTATCATTTCTATAAACTGCGGACTTGAAAATAATATACTATGCTTTAGTACAATTCCTGCTCCAATATGGTATTATTGGCTGGGGTGGGGTGTACAATACAACTCCCAAATAGTTAGTTACCGTACAAAATACTACACTCACAGGCACGAAAAATGGCCCACCTAAGTTTTTTTTAGAAAAACGGAAAATTTTAGCTTTTTATAAATAAATACTTAAACTATTGTCTAAAAACAAACAAAACAACTTGTTTTAATTAGTTTTAAAGATTATTAACTGTTTATTTAAAGTAAAAAAGCTGCTTTCAAGACAAAATGAAAAAAGTCAAAAACAGTAACACTTTGGACTTGTAGCAAAAAGGCGTTTAAACAATAAAAACACAAACATTTCTTATGCCAACAATCAGGAAAAGTTTTTCAACTTAAATAAATTTGAATTTGAAATTTGTCTAATACTAGGATTTTCAGTCACTGTCGTCAAAACACTGAATGTATTGTCCTTTTCCTCGTTTTGGTGTGGGTTCTGAACCTCATTATTGCAGCTAAAATTATTTAATGACGTGCCTGTAGTTTTAAACTTAGTGTATCAGTCTATTATTGGTTGTACTTGGAATACTTGATTGGTATTTGCCGATATGAATATTTTACAATAAACAAGGCGCTTACTTGACGAGCGCTGTTTCTACCATACAATCATTTTTGTTATGGACAAGGTCCAGGTATGCGAAGTACCAGGCACCTTAGAAACTTTAAGCAGAACAAAATTTATAATGAATTATTATAAACGTCAAACATCAATCACAAACAACACATATTGTTTGGGGAAAACTGCAGAATCCGGGGCCAATTCCCATTCTATTGTTAATATTAATTATTATTAACTATGTTTCTCTAGTAACTTGAACTAATACTATAGGAAAGCAAGTGAAAGATGGGGAATTGGCCCCGAATTCTGTAGTTTATCCATTGTTTGTTTAGGTAATTCCAAGTCAACAGTTTTTGAAAATTGAAATTTTGTTTTCATTGATTTATATTATTGCGGAAAATGGAAAATTGTTAACATTAGTATGAATGGCTGCAGTAGGTTTTTACCTACAAAAAATGTATTTACAATTTAGCTCTAAAATAATTAGGGCAGCAAATAATTGAATATAAAGAATTTACTATGCAAATCCCTATGGTGCGTCGCGCAAGTCTGCACCCGGTATAGCTATTTTGGGAAAAATGCAGTATCGTATACCACTCATAAAAACCTTGACATTTTTCGCACATACGTTGGTGAAACTGCGCATTTCCTATGCGCACGTCATCTGTAACACGGTTTTAAAACATAACCGAGCTGAAAAGAGTAGAATTAAATTACACGTATTTTATTTTATTTTTTTTAAATTTTGGTACTCCGCTAACAGCCGCTAGACCAATTATAGGCGTCGCTGTACATTTTATGGGGACTCAACCCCACTAACAACTGTCATGATGTTATTATGACATCCGGGACCAACTATTTCCGTGACAGCCATATCACGAGGCGCCGTGAGAAGTAGCCATGGAACTCCCATCCAAGTTCTGACCAGAAAGAGCGTTGCTTAACTCTGCTGATCGAACGTGGACGCTTGTTCAAGCTACACCACCCAGGACCCTGGGTACATATCTTATATATATTTCTAAAAGTCCAGACTCACTCACTCACTCACTGACTTATCAATGCCCAGCCCAAACCATTGGGACTTAGAAAGCTGAAATTTTGTACAGAGGTTCCCTTTATAAAGTATACAAGGAATAAGGAAGGATATTTCGAAATTCAACCCCTAAAGGGGTAAAATGTGGGTTCCAATTTTGTATGGAAAAATAATATTAAATAGACATTTCAATTTGAAACTTCGTAGGAGTACTCCTAAAAACAAATGAGCAAACACATATTTAGTGATTTTCCGAAAATCAACCCCTTAGGGGGTGAAATGGGGTAATAAGCCTAAAAATCGATATGGGTGTTGTTATTGAGGTTTTTTGGGACGTTGATTGCGAAAACGACATTTGAAATTTGGCAGGTAGATTCCTCATAGGGAGTAGGCATCCGCTAAGAAAGGATTTTTGAAAATTCAACCCCTAAAGGGGTAAAAAAGTGGTTGGAATTTTGTAAGATCAAATTTTGAACTAAGTCATTCAAAGTTTTTGGAAATTTGTCCCCTGAAAGAGAAAATAGAAGATGACGGGACGGGACGGGATGGGAGGGGAGGACGGGACGGGACTGAACGGGAAAGGCGGGGACGGGACTGGACGGGATGGGAGGGGACGGGGATGGGATGACAGGAAATAATTAGTCATTATTTAATACATAACGAACCTTGAAATGGGTCAATTTGTGCCACCTATATTTACATATTTTATGCCTTTTTATGATACACATGGCCAGCAACAAGCCTAACTGTATCTTTTATGTAATAGTATGTTAAGTCAGCGCGTAGCATAGTCAAGCAAAATGTGTTAAGTGCGCACGCCGCGTGTGAGGTGATTTACAACGAGATACAGCTCTTCCGGAATGCTACGCAATAACAAAAAGTGCACCGTGGCATTCTTACGGGGAAAGACATCAACGCCAGGAATTGGCGAGGGCAGTCGCATCAAGGTTGCCAGACAGTGCGTGTGATCTGAAAGAGCCGCTTCCGGGCTCAGATAGAGTGCATGCGATCTGCAGGAGTCACAAATCGACTCCCCTAAAGCCTCTGCAGGAGTTGCAAGAAAATCTAAGTGGGGCGACTTCGTCAAAGGTTCGCGCTAGCATCGAGAAGGAAGCGGGACTCTCCCACCAGAGAAACGCTGTGGGCACTCCATACTTTGGGAATACATTGTCAAAGTTTCGCCCCAGCATTCCGGCGAAGGAAATTGTACTCTGCAGACAGGTTAGTTTATACCTAAGAAAATGGCTATAAAACAAGGTTCACAGCCGAACATCTGGTGACGTATCAAGAAAGCAGGGGATTTACCGACAAACAGTCGACGTTCTTTTACTGTGTCAGCATTCACAGTAGCGGTTAAAAATGTGCATTGTATGCGAACATTACTAGTTTGTGGTAGCGTTACAAGAGTTGACAGCGTCACGTAGCCCAATTCGGTCTGGCGGCATAAACATTGAACTTGGAAGTAACCTTTGAACTTTGGCGTTCTGTTTAAACCATTCTGTAAGCTATAGAGTGTAGCTTTGATATTGCCTATTTCTTATGCATATGTTCGTTGGTATTTGTGTTTTATTGCAGATTATATGCCTTTATATGTAAACGGTTGGACTTTTTATTGCCATTGTAACTACATTTCAGGTGTCCACGAGATTGGACTTAAACAATATGAGCTTCCCATAGCCACATTGACGATGTAAAAAGAGTCTCATAGCACACCGACTGATTAAGCTAGCGAACCCAGGGCCTTTTAAAGTAATGATTGAGTAAGTGTAGGGATCGGAGTAAGACGCCGCATTATAAAACCTCGCACGTCGCGGGTAACAGCTAGTATAATATAAAACGACTAACCTAACAATGAAATGAAAAGTTAAATAAGAAATTACACTAGAAACAAGAAAAACACTAACTACTACGTATTTACAAGAACTAAACTAACGCCTCTTCGTCCTTTGTGTGCGGCACATACACTTTACCTATGTCCTTAAAAAATCGAGAGACACTGTGAAACAATTTTTTGGCTCCACTTAATTGTTTCGCCATTTACCAAATTATTTCAGACCTAACCTGTATATTTTTATTTGAATTATAATCCTTTGCATTTCGAATTCTTAAATTTTCCAATTCAGCGAATTTTGTACCTATATTGAGTTGCTATCGTTAGTACGGTGCACTTTTGACCCGCTCTATCTGTTATCGCTGGCCGTAGGAATGCGAACTTTCTTTTTGAAGCAAACGTTTCGGGCCCCGCATAACCCCGGCCGACGCGTTGTGCTCGGTCGAGGTTTGATTTTTAAATAAGTCAAAAGTACGTGCGCCCAACCAATTTTTACAAGCATTTTGTTTCCTGATAATTTAATTCAGCTTTCACCTGGCATTCACAAATTGCACTTGGGATTAACAATTTTCACCGGATGATTCTAAACTTGGAGTGCAGTTTCCTGTCCTAATTCGAAACGAACACCTGCTACTTTCTGCATCGCTTCTGCTTTTGCACCGAGGGCCAACACACCCATGTTGCATAAGGCTGATTCCTTGCTGTATGCGGGTTACCAGTTATAGCAGCTCCCGGGTAGCGTTTATACCCTAAACTTGGGGGCCTAGGTCAGTTGGTTTGTTTTTTATTACAACGCCGATCGAGGACGGGTTATATACCTACCAAGTCAATCTTGTGCTGGTGATATCGGATACTAAATTTATTACTAACATGATAGTTCATTCACTCAGCAAATTTAATTAAAGATAGCATTTAAAACTATTCTCATCAACCTAGAAAGCACCATAGGAATTTGCATAGTAAATTCTTTATGTGCAATTATTTGCTTCCCTAATTATTTTAGAGCTAAAGTGTAAATACATTTTTTGTAGAGAAAAAAATACTGCATCCATTCATACTGTTGCTAACAATTTTACATTTTCCAGAACCGAAGGAATGCAAAAAATCAAACTAGCATTTTTACAAAAATCAGTGATGCCATAGAATTATTGAAACAAGCTAATGCCAGCGCAAGTGCGTGCGGGGCGATCATCCAGTCACTATTTAATAACGTGCCTGTAGCTTTAAACTTAACTGTATCAGTCTATTAATGGTTGTACTGTTTGGAATTTGCTGATACGAATATTTTACAATACACAATGAGCTTACTTGATGAACGTCCACCATAAAACCATTTTTGTTATGGGCAAGGTCCAGGTACCTTAGAGACATTAAGCAAAACAGAATTAATAATGAATTATAAATGTCAAATATCAATGACAAATAAACAAACAACACATTGTCGCCCCGCATGCACTTGCGTTGGCATTGGCTTGTTTCGATAATTCCATGGCATCACTGATTTTTGTAAAAATGCTAGGTTGATTTTTTGCATTCCTTCGGTTTTGGAAAATGGAAAATTGCTAGCAACAGTGTGAATGGATGCAGTATTTTTTTCTCTACAAAAAATATATTTACAATTTAGCTCTAAAATAATTAGGTGAGCAAATAATTGGATATAAAGAATTTACTATGCAAATCCCTATGGTGCGTAGCGCAAGTCAGCACCCGGTATATGGTGGTCCCTGGTTCAATTTTATCTTTGCTAATTGTAAGAAGTCTTTCTGTGGACCTATTTTCCACAGTTGTTAAGAAACACTCCTTTGTTTCGCGGCAGACGCCCCCAAAAACCCACTGGCCTTCCATCCATTTGCCACAGTTATATTTCCGTTTGCCAAACTTTGATTTGTCTATTTCCAAAATTTTGCCTACTCCTATCTTGGCTGTATTTCTAAGTAGGATTTGTTCGCAAACTTCCCTGCAGAACCTATACCAGTCAACAACGGTGTGGTTGCCGATTGACAGCTCATGCAACACGATACGTTGAGGGTACTCCAGTATCCAAAAATACGTTAAAAGGAGAATGTCGGACGTCATCTTCGAATCTGAAAAAAAACTCCCTTTTCGGATACTACGGCGGACATCGTGTTTTCCTTCAGCTCGCCGAGGTCGACATCTCCACTCGTATCCGTCACTGCCGTGAAATTCTACCAACTGCATCTTTTCCCCACACGTCGGACAATCGTAGGTTTTTGCAATCAAGCCCTCGCATTGTAGGTAGAAGATCAGCTCCAATTTCGTTTTTTTTTATAAGCGCGAACATCGACATTAAATTAGTAACTTGTTTAGCCCAAAAAATAAACTGAAAATTAAACAAAATAAAACAAAAAGTAAACTTCTAACAGATGACATCAAACAAATGAAAGAAACTTTAGCATGGATTTATGACATCTATTCAAACACAAATGATGAAGAAATAAAAACCACTTACCTAAACTACAAAAAGTTATATCTAAATGAGGTGGAAAACAAAAAGCGCACTCAAACTTTAAAATCAATCACAAACTCCAGTAATAAACAAAAAACTATCTGGAAGACGATCAATGAAGAACTAGGAAGAAGCAAACCTAGTAACCCAATAAACCCACCGTCAGCAGATGAATTCAACTTATTTTTTACCAATGTAGCTACAAATCTTCAACAAACAATACCACCACCCAGTGACACAGCAGAGAAACTAGTACAGAAAAATAAAGTGCAATATAGTCACTCCATGTTCCTTGCTCCTGTAAATGAAAGTGATGTATATAGATATCTAGGTCAAATGAAAAGTAAACGTACAAAAGATATTTACGACATAGACACACAAATACTTAAAGATGTGGCTGTGTCAATAGCACACCCATTGACTAATATCATAAATGCAGTAATCAGTGAAGGAACTTTTCCAGAAAAACTCAAAGTAGCCAAAGTTATCCCAGTATTAAAGAAAGGAGACTGTGCCAACACAAATAATTACAGACCGATATCTATTCTGCCAGCTATATCTAAAGTTGTTGAATATGCAATTGCCGAACAATTAACAGATTATTTCAACAAGAATAATCTCTTTACAAAAGCCCAATTTGGTTTCCGGGCCAAGAAAAACACTACAGAAGCAATAATGTCTCTTATTACCTATGTAATCAATGCCTTTCAAGAACATGAAGAATGTCTAGTCCAATACTGTGATTTAACTAAAGCCTTCGACTGTATGTCTCACGATATATTTCTCAATAAATTGGATCATTATGGTGTTAGAGGCACTGCCTTAAAACTGATGACGTCATATCTGGAAAACAGAAAACAACAAGTTCACACTCGAAGCTCAATTAGTGAACAAACACTAATCAAAAATGGCATCCCACAAGGGTCAATCCTAGGACCAATCTGCTTCATTATATATATAAATGATCTACCCAAAATATCGATTGTTACAGTGTTATATTTGCAGATGACACTACACTTGCTGTACGATCAAAAAACAAAGAATTAACGGCAAAACTAAAAACCGCTTCCGATAAAGCATCGAATTGGTTTGCTGCCAACAAGCTATCCCTGAATCAAGATAAAACTATTACCATGACTTTCTCATCATCTCGAAGATTTATTGAACTAGGTGAAGCTAAATTCCTAGGCGTCTATTTAGATACGCGACTTACATGGAAAGTACATATACAGGAGATATCCACAAAACTCAGCAAAGCAATATTTGCCATTAGACGAATTCGCCGAATCATAAGCACACAAGCGGCAGTCCACACCTACTATGCGCTATTCCACTCGGTTATGATATATGCAATTGAAGTATGGGGAAGCTCGCCACATGCACACGATATTTTAATCCTTCAAAAAAAAGCAGTCAGAGCAATACAAGGACTATCCAACCAACAACATGCAAGGCCAACTTTTAAAGATCTTGGAATATTGACACTACCATCAATACTAATAATAAAGAAAATAACCCAAGTGAAAGAAAATACCCAAAATCTATCAACCAGAGCCATGGCTCACCAACATAACATCCGAACAGGCGATAATCTCACTATTCCATGGACGAGATTGAACACCGGACAACAACTACATCTTGGACTTCAACTGTATAACAAGCTACCTCAGTCATGGAAAAATTTATCAACCAAACTCCTACAACAAAAGCTCACAAAGTACCTCCAGGAAAACCCTATTTATTCAACAAATGAATTTTTTACAATAGATATCTCTTAAATAGATATAGTTAGCAATATACTCTGTAGTTAGCATGAGAATATATGTACCTACACATAATTAGCAAAGATTGTTGACTTAAATACTATGTATTTGAATAAAGACCTATCTATCTATCTATCTGTTTCTTACTGGAGCAAACAGCTCGTTTTTAGTTGAGTACTTCTAAGGACAGGTTTACCTGTCATTATTTTTTAAATGACATTTAATTTTTTATGACAGTACCATAACGAAGGTTTGTTTGAGGGGCACTAGGCAGTTACGGTCGCTCACAGTTTCACCAACATATGCGCGAAAATTTTTTGTACTAGTTACTAAGGTCGCATGTATTTATTTTGTCAGTTACTATGCATTATTGACTATTTTATTCACTAGTGAATAAAGTAACATTTTATCCACCCATCATAAAAATGTTACTTTACCATGGAGATTTCCATAGATAAAATACAGCTTTACAAGGTAAAAAAATATAAATTCTGTTACTCAAATCGTAAACACCAATCTAAATTAGCCCGAATCAAATTTTTATAAAGACATTGTTTCTTACTTATTTGATTTGTTTTATTTATCTTTGTTTTAAAAATACATTAACACATTTATTAACATCAAGAAACGATTTTGTCCTTAAGAACTATATAAAAATAGAAATATCAATCTACTGCAACAGCTGCAGGGTATATAAAATATATCAAAGTTCAATTTCTGCTATATTGATGTAATACCAATATAAATTCTGTTGCTCAAATCTCAAACACCAAACTAAGTTAGCCTAAATGACATTTTTACAGACACATTTACTTATTTCAAATGTATTTATCTTTGCTTTCAAAATACGTTAACACTTTCATTAACACGAATAAACGGTTTTGTCCTTATATACTATACAAAAATAGAAACATCAATCTACTTTAACAATTGCAGGGTCATAAACAAAAGCAGCTATAATGCTGCGCTTGACAGACACATTGCTTTTGTCAAATCTCACCTAGTTCTGCTTCTTTTAGGAATTACGTCCATAGAAGATGCAGCAGACATTGTCTAAAAGAATAAAAATAAGAAGCCCTTCTTAATTATCAATGTACAGGGTGAGCAAAACTCGGATGTCTCAGCTCTATTATAAGACAAGGAAAAACGATAGAAAAAATATGAAAAGAGGTTCTTAAATGTGATTGAGTAAGGTCCATTTTAAGTCATAATTGCATATTTTTCCATATTTGGAAACTGAAGTAATGACGTCATCGAATGTGTTTTTCCCGGAAACATACCTATATTTTGGCATATTTAAAAAGAGCTGATTTGTCTGAACACATTTTGTGAAAAAAAAATTTGCTATCTTCTTCCGTTAAAAACTATAAGCAAATTTGTAAAAAAAGTATTACCAAAAATTCGCAATCGTCATGATTTAAACAAGTAACCTTTGGAAACAAATAGCAACGTCGCATCTGTCAATAATTAAACTAATGGTTGACAAATATTGTTTTGTCATTTGACTTGAAAAATTTTTTTCTTCATAAAATGTGTTCAGAAAAATTAGCTCTTTTTAAATATGCCAAAATATAGGTATGTTTCCAGAAAAAACAAATTCGATGACGTCATTACTTCAGTTTACAAATATGGAAAAATATGCAATTATGGCTTAAAGTGGAGTTTACTCAATCCCATTTAAAAACCTCTTCAGATTTTTTCTATCGTTTTTCCTTGTCTTATAATAGAGCTGAGACATCGAGTTTTGCTCACCCTGTACATGATTGGCATTAATAATACTTACACTAGGTTGTCCTAGCATGTGCCCCCGCACGGCCCACCGTAACTGAGAATGACTAGTTTCACCAGGAAAATTCAGCTTTTGCCACCCTCTTTGGTATTTATGATAAAGTGCCACAGGGTCAGTTTTAACATTTTTAACTGGCTCTCGTGGAAGAATAACTACAAAATGTTACTCGATTTTATCTTGAAATATTTTATCAAGTCCATTCATTTCCAAGATAGAGCACGTCTAAACATTGGTTATAGCTTGATCAACATGGATCCCTCGGCAACTGCATAGGATTGATCCGTGTCTCATCTAGTGGCAGCGCCTGCACAGGTACGGATTACATATAAGTGGCACTTGGGATCGTGTGAATAAGATTTTGATAATATGTCGGGCACCGATACAGACAATGAACTCGTTGCATATGTGATACGTCCCAGTTCCTCGAAAAAGGAAAAAGGGTCGCTTGATTGTACAAGAAAAAAAAATGTATGCAAGGCTTTTCTTAAGTGGACCTTGTGCTTCTGGAACACGGTTTTTGCTTCAGATCTCTAGTTTACTTATAAAACAGCGTAAAATAATTAAGAAAAAGTTTTGAGAACCATTGAATTTGTAATAAAATTGCATGTTTTTAAAACCTTAAAATCAGCTAATGTAATTTTATAAAATGTCACAAATGTCAAGCAAACGTCACCTTATAAAATCGCGTTAGCTAATTTTAAGTTTTTACCGCACTACTTTTAAAAACTTTTATATTTAATTCAGTGACTCAAATTTATAATGCAGTTTTATAAGACTACGAATCTGAGGCAGCACAAACAAGAAAGTTTACACTTCTTACGTTACAATGTACCTCCAGAAGCCCCATGGTTGACTTAAATACACCCTGTATTCGTGATATTGTAAATAAAGTTGCTAATAGGTGAGTATGTTGTCTCTGTATATAATGTAATTCTTGAATACAAAAACTTACAAACTCCTGGCCCCAAAAACAAATCAGAAGTGTAAGAAAAGTATCAATGCCATAGACAATTTTTTTCTTTAACAAGTAACGAGTTAAAAGGAATCATTGATGATAATGATCTGCCAAATTTTAAGCAAACATTTTCTAAACTTGTGAAGACGTTCAATTTGTAATATCAATGACGTAGAAGAAAATGAAGAAATAGTATGTTATTGGACAAAGGCAAAATAGTAGTATGGACGAGCCGTTACTACTGAAAATATGGCAAAAGTGCATTCCGCACCCCAGGGAAAAGATTGATGAAAACTCAATAACATCATTGCAACAAATGGTGAATCACTCATTAACAATTTAAATCCGAACGACAATTCTGAATTTTTAAGATTTTCAATATATTTAAACATTAATTTTTATCCATTTTGTTTATATATTACATATTTGATCAAAATTTTTCCAGATGGTATTTTTTATTTAACAGTGCAGGAGCCCGTTTGCTGTGGGGTCCACGCTGATCCTGCCCTGTTCACTGCAGCTATTCATGTGAACAGCGCGCTCTATCTTGAAATGTTTTTATTTTTCTTACAAGATGCTTTAGATTTCATATTTCCCTTTAACTTAATTGTCGTCGATGATTTTGAAATATGGGGTTCGCAAGATTTTGCCCTTCTAGCACTCCCAGTTGAAGACGTCTCTGATGGTTCCTTACTGCTTGTCCCACACCGACAATAAGCGTTACTTTGGTTCATTGTACTACCATATGATTCTAACACCCGCAACTTATTTTTGTTTTGAGTGCCGCAATGGCAAGTTAGCATAGAATCTTTAATTTCAACAGCAACGATGCCCTTTTTCTTACGTTTCATACATTCTATTGGTGCAGAGACTGCTGTACACGGCAAGTTTCCATCGTATGAAAATTTTAGCGAAGTATTTTCAAAGTTTTCCAGGCGTTTTTCTTCAAATTTAATTAATTTCTTGAGATCTACAAACTAAAATAAGAAAAGGTATTTTAAGGTTAGATTTTACAATACCATGCATGAAGTCTTTAAGCTGATTGGCAGTGATGTTTCTATATCCTAGCTCATTTAAGTATGCCAACACTTCACGAGGGTCCAATCTAGATGCCATTTTAAAGTAAAATTATAAATTTTGGAAAAAACCGTTAATATCTAATTCTTATTGACCGAATTGAATGCGCATGCGCATAACTGGAATTGTGTATGTACGTTCACAATAAATTGAAATTTAAAAACCTTTAGTAAGCAAAAATAAATTTAAAAACCTTAATATGAACCTTAACCGAGGAAAATAGTAATATCTGTTTGAAGATAACAGTGTTAAATTTTTTGCAGCAATAAATTTATATCAAACCATTGTTCAATAGTAAGGTACGAACTGAAAAATTTAGGTTATCAAAATCTTGGTAGTTGGTTCAATTTCAATTTACATTTTCTGCTAGAAAAGTAAAGAAACACCGACATTTTATTGACAGTTGGCAAATAATAGTTATGTTATGTATTAATATAGTACAAATGAATATATAGGCCATTCAGTAAACACAAAAACATTTAAATTTTCTTGAAGTTGGCATATACGTAAAATTTTTGTGCTAGGGATTCTGTATTTTGTCTTGCAAAGGTTTCCACACCTGCATAAAGGCTACTTTGAATTTATAAATGACAATTAATAAATGTCATTATTGCAGTGTCAAAGTACATATTATTCTGGAAATTCCTGCCTGAACTTTTATAAAATGTAATAAAAATACCTATTAATAAATGCTACATCAATAGTATCCAACACAGTATTTGTTTAACATCCTTAAAAGTAGTTATGACAGATGCTAATTAAATGTCACACTCTTTAACCTATTTGTTTTAGTAACTTTCTGTAAGTACATTCCTAGACAAAAGATGAGTTTTTGAAGTACACTCATGAAATTTTAGAAATCAAAGGCCACTTTGTGTTTTTATGTTTAGTGAACAGACTATAGAAGATCTTTTGTCTATAACCATTTAAAAATGAACAACTTTCGTCAAGTTTTACCCCAAGCAAAAACGCCAGTTCCGGGACCAGTGATAGAATACCCCGTAACGTTAACTTTCGTCTCTAGTGACGAAAATAAGTTGTTGCAATTTCAGATATTAAATACATTCTTTCATATCCAATTGTAATTTAATTTTACAAAGCACAATGGAAAAACATGATTTAGCACAAAAACGTGTAAATTTACTTTATCTACTCCAGTGGGATAAGTAACGCATTACGTCACTTATTTGACACTATTTCAGTTAGGTAATGAAGCTCACTACACCACTCAGTTATGTAATGGTTTCATTACGCAACTGAGTTGTGTAGAGCCCTTTATAATACAAGCAGACGCATGTCGCACAAGTTGCATAAAATCCTGCATCACAGTACTTTCGCGTTTACATGTTGGTGGACATGATGCAACCAAAACATAACCCTACAATGTCAAACATTTCAGTCGCTGTGGGTTATTATATTATCTATTCTCGCTGTTCTAGCTTCTAACCTCGTGTTTGAGTTGCCAGCTGTCTCCGTTTTCCTGTGTTTTTTGCCTTTTATGCTTTGCATCAAATGTATACACATTAACCTATTTTCATTTTCTGAAAGTAACTAGTTTTTTGAATTTGCCGCTTTTGTGATGTGATTCAAAATGGCTGACAAGCATGCTCGTATTATAGAGGTGCTTTAGAGTTGTGTAATGACTTCATTACGTAACTGAAATAGTGTCAAACGAATGACATAATGACATTTGCCTACTAAAATATTTTTGAAAATGACAGATCTGACATTTCTCTTAATGCACTTTTCTCAATTTTAGGCAGTTGTAGATAAAATTTTGTACAATACATGTGTGATAATGCATCATTAATATACTTGTGTGCTTACATAACTCGTGCTACGCACTCGTTTGTAACTTACACACACGTATATTAATGATGCTGTTATCCCACTTGTATAGTAAATAACTATTATCTACGACCACCACTAAAAGTAGGCCTTTTAGCGCTAGTTTGTTTCACTAAAAGTGACGTTTTATAGTTTACCGTGGTTAAAGAAATCAGATGTTTACTTTTAGCCCATGTGCTAAAAGTGAAGTGAGGTTATAAAACTACAATTTCGAACTGGACGTAAAGTTGTAAAGTTATTCTAGTTGCTTCTTGCGTTACAAGTAAAGTGTTTTTGAAATAATTAAAGCGTTATGTAATGAATACAGTCAGATGTGAAGTATTAATAAATAATTACATTTCGTAACTGATCTTGACTACTATCATTCGCAAACATTCGCCCGCGCGGCATGGCCTACTGTTTATTATGACATAAATTAGAAGTGTCGTAGATGCAAACCTTTGTTAAATCGATATTTATGTATTAATAGCAG
The DNA here is from genome assembly GCA_940337035.1 of Agriotes lineatus. Classification (NCBI taxonomy): domain Eukaryota; kingdom Metazoa; phylum Arthropoda; class Insecta; order Coleoptera; family Elateridae; genus Agriotes; species Agriotes lineatus. Next base: position 139,115,481 of record OW679196.1, on the reverse strand, counting down.
TAAAATTAAGGTCGTAGATAAAATATTGTATGCAACGCTTGCTAAAAGTCGTTTATGCACGAGACATGTTATGAAACTCAGCCTTCGGCTTCGTTTCATAATTTTCATGTCTCGTGCATAAACGTCAACTTTTAGCACTTGTTGCATAAATAGCTATTTCCTACGACTGCTTCTAAAATCAAGCTTTCCGCCTTGTTGACGTACGTCAAAAATTGATTGTTTTGAATTAGTTCATCGCTGCAACCGTCATAAGTATATAATCGTGAATCGTAATACATAGCAACATACATACATTTTATATAAGCTTTCATGATTATATACCTAAGTGGGCTAGTGGTCGGCCTGGGCGGCTATTTGAAAACGTCAAAGTTGACAACTGTCACTGTGAATTCGATTTAAACCTTTTTTCGAGATTGTGCTTTATTTTGTGTATCGTCGGTATTTAAGTGTCAAGAAAAATAAGAAATGGGCGATATAATATCCAATTCTGATGTAAAAATTTGCACGCTGCTGGAAATTTTAGAAATGGCAAAAAACACCAGTTTAAACCTATTTCCGAAAATTTTACAGTTGTAGGAAAAATTTTGTATGCAACACGAGCGAAAAATGCATTAGGCGTTCGTTCGAGTTTTTTCGGGCCGAGCCCTAATGCATCATTTTTCGCTCTAGGTACATAAATAGCTATTTCTCGCTACCAAATGGGTAAAGTGATATTACATTGTTAAAAAATGGAAAACAATGGAAAGTCTAATATATACAGCTACCTTAGCAACAGATAAAATCAATACAAACGAACCGTATCTAAGGACAGAAATAGTATATTATGTTATTAGGAGCAAAAGTTATATTTTATGTGGCGAGGCTGTCCAGCCTCGCCACATAAAGATACTTTTGCCCCGAATAACATATAGTATTTTTTCTTCAAACGTTTTTATAACAAATTATTTACAACATTGTGAACAAAATTCGAAGAAAATTACTTGATCTCGTCAGCGGCAGATAATAACTTTATCTGCCGCTCGTCAGCGGCAATAAAGTGACAGTTTAGCATCATCAATCCAGCAGTATAATGCCATATTTTACTGCCGTTTGAAGAAAAAACTATTTTCCGTAGAAGGTCATTTTCCGCAGATGGACGTTTATATAAAAAAAGCCGTTCACGACCTTTTTGGGACAGAGTTGGCTATGATTTTTTCTTTTCATGTTGGACTCACTGATTCGATGATGTAGCGGATGCAACTTTTTTTTTCTGTCAGTGTCTGTTCGACATTTTCTTGCCACCACATTGCCAGATTTATTATTTTAATATTCGCAAGAAGATGATTTATCAAATGTGTAAAAATAATTTTAATTTCCGTCAAAGGAAAAGTCAAAATGCCCAAAATAATTTTGTTAGAACAAAAAATTTCCATTAAACGATGCTACTTCCAATTTAAAAAGGACAGACCAAATTTAAAAGAACGCGAGTCGATGTGGAGAAAGAATAAAGAATATCCGGCAACAATGTACCTATTTAGAAAATATAACCTTAAACTGAAAACAACCTAACCTAACACAAACAGTGTCAATTTCCATGAGGGAGTTTAGTTGCAACAGAGGTTCTGCCAACAAAATTACTAGATGGTCATAGCCTCACCTGACCCAAAAAGATCGTGAACGGTTTATACACATATTTACTAGTATTAAGAAATGAGAAACCTTTCCAACTCTTCTTTAGTAAAAATTTTGACTTTTTTCAAAATATAACCATCATTCGTTTTCTTAAGAAAGGGTGGAGTCCCGAGGGCTCCCTTGAAAAGAGGCGGAGCCCCGAAAGCCCCCTTGGAGAGGGGCGAAGACTCGAGACCCCCTTGGAAAGGGGCGGATTCCCGAGGTCCCCCTTGGAGAGGGGCGGAACCCCGAGGACCCCCTTGGAGAAAGACAGATTCCCAAGGACCCCCTTGGAAAGGGGCGAAGCCCCGAGGGCCCTCTTAAAAAGGGGAAAATTCCCGGGGGCTCCCTTAGAGAGGGGCGGATCCCCGAAGGCCCCCTTGGAAAGGGGCAGACCCCGAGGGTCCCCTTGGAGAGGGGCAGAGTCCCGAGGGCCCTCTTGGAGAGGGACAGAGTCCCGAGGGCCCTCTTGAAAAGGGGCAGAGCCCCGAGAGCCCCCTTGGAGAGGGGAGGAGCCCTGAAGGCCCTCTTTGGTCAGGTGGACGGCAGGGGGAGGCAGGGACGGGGTGTGTAACAGAACGGAGTGGCCCAACGTAATAGGCCTAAAAATGGTGGTAAATTGAATAGGATAGACCGCCAATAGCGCACGCAACCCCGTTTATAAATATTAATAATTACAGTCGCGATCATAACAACCGGGAGAGTTTTTTTGGTCTAATTTTCAAAATGCAGACTCTGACAATTCTGATTAATAAATGTTATCAATAGTTATTTAAGCATCAAGGGAAGTAAGTAGCTTTTACCAGTCGAGAACGAGTTTGCCAGCCCGAGCGAGCGAGGGCTGGCAAAGTTCGAGACTGGTTATAGATAGTTACTTCCCGAGCATGCTTATAACATTTTTCTCCATGCCCAACAAAAATTTGAATAAAATATCCTATTCAATTTACCAACATCTTTAGGCCTATTACGTAGGGCCATTCTGTTCTGTTACACAACTCGCACCTGCCTTCCCCTGCCGCCGCCTGACCAAAGAAGGGGGCCCTCGGGGCTCCGCCCCTCTCTAAGCTGGGCCCCGGGGCTCCGCCCCTCTCGAAGGGGTCCCTCGGTGCTCCTCCTCTCTCCAAGGGGGCCCTGGGGGCTTCACCTTTCTCCAATGGGGCCATCGGAGCTCCGCCCCTCTCCAAGGGAGCGATCGGGGCTCCACCCCTCTCCAAGGGGGCCCTCGGGGCTCTATCCCTCTCCAAGGGGGCCATCGGGGCTCCGCCCCTCTCCAAGGGGGCCGTCGAGGCTCCGCCCCTTTCCAAGGGGGCCCTCGGGGCATCACCCCTCTCCAAGGGAGCCCCCGGGGCTCGGCCCATCTCCAAGGGGGGCCTTGGGGCTCCGCCCCCCTCTTAACGAATTTTTAAATTTCGAATAGGTTAGGATCAGTTAAGTTCAAACCCGTTCAGATCACTTATAGAACTAAAATTACTGTAATAACACGCAATTCACTTACTTCCCTTGGGGAGTAGGTACTTACTTCCCCAATGTCATGACAACCAGTAAACAAACAGTAAAATCAGCTTACCTGCAATTGATATGTCAAAGTAAGTGTAACTTACTAGATGGGCATGGAGAAAAAGTTATTATTCAGAATAAACAATGACTTTTGAAGACATTTATTAATTAGAATTGTCAGTGTCAGCACTTCTTTTTGCATTTTGAAAATTAGGTCAAAGAAACTGTCCTGGTTTTTTTGGCCGCGACAAATAAGAATTAACTTCTTGGTAGTGAGAAAAACGTAATGCGCAACGCGTAGGTAAGTTTCTTTTCAGTCTTCGGTCCACAAAAAACGACCTCAGACAGAAAAATTCACTTACCTCTACTTGAAGCGCAAATTACTATTTTCGTCATCTACTAGGGACCCTAATACGTGAAAACATAAAGAAATCTCGCAAGATGATCTTTTCACGATTACGACACTACACCGACTCACTGTTGTATCGACAGCCTTATTTTTGGCCAAAACTGCAAAAATTAAAACGTACAGTAAAAATGTCTAAATAATAATTCTCGATTGCTGTAAGATCACTACATTAAATTCTAACTTTAATTTAGTTAAAATCAAGGTAAGCTCAGAGATACCGCTCGGCAAAGTTGGGTTGGCCTGTCAGTTGATCTAATTATTTTTTAATCACACATATTTTTTGTTGTGCTTGCACTTAGGTTTCTCGAGAAGAAATAATAAACCCAAACTTTTTACGGTGGACCCCATAACTAAATGTAAGTGGAATATTTTAGATTGAAAAAATTACCTTAGAGTTTGTTACTTTATTTTTTACGGAGTAAATAATCAAAAATGCAAAAGATATATTTAAAAAAAAGTTCTGTTAAACTTTCTATTGGGCTACAAAAAAATGTCAACCAGAGTCATCCGTGGTTTCTGCATCGCGATTTTTGCTGGAGTCTCTATTTTTGGGAAATCAATTTTTCTTTTGTCTTTAGCTGCCTTTTTGGTATATTTTCGATGTTACAAGCTTTCAAGTATGTGTGTATATCAGTTTGGGACAAGCCTTGAAAATTATTTTTGTCTACTTCCACGTCTTTGATTGACTTAAAATTTTGCACAACTATAATTTATGTAGTAATAAAATTTGGTGCCATTTTTATAAAGAAACAAAATTGCGGATCCAAGATGGCGGGCGATTTTTGTAATTTACGTTCAATTTGTACTAAAATCTGTGTATAGAGATTTTAGAGGTCGCTGATTAGGAATTTAACGTTAAAAATAGAAACTTTAAAATAATCGATTCAAGATGGCGATTAAATTTTCATTTACGCCATTTCAAACCAAAATCTTTAGGTGAATTGGAACAGTTAATTTTTTGGTCTTTTTAACTTTTTACGTAAGTTAGTCTTGATGAAAAAGCGTAAAAAGGCTCAATAGTTTTTTGCATAATAACAATCCATTGTATCTAGTAACTAAACCTTTTTTATTTTTCGTTTTTAGATGAATACCGCTTTGCAAATATGGAACTTTCTAATATTTGGGTTTCTGAAAAAAAAAATCAATATCTAAAGACCACTGCTTTAGTCAATTTTTTTGGGTCGTAGTAAACCTTATCAAGACATTGAAGAATATTACAAGACTTTTAAACAAAATATTCGTAATGTAAGCATACATATAGGGTGTTTGTAGATCGCTAGACAGCTCATAACTTCATTAATAATAGAGATATAAAAAGAAACTTTTTTTGTTTTAAATGCCAGTGCGCAATCTACAAATTGACGTAAACCAATTTAAGCCATGGCCTGCTATTTTTTCTCCGTGATACACGACTTTGGTTTTTAAATGGAACACTCTGTATATTTTTAGATATTTGCAATCAGCGCTCAGGGTGCTTTATGATAGCGTTCTTAAATTTAAATTTATGAACTTACTATTTTTCAAAATTAATAGAGTGTTGAGCAAAAGAAGGCCATGAACGTACTAAAACAATTGAAAACTATGGTTTTTTAATTGGAATAATATGAGTTTCATTAACAATACCATTTATTTTTAAATTATTTTACGTATTTTTCATTTGTTAAAAGCTACTTCTAAACGAAATGGCGAATATGGTACACCGTTGGAAAGCCCATTTATTGTAGTTTTCAACTGTTTAATGAAACTCAGATTGTTTCATTAAAAAAAAGCATCGTTTTCAATTGTTTTAGTAGGTATGTTTGGTGATATAATTCGGCCATGAGAAATTTTTAGAGTCAAGTGGAGTTTGTTTTGCATTTCTTGTTGAATTGTTAGTGATTTTGCGTAATTCATGGCCTATTTGGCTAAAAAAATATTGAATTTTGAAAAATAATAAGTTCCACAATTTAAATTTAAGAATGCTATCATAAAGCACTTTTAGTGCTGATTACAAATATCTAAAAATATACAGGGTGTTCTATTTAAAAAACAAAGTTGTGTATCACTACGTAAAAATAGGAGGCCATGGCTTAAATTGGTTTACGTCAATTTTTAGGTTGTATGTTGGCATTTAAAACAAAAGAAAGTTCTTTTCGATATGTCTATTATTAACGAAGTTGCGAGCTGTGTAGCGATCTACAAACACCCTGTATATCAACAACGTGGAAAAAAGTTGGAAGGGACAAAAACCGGTTTAAAAATAAGTAACCCCCTTAAATCCGCCAGTGTTTCGTTTACTCAAAATTTGTTGATATAAAATGTTTGAATTTTTAGGTTGGTGTGCGCTCTTGCACAATTGTGTGTGAATAACCTCTTGGAGGGAAGGGGGAGTGTCCCCCTTTATGTAAACAGTTAAAAAAAGATATAATACTTATTGTCTTGATGAAGTAGCAATTTTTAAAAGTAGTTGATTTTCATAAAAAAAAATATTTTTGGCCAAAAAACTGAGCTTCTATACCATATAGTCTAAGAGCTGGTGACATTTTTTGGTGATCATTTAGTTAAGGCCTATTTTTTGAGAGAATGTTGCTGGAGGCATGTATAACTGTCATCTGGAAGGATTCTCCTAGATAGCGGTATCGGAGGGAGGCAGAACACCCCCAATTTGCACTGTCAGTATATGTCAAATTCGAGGTGATCCGGTTAGGTTTTGTGTCAGTTTGTGTCAAAACTGACGGAAAACCTAACCTGCTAACCTCGAATTTGACATAGACTTACAATGCCACCAACCTATTATTCATACGTTTCAATTTCCACAGCCGCCTTTTATGGACTTTTTTAGTGTAATTTATGTCAAATTTGAGGTTAGCAGGTTAGGTTTTCCGTCAGTTTTGACACAAACTGACACAAAATCTAACCGGCTCACCTCGAATTTGACATATACTGACAGTGCAAATTGGGGGTGTTCTGCCTCCCTCCGATACCGCTATCTAGGAGAATCTTTACAGATGACACTTATACATGCCTCCAGCAACATTCTCTAAAAAAATAGGCCTTAACTAAATGATCACCAAAAAATGTCACCAGCTCTCCTACTAATAGTGCGACTTCACAAACTAAAAATATCAGAAATGTGCGTTATTTAATTGTAATTTGTGAACCTACCACACAAGTTTGAGTTTGAGGTTATGTATATAGCTCCAAAACAAGACCTGTTACAGGATTTAAAAAAATGCTTTTGCTCTTCAATAATTAATTTTTAGCAAAATTTTTTTCAGGAAAAAACGACCTAAAACTAAAAGCATTTATATGGTAAAGACTAGTGCCCTAATTAAAATAATCATTTAAATGTGTTATATTTGTAGTAAAATACTTAATCCATCATGGATAAATATGAAGTAATAGGATTGTTAGGAGAGGGCTCCTTTGGCAGAGTGTATAAAGCTAAGCAGCTTGGCGATACAACCATGGTAGCTTTAAAAGTAATAAGTAAGGTCTGTAGATTGCCGTTGAAAGAGGCACAGCAAACATAATCAGACAAAATTGTAGAGAGGAAGGTCTGTGAAGGAAATAAAAGGCTTACGGCGAGAATGCGAAATTCAAAGACACTTGCACCATCCAAATATTATTCAAATGCTCGACTCTTTCGAAACTGATAACGAGGTTGGAATTTGTTCATAGTTCGTTGAAATAGTGAGCATCAATAGCTAAAAATTGTTCTAGATCGTAGTCATAACCGAGTTTGCACACAAGGAACTCACTGCCATACTTAGCAAGGAGGGTTATTTGTCTGAAGACAGAGTCCAGGCCATTGTTTGGGATTTAGTATCTGCTTTATATTATTTGCATTCTCACAGAGTGCTTCATCGGTATGTCATAAAAACATTGAAAAATTACGAGTTATATTTCTAATTGTAGAGATCTAAAACCCCAGAATATACTACTCGATTCTAAAAGCAATGCCAAGCTGTGTGATTTTGGTTTTGCTCGTAATATGAGTACTGGTACTCATGTTTTAACATCCATCAAAGGTACGTTCAGTTGTACTGTGAAAAAGTGTTTCAACAGCTGTGTATAATAAAACAGGTACTCCATTGTATATGGCCCCCGAGCTGATTGAAGAACATCCGTATGATCACAATGCAGATTTATGGTCATTAGGCTGCATTATTTATGAATTATTAGTTGGAGCACCCCCATTCTGCACCACTTCAATTTTACACCTTATAAGAATGATAAGGCATGAACAAATCCAGTTTCCTACTTTTATTTCTGATAGATGCATATCGTTCTTAAAGGTTTGTATTAGCTAATAGATATTTAATTTATTAAATACCATTTTCCATTGATTGTTTGTGGGTTTTATTAATGTATAGAAAATCGTCTTATTAATGACCCTTATTAATGAATGAAGTCTGTGGCTGTCACTTTTTCAGCATTATATAACGACAACGGAATGAACTTTACAACTATAGGATGGTGTAACCATTTTCTTCTGTAATTGTTTTATTTATTTATTCAATTTGAAGAATGCAGAAACTATTTTAATTAGAATAAGGCCACACACATGGTGGGCTATAAAGCTAGTCTTAAATATAATCCACAATTTAGGGATTACTACAAAAAGATCCAACAAAGAGAGTTGCATGGCCAGAAATACTGAAACACCCATTCATCAAGGGCCACGTACTCATTTTAGATGACGTCCCTTCTAAACCACTAACAAGGCCTCTATCTGTCGACACACTTCAGGCTAAGGAGCAGCAGAGAAAAGATTGCCTAATTCAGAAGACTCAGACAAAGTATCACATTTCAAGTATTGTAATTGTCATTTAATACAATAATTTTGCCTTTCAGACCACCATCGTCAAAGAGCACAGAGCTTGTTCCCCACAAATCTAATTCCAAAGCCGTTAGGTCAAGCGTGCAATCACATGACAATAAAAACAAGTCTTACAGTTCCGAAAATAATGTCGAAGAAAAATTAGCATCTTTATCTGTGGAAGGTAACGTTAATGCAAGTTGTCGTACGTTATATGAATCTCGTGAGTCTTCCAAGGACTGCAAAACAGATCTCTCTTCCATAAGTGAAACTAAAAGGCCTCCGTGCACTGAGGTTTCAGTTGAAGTGGCAGGAAATGGTTCTCAGACTGTGATAAAACTTGAAGGCAAGTATTTTGTTAATTGCACTCTATTTATTCTAATTATCATCTGCTTCAACAGACAATTTAAACTTTTGCGAGAATTCCAGCCCAATAGAAAATGAGGAGTGGGTGGTGTTTCTACAACGTACAATTGAAGAAGTTATGTCAGGAGAAATGACGTCTATATGTCAATCTAGCCTTGCTAATATCATTGTTTCTCCTTTACGGAACTCCAATGCTAGTCCTAAAGTTTTGGGCTACGTCGCTAGTTTACTCTCATTGCCCTTTGTGGTTCCTGGTGTTTCAGACGATGTTCTAGAACAGATAAAAAAAGTAAGAAATGTGCTATTGTATCGTGCAGATCAGGGACTATTGAAGTAAAATTTTTCCCCAGTTTTTATTGAAAAATATTCTAAAATTTGTCAACATTACTGACCTTTAGATTTTTATTTGTTTTTAAGTTGTGGCGTCAGATTTTTTTTTTATGGAAACCCATATTTCTGTGATGCATTTGAATAAATTATGAGATTTTAGGATAAACAAACAGATCATTAAAAATATTTGACCTTGTATCTGGACATTTTCAAGGTAATCGCTTTTAAAATTGAAAAGGCAACAAAAATTCAAATACTTAGTTGTGGAGTTTTGAGTTTGCCACTCTAATAATACATTTAGTAGAAACAAGGAATTTTATTTCTAGACTCGTCGTTCGTCTTGTCTAATTCTCAAAAAAATCTTGATGTGATGAGACTCATGATATTCTGCATTTTCCTTGCCTTTAGCTTGTATATTAACACCAGAATGACTTTCTTCTTTTCTTTTCCCTTGTACCTATGAAGTCCTCTATTCATGTTCAAAATAGGTCCCTGGCAGCCATTCTTTTACCTTCTATATTAAGCCTATTTCTTTGTGTTGCGCTGTCTTTCTCAGCTTTCCTCCCATGTTTTATGCAGCCTTCCTCTGCTTCATTTCCTTTCCAGAATAACTACCAACACTTGTCTTGGATCCCTGTTGGCACCCATCTCAACATATCCATATCATTGAGTTCTTTTTTCTATTTTTTTTTACTAATTTGTCACATCTAATTCATGTAATTGTTGTATTCCTTAGTTTTTCCAATCTCTTCACATATTTAATTTCTGGTTGTAATGCTCTTTTTTACTTAGCCTTATACTCTACTGTACTATTAATTTATATTGCCCTGGGTTTGCTAGTTTAAACAGTCGTAGAAACATAGAACTCGAATTACCTCTCAGTATGGTGTAGGGAAAGTCAATATTGCTCTGGATAACCTGATCGTTGTGCATGCAAACACTGCCAGCAATAAAAGCTTAACAGTTTACATAAAAAGATATATAATTTGTACGAGAAACACAAATACAGGCAAATACATTTACATGAAACACACCAAGAATAAACAGTGCCAATACAATTATTATAAATATCCACGGGCAAAAGCTGTTTCTACTCGCGTTGTTACCTATTAAATATAGGTGAGCCTTATATTTAATTAGAGGCTACAGTTCAAACACAAACCGCGTGAAAGTGTTTAAGTCTCAAACACAAATTCCTTGAAAACGGGCCTGGTTATTTGCAGAACGCGCGTGTAGCTACGTGCTGATGCAATACGTCCACAGGATGAGTTAACGCCTTGTTCGGGTTCTGCGAATTCAGCACATACGCACACGTAGGGGCCATACATTCACTCGTAAAGTGTAATTACAGTAACCAACATTGCAGTTGTTTGGTTGCACAGGTCCCTGGAGTGCAGCTCCGGGATGTTGACGAAGTCGCCTGGCTTCCTTGAAGCTAGAACGGCAGCTTCTGACTGAACTGCAGCTGAACCTCGAAGATGCTCCCTCCAAGTTGTGGCTTATGATTCACGCGGCGTCCCTTGTTGCCGGGACGACACCCACTCTGTTCACTTACTTGCAAGCGACTGACCCCGCGGTCCTTTACACCCCGCTGGCTTTGTTCTATTTATAACTATGCTGCTTGCAATCAGTGGTATTGACACATTCACTTGCACCTGCGAAACTTACAATGCGTTTAAATTAATTGATACATAATGAGGAATATGGTTCAGTTTTATTACTAGCAGGATAGGGTTAAATACCCAAGTATGAAATATATAGGGTGACAAGAATCGGCCCATTACATAGTGCTTTATTTTTGGTTTCATCCAACTTTCAGATCCATGTGATAATGTGGTTACTTATGTGCTACTGAATACTTACAGTTTGCATGTTTACTTCGTTCTTTTTTATTTTTTTTATGTCTTCTGTTTAGTACCTCGTAATCTATTGCCCCATAGCTAAGCTGTGCCTAAGTATTCACAGCTGTTATTCTAGTGTTTTTCTGTTGTTCCGCTGAAATTCATTGTTTTTTATCCCAATTTTTTTACTCTTTTCTGTATTTATCTTCATTTTTCAATTATAGTATTCCATCTGTTAATCATTTGCTGTAGCCTTGCAGTTAACTCTACTAGCAGCACTACATAAACAGGGCTCTGTACACCTATACAAGTTCCAAATTCCAATTTCATATCATTCACATTGAGTCTTGGTTCTTTGCATTGTCCTATGATGATTCATCGCTGATATTAACAGCAGCCGACTCAACATGACTCCCTGCTCTATTCCGAAGCTACCTAATTGCTTGCTTTTGATTCTTTCTATTTTCTTGTTCTCTCATACAATCTTAATTGCTTGATTTAGGTTTGGCATTTTCCTAGTTCCAAAGCGCTTTATAGATACCTCACTTAGGTGCCATGTCTAGTGCAACTTGAATATCTAAATGCTAAGTATAACAACTCACCCATTCAAATTTTTTTCTATGGCGGTTGAGTACATTTATGTGATCTTGCAATTCCATTCACAGTCTAAATGCTGCTTGTTTTTTGTAATCTTCTTTGCACAATTTGCGTGTACTGTTGATAACTGCGAGCAAAGGAAGACCGAAATAACTAAAATTTGACGGTTTCTTGCCGTTCTTGTCCATCCGAATTCACCTATTCTCTTTAGGTCATCACTCCAACGCATCTGTGGTCGTCCCCTTTTTTGTTTTTCATCCTATGGGCGTCATTTATGTCTAATGGTGTTCCATCTTTCATGTTGTCTTCTTTCGTTATGCCTTGCCCATTGCGATTTAAGTTGTGCCATTCTTTATGCTGCATCTATTATTTTTAGTTTTTTCTTTAATAGGTACTTGCATTTGTTGTATGGTGTTTAAGTGATATTCCATTGTTCTTTCCATGGATATTTGCATTTTTTCAATATTTAAATTTTCTTTGTGAAAGCCCATGTTTCTATACTGTATGTTAAAACAACAGATTGAATGCTTTATTTCTAAAGTTTTGTCATATGTTACTATTTTTCAGTGTGCCACTTAGCACGCCAAATGCCACCCACCCCATTCTTACCCTTCTATTCACTTTCATGGTTTGCTTGTCTTTACCTAGTCTTATTTCTGGTCCCAAATATATGTATTTTTCACTTGTTCTATTACGTCAGTCCTTAAAGTAATTTGTTGTTCTTTCCTATTTATCATTACCAGCATACATAAATCAAACAAGTACAGACACTCAGCGTCGGTTCCTTTGATGTCAAAATGCCGATGAGAATGACCTTGAACGGCTCCTGGGGGATGCTTTCCGATATTACGAACAGATAATCTCTGAAACTTCTTTGTAGCGTAAATCTATAATTCATATTCTTATTTGGGTATTTTGCCACTCTGCAAATCTAAAATAATTAAATAACGAACGTTTCGAGGGACAATCTGCCCTCGTTACCAACGATTAACAATTAAAAAGGAACAAGAAACTTAGCTGTTTTCACGGAAAAAAACTAAGTAACGAGGGCGGATTGTCCCCCGAAACGTTCGTTATTTAATCATTTTAATTTTGCAGAGTGGCGAAATATCCAAATAAGAATATGAATTATTACCAACAGATGGCACCACTACTTTACCACATCATGATTGGATATCAAAGACAGTAACTGACAGAGCCAGTGTATACAGGGTGAAGCACATAAAGTGTTACAGAGCAATAGCACTGAAACTATTGATCATATTCAAAAATGTTTCAGACAAAAGTTTCAGTGTTCGAGAAGGCCGTCATACTGGACCACCCTATTTTTTTATCGGTGGAGGCGCTTGTGATTCGTGTTATACTTTTGGCAGTACTGAAGTGTATTGTCAGTCTATGTCAAATTCGAGGTTAGTAGGTTCTGTTTTGCTTCAGTTTTGACATAAACTGACCCAAATTTTAACCTGCAAATCTCGAATGTTTTCAGTACTGCCAAACGTAAAACACGTATCACAGTCGACTCTGATCACGGATTTAAATAAACACCCGTTAGAAATTTGCATAAATATGGCGGCGGGGGTGTGGCTTAGTTGTATTGTCGCCACTGTCTATATAAAGGCACTGTAATTGGTAGAACTTTGTTCTGCCATCTGATAGTCCAAGGTCTGTAAATATATTCGTAGTATGCTTAGAAATATAGGTCATCCCAACGACATTTTGGTGCCCACTGACAATTAGACTGACAAACGTCACCGCTTGTGTGTATTTGAGGTTATATGATTTCAAAATGCCAGGGTGTGCATGTTTGAACTGCACTAACCACTCAAGACGTGGTTTTCGCTTATTTCTTTTTCCCGCTGACCAAAAAAGGGGAGAAATTTGGGTTAAAAATTGTGGTCGCGATCAATGCGAGCCAACAAAATATTTAAGAGTGTGTGAGGTAAAAGTTTTTCATTATTATACATCTATCTATTCCAAATACGATAACATTCACCAGACTGTGTAATAACAGAAAAGTTTGCTAGTGCCCAATAGATATTATAGTTGTGTCTTCTGTGTTCTAGAAACATTTTGAACTAAATCAATATGAAAATAATCGTCAGGTTTAGTGAAACGTTCATTAAGCGGCCCTGTTAACTTACAATATCACGACGGAATCAGCACAAAATAGTAAATTAGACATCTCAACTAAAACGGTACCACTTGTGGCACGCTAAATGGGGACATCCTTGCCGATAACCTATAAATAACCTCTTTTAGTGAGGTATATTAAAATGATAGTTTACTTACCGTATCACACCGGGATCAGGAAAATGTAGTCTTAAAAAATACTGTTTTTCTAACACAGGCAGAAACACGGATATAAATGAACGGAAACGCAACAAACGTGCAATTGCAATCCTAACCTCCAACGAACAAACAACTGACTGATTCTAAAACACCACTACAAGATTTTAATTTCCCGCCATTGGCGCCATTTTGGTTCCTACTGCATAGTGGAAATGCATGGGATGACCTATATTTCAAAGCTTGCTATATTTACGGACCTTGCTGATAGTCAAGCTTAGAAATACCCCCCGAGTTACCGTCCCAGGCACTCTAGACAGGTTTCAACATTTGGCATGAGTGTCTACTTGTTTGATTTATGTACGCTGGCATCACTTTGGTTTTCTTCTGATTTGTTTTTAATTTAATTTTTTGCGATTGTTCTAAATTCTCTAACATTACAACTTGTATACACTACCACATCATCGGCATATCTTAAATTATTTAGGTACTGTCCATTGATGTTTATGCCCTTGTCTCTTCAGGTTGTTTTTTTAAAAACGTTTTCTAAAGTGAGGGTGAGTAACACAATAAGCCTAAGGCTGCAGTTGCAGTGTTTGTGGTACTCAACCCCTGCCATCAATCACAATTTAATCAATCAAAACGACAGTGAAAAGTTTTGGAGATATCGTGTCTCCTTAACGCACACCTTTATTAATTGGAATCTTTATGTAATATGAACATGGTCGTTGCTTTTTCATAGATGTTGTGTACCAACTTTCTGTATCTGTAATCATTTCGACAATTTCATAGTACCTGATCGACAACCCATGTTTTTGTTGAAAGCTTTTTCGTAATCTATCAATCCTAAATACAGCGGAAAATTATATTCAGTCGTTTTTTGTATCAATACTTTATGTGCGGGTATTGTCTCCTGCTGGAAATAATGCCTGCTGTTTTCATCTAATTTTCTAGTTAACTTTTTGTTATAATTTTTGGCAGTAAATTATATAACTGCAGAAGTAATGTGAGCTTCGTTCCATTTTTATGAATTCGTCCTTATTTAAGGCATTTATTTAATAATGTTTGTACTACTTTTATAACTTCTGCACCTTCTTTTAACATTTCTATTAAAATGCTGTTTTCCGGGTGCTTTATTTATTCTTCATGTCTTTTAGAGCTCTTTGTAACTCTTTGTTATATATTTCCAACACTTCTGAATTTACGTTTATTATATTTCTTTTTAGTCGTCTTCTTCTTCTTCGTCTTGCTAACAGATGGCGCCACTACTTGATCACATCATGATCGGTAGCAGAGCCAGTAACTGGCTCTGATTGGTAGTAAGGTCACTATATCAAAAGGTACCGCCATTAGTGATTTTTTATATCTATCCCTGTCGCACAATTTTCTCCAACTGGGGATAAAAACAAAAACTAACAATAATTTGATTTTACAGCAGTGCCATTACACCAAAAAGAAAATCCCCAAAAACTAATGTCTTCCTTATTGCACTTGGGAAATTTGTATTTGTTATCTTTATCTCACAATTTTCTCACATTCTCACGCGAGGAATGGAATGGCGTTACCTTACACTTAGTGTATTAATCTAGTCACCTTAATTGGTAGAACTTCGTGCTGCCATCTGATATTCAAGCTTTGAAATAGCCCCCAAGGCACTGTCCCAGGCACTCTAGACAGGTTTCAACATTTGGCATGAGTGTCTCTACTTGTTTGATATATGTACGCTGGTATTGCCGGGCTCCATAGCTCAGTGTTAAGCATTCTGGCTACTGATCTTAAGGGTCGAGTGTTTGATCCCCGATCCCCATGAGGTTTTAAAAACTAAAAAAAATGCCGATGAAAACCTCTACAGAATTCCATCATTCAGAAGTAAAGCAGTGGGTCCCACGTTACTACAATGTGTAGCATGAAAAAGATCCCTTGCTAGGGTTGGAACTCCTTAGTCTTGGCAACATTCTAAGTAGGACTAAGGTACCTGGTACTCTGCATGCCTAGACCTTGTCCACGAGGTTGGCAAAAAGGATCTATGAAGGCCTACTTGCTTGACATGAATCTCCCCACAAATACTACTACTACTAGTAATTAGTATTTGTTGTGGAGAGACTGATGTCAAGTAAGTAGGCCTTCATAGGCACTTTTTGCCAACCCCGTGGACAAGGTCTAGGCATGCAGAGTTCCAGGTACCTCAGTCGTACTTAGAATTTTGCCGAGACTAAGGAGTTCCAACCCTAGTAAGTGATCTTTTACATGCTACACATCGTAGTACCATGGGACCCACGGCTTTACATCACTTCCGAATGATGGCATTCTGTATAGGTTTTCATCCGCATTTTTTAATTTTTAAAAACCTCACCGAGACCAGGGATCGAACTCGTGATCTTAGATCAGTAGTCAGAATGCTTAACAATTGAGCTATCGACCCTGGCCATGTAAAGCGTCAAACAACCCCACGCTAATTGTCAGATACGTATTGGTTAAAAAATGCAAAAGATGACGTAGATGGAACATCAAAATGATTAAACATTGCAATACCCCCCTGCTAATCTTTTTTGGGGTAATAACCTCACAAATTTAACTTTGTTTTTCTTTAATATACACTCAACTCCTGCATTGGCTCTTTTTAATTCCTTTACGCCTCCATATATTAACAGACTTCCCTTGCCTATTCTAATACTTGTGTTACCTTCTTTTCAGTTTCTGTTATTCCTATTATCTTCAAATCTGCTTTTTAGGCTTGTTTACTAGTTCATATATTTTACCATTTAAGCCCCTAACATTCCACGTGCCCAATTTCCATATTCCCTGCCATTTGCAGTTTTCATCTACATTGTGATGTTTTTTATTTTTTTTTGCTGCACCCTTGTCTCTGTTATCCCAGCTGTATTCTTCGCCATTGATAGTGATCTTCATGTATCCTACTTTAAATCTATATCCCTTGCCGATTTCTTCTTTTGTAATTTTCCTTATTTCTGCTCTTTTTATTGATATCACCGTTTTCACAACTGCTTCAACCTGTAGTGCATCTTTAAGGAATTCTTTTGCCTCTTGTTCTTTTCGGTGATTATCCAATTTTATTCCCTTTATCACTATATTGCAATGTCTTTTCTCCTTATCCAGCCTTTCAAGTGTATTTTTTGGGTTGAGTCCTTTTGTTTAACTGATTTTTCTATTTTCTTCTCCCTTAATTATTTCTTCTTTCAATTTTCTGGTTTCCTTGGTGTTTTTCTTTCATTCCTCTATCATCATTTGCATCATATTTTTAATATCATCTAACTCTCCCATATTTGTATCTTTTATTTTTTTTCTACGACCACTACCAAAAGTAGGCCTTTTAGCACTAGCGTTTTTCACTAAAAGTGACGTTTTATAATTTAGCGTGTTAAAAGTGAAATTTGTGGAATTTACAATTTCGAACTGTAAGGTTGTAAAGTTATTCTAGTTACTTCTTGCGTTAGAGGTAAAGTGTTTTTTAAATAATTAAAGCGTTATGTAATGAATAAAGTAAACTGTACATTTATAATTACCTTTGATAATTGACGTTGACAGCTACTGGCTCCAGAAACATTCAGCTGCGTGTCAAGGCCATCTCTTTATTATGACATAAATTATAACTTTCATAAATGCAAACCTTTGTTACATCGACATTTATGGATTAATAACAGTCAATTTAAGGCCATAGAAAAAATATTGTGTGCAAACTCGTGCTAAAAGTGTTATTGCATTCGACATGTTCATGTCTCATGCATAAACGGCCACTTTTAGCACTTGTTGCACAAATAGCTTTCTGTGATTGTTCAGCTGTTGGCAATCTAATTATCTTCGTACAGTTTTTGAACGTTTTCTGTAACCTACCATATTTATTGTAATTTATGGAGTTGATAGAAATAATAGGACTTAATACAATTTTTTATATAATTCAAATAAACATTTGTTGAAGGTTAATATATGTTTACATATTATTTTTTTCAGTTTTTAATCTTTTTTTATGTAAAATGTAGTTTCATGTTCGTATTGTTGTCCAGAAAGAAATATTTGCAAAACTATGTTTAAAATGCCAAAGAAGGTTCCACCTTAAGCAATAAATAAGGGTCAAAATTCTTATGTGCTCCGTAAGTTATATATTCAAATTAAGTCACAACTCAAAAACAAAAAAGAATCTAAAAGTGCCAATACCTGCAAAAACAAAAAATTGCAAAAAAATTATTTCAATAATTCCAGTTCGGCATAACCATCTTAATATAATATGTGACTGTTTTAGGTGTATTTTGATATTAAATTAATTCCCAATTTGGTGTATGCATCTAAATTATTACTAAAGCATAAAAGAAACAACAGCCCCAATATGTCGACTTCCTTCTCCTCCCCAATACATTCACCAGTTTACAACAGCGATCAAAGCTGTCGATCCGTATCAGATTTAACAGAGGAAGACTTGCATGCACTAGAGTACCTTTACTTACTTATTTGCCATTTGGTCCACTTAGATGTTCAATTTTTAATACAATTCTGTGACTCTGTGGCTGTTTTAAGCATGTACAAGATCCTACGAAATTTGTTGTTATTATGTAAGCTGATTGGTGCCCTGGAAACACAATTTCATTGATTAACTCACATTTTAGCAAAGAGAAAAGTGCGAGTGGTTGTGGATCTAATCGCCATATTAACGCAAGTACTCCGCAAATTGCCGGAAAATTCAGAGTTAGTTGCCAGATCAGTCAGAGATTTTGACAGTGATGAAATTTCAGAAGAAATCAATTTCATTCAATTGCTAAGGCACTCCAGCTCTTTGTTGAGAGAACGATCGTGCAATTTTCTACAGTTTTTGGGAATAAACTGTCGAGGCTCCCTCGAGGCTGCTTGGACGGAGGTCATGCGAGATACCTTGGAAGCGCTGGTATATGACTCAATTGAAGATGTTAGAAATGTAGGTGAAGCTGTAGCTATTGTAGTTTTAAGTAAACGTGAATTTAAATTTCAGGCTGCTGAAGTAGCTGTTGAAGAACTGAAGAAACTGCCATTTTATGATAAAGGTTGCACCAGTGAATGACTAATTGATATTTAAGACTACTTGTATGCAAATTTTTTATATTTTTTCTATAATAAATAATAAATTATAGAACTGTTTTATTTTATTCTAAAGATTTCCCAACAAAGCTGTGCACAATTTGACAAGAACAATTTGCTATCAAATAATAAAGAAATTTTAATTAAAAAAAAGGAGGAAAATAAAAAATACTGCACTATTGGAATGATATTAATTTTAGAATCTGAAATCATAGCAAAACGTTTCCTAAACATTATTTTATAGTACAAAGTTTTAAACTCGCACGAGGCCTACATTGTTAATACTTGGTAGCAGGCCATGGATCAAGAGGGTAAAAACAATTGCAAAAATTGAAAGCTGTGTTAGTTGACAGTTGTTACCTACACTCCCTTGGCTCAACAAATTTTCAGTTAGGTTACTGTGTATTTAAATTCAGTTAAAATTAACATTTCACAAACTGTTTTTACAGTCATGACTACGATTACAAAAGACGGTTGTTATGATCAAGGCCATGAAAATGTAGTGACATTACGCCTTCATTATCCACTGTTAATCATTGGTTTCAAGAATTTCAGCGAGGGTGAGAACAGATAAAAGCACGACTGGGCATACCTGCGAATGCAGCCAGTCTAGAAAATATACTGAGTGTGGAAAATGTAATTAAGCTCGAATGAAATATTACGTATAGGGAGATTCAGGAAGAACTAACGATTGGATTCTCCGCAGTTACTACTACTTGACTTGAATATCTTGGCATCAGGAAGCTAGCCAGCCGTTGGATATCCCATTGGTTGTCTAAAAAACAAAAATAGGTTTGTGCAGACTAATGTTAATTTATGTTAAAAAAATTTGACAGAGGAGCATCAAAACAGGTATTGTACCGTGTGTTCAAAAAGAAATTACATAAGGGTTTGCCATGGAAAATAAAACTAATGTCAACAGCAAGCTTTAGAGTAATCTTAAAATTTTCAATCACGATATCAGCGTAACTTACAATGATAACAACAGTAATGACAGTTAATGAAGATTGGGCTAAACTGCACAATCCGGGGCCAATTCACCTCCTACTAGAGCAACATGGTAATATTGACAATAGGAGGGGAACTGGCCCCGGATTCTGCAGTATTTTCGAAGATTGCAGAATCGTACTGTGAAATTGCTCTACTGCAGTTTGAAAAATTAAAAACAGGCCATCAAAGAAGTGCTTTGCGTGGCATCTCAACCCACCAAGGCAACCTATCAGCCCCCACTGCTGCCAGAACATCGAAATTTTTACGAGAAACGGGGGTTCAGTTGGTATCACACCCTCCGTACAACCTTGATTTAGCTCCGTCCGATTCTATCTTTTCCCAACAGTTAAAAAGGTATTGGAGGCAAAACATTTCCAGATGCTGATGCAGCAATATTGGAATTTAAAGAATTTTAGAAGACCTACTGAAAAATGATTTTTCTGGCTGTTTTACAAAATGATTTCAAAGAATGAACTAGGTACCTATTAGTGTCGGAGGAGATTACTTTGAAAAACAGTAATATAAATTGTTTCAGGCTGCAAGTGATTCTGAATAACTACAATTAACAGAGCAGCCCTCGTGTACAGCGAATTTATCTAGTACATTTTAAGTTAATTTTCATATTGAAAACGATTTACCACATTGACAAGTGGTGCCATCATTTCTAATGGCCAGAGATGGTACTAAATAAACAACACTTGGAAATACCTGTTGATGACCTGTTGCGTCTGATTTAACCTCACCTTTTATTTAAACTAATAAACTTGTACTCTGTGCTTTCTGTTATACGACAGTTGTCTTACAAAGATAAAATGGTACGTACGAAATATGCATTTTTTTTGTAGTTGCAGTAATTTCACTATAATCATGTGTTACGTAATACGCCGGTATTTAGCGCATCACGTGTAGTAAATAAACAAAACTACAATCGTCAATCGCATTCAATTGTTTTTTTGCTCTTATTGGTTAGATTTTAGAGTTGCTGGCCTTAATAAGTGTGATTTTCGCAGAAAAATTTTTCCAATCATTATTACAGATTTAAATCTGTTCTTCAAACTTTGTATAGGTGTAAAATGTATTGGCTTGCATTAAAGTAAATGAAAATGACTGATTCTTTGATTTTACTTAGGAACGCGGGGATAAAAATGTGTTAGGTAATCAAAATTCTTGATCATGATGATGCATTACAAAGGTAAGGATTATTAAAAGATCGATTAATAAAATACTTAATAATAATCTGATTGAAATAAGATTAAAGTGCAATTACAGCTTACAGAGACAGATAAATAGCAGTAGTAGATAGGTGGTTAAATATAATAGTACTGCCGTTACAACCTTTTTACGTGTAAAGGGAAGTGATTTTTTTATGCATAATAATAGATAATGTTAGGACACAAATATGAAGCATAAATCATATTACATGTTGTACCTATATGAAATGAAGATAGTTACTATTGTTTCTTATAAAATGGTTATGGTTAACTTAGTCAGTAAAGGTTGCTGAAATGATCGTATTGGTACACCGTAGACCCTCAGAGAATATACATATAATATATTATTTTAAGGTTAAACACATTTTAATTAGTAGTAACAATATTTTATTTTCTGGAACACAATACAGTGTGTTGGAACAAAGAACAATTTTACAGTTAACATCTGCTCATGAGGTTTTTTTCCATTTTGCAATTGTATCTCCCTGCGGATAGGGAATTTACATCTATTCTTAATCTTGGTGCTTGTTATTCAGGTATTATCTTTGGTAGTTCAACATTTAGAATCGTTTAAAAATTCTGTTCCATTTTATTCATGATTAAACCTGCTTCATAGTTTTTAATTGATATATTTCTGTGAAACTCTTGTTATAGGTTTTTGAATGCTTGTTATACACTGTGGTTTTTTTATCTCGTTACAACACATATTACGTGCAGCATTTTTTCACGAGTGTTTAACATTTTGATAACATTTTAAATAAACTAATTTCATAGTTGCCCCAGCAGCAACTATAAAATCATATCAAAATGTTAAACACTCATAAAAAAAACGCTGCACGTAATATGTGTTGTAACGAGATTAAAACACCACAGTGTACATATTGTCTGCATGCACTAGGTACACAGGGTAACTAGTGCTGTCAGACAAACAAACCGTTTCTGTATCTAGTTACCGTGTGTACCTAGTACCTGCAGACAACCTGTATAGTATGATCAAAAATTATTTTCATTTAGTATGGCTATGGAATAGTTCCTAATTTCTAAATGCAACGATAAATCACTTAAAAAATAGAATGTCAAGTTTGGTCTATATTGACAGGGACATTACACTGGCAGGTTATCTATTTAGTGACCAAAACTAGTGATTTTTGTTAAAGGTTGGTGAAGCCATGGTGCCAGATTGTGGTAGGCCATTTCAAAGATCACTTTATTGGCCCAGTGTCATGGTCTGGAACAATATAGACCGCCTTGCATTTAGGTGTAAATGTAGTTGCATTCATAAATTAGGAACTATTCCATAGCCATACTAGATGAAAATAATTTTTGATCATAGGTACTCTCGTTATTATACTATCTTTGTCTGTGGCACTGTAATTTCGTCTGTCTCTCCTTATTTTTAATTCAATAATTGAGTTTGTTTGATTTTATTTATAAGCCAAGAAAAACAGCTAGTTTTGTAAATAGTGTGTTACTAACTAATACCAACTTGAACCAAGTATCTGTTCTTATATTATTTGATTCTAGTAAGGCTCTTAATAGAATTAATTACCAAACTTTACTATCTCAAGTGCACTATACTGGCTTATCAACATTTGTTTTGAAGTTATTTGAAAAGTCACAATCAATGTATTAATTATTTATTGACTGTCAAAGAAGTCTCTTAAGGTTCTATTTTGGATCTTCTATTCTTTATCATTTACAAATTCACCCCTCACAAATTCGTTAAAACGTGTAAATTGAAAATGTTTGACGATTCTCAGCTGTTGCACTCTTTCCAAATAATTATTGAGAGACTGTACGTGAATTTAAACCTCAATGCTATAATTATACAGTGGTGGGTAAAAGTATTGGACACTGAAACAGGCCGAAATAAAAAAACTAGAAGCATTTGAACATTGGTGTTATCGAAGAATGCTAAGAATATCTTGGGTGGATCATGTTACCAACTTGGAAGTATTGCAGAGAATGGACAAAGAGGAGGAAGTATTGAGAACGATCAAAAAACGTAAATTACAATATCTCGGCCATGTTATGAGAGGAGCCCGTTATGAAATGTTGAGGTTGATTATGGAGGGTAAAATAAGGGGCAGAAGAAGTGTTGGAAGAAAAGGGATATCTTGGCTTAGAAATTTAAGGGAATGGTTTGGTCTAAGTTCCAGCGAACTGTTTCGAATAGCAGCCAATAAAATAAGAATCGCAGTCATGATTTCCAACCTCCGATAGGAGAAGGAACCTGAAGAAGAAGTAGGGTAAAAGTATGGAAACACCTATATATCTCCTATAATTTTGAAGAGATTCTTATAAAATTTAGTATAGGTATACAGTGATAGCCAAAAGGTTGGCATCAAATGAAAAACATTTTTATTTAGAATTTTTTGTAAATTCAAAACCATGGTGATCGGAGATGGTTGAAAAACATTACAATTGAGCCAAACAAAAGTTGTCACTTGACTTCCGTTATCTGTCAAATTTTACATTCTTTAAAAATAATTGCGACAAATGCACTTATTAGCCAAAACAGAGAACAATTTACTAAAAAGTTGATTAAAATGAGCCACATTGGATGTTTTTATTTCTAATTTTTTATAAGTAAGAAAAATAATGAATAAATCAATTAATTACTATTGAAAAGTATTTGTATTCCAAGACCACACTCGATTATTAAAGAATAAAAACATGCAGTGTGGCTCACTACTTTTTTCTTCAAATTACAAAAGCTGAAACAACATATAAAATGCTCGAAACGTAATTAAACCATTGTTGAATTCAGAATAAAAAAAATTTGACATCAGACTGTATTTTAGAAAATGAAGTTGTTGATGGTGGCTCGAAGACGAAATGTCGGATAAAAAAATTAATGATGTAATCTTTAAGTCCATAAAAATTTGCCATAAAATTTTTACAGCTTTACTCTAACTTTAATAGTAAAACTCCAGAGAAAATAATGGATTTCTGGGCGTCATTTTGTTAGTTCTTTAATAACGTAACTTTTTTCCCATTTAACTAAATTTGTATCTCTTACTATTAAGAAGATCCCCACACTGGGCCTGCTTATCTTGCACACACTGTATAGTATTGGTTATTCTAAGCAAAATGGAAGTATCCGTATTGTAATGACTTCCGGTTTAACCGGAAGTTGCACACAAATTAAAAATTTTAAATTAAACACCCTGTATATTTTTCATTGTTCGTATAGAGAATTTAATGACAAATTCAAAAACATAGTTTTATACATTTATTGAGCTTTTTTATCAAGATATTAAAAAAGAAGTTATTAACTACACTCTCTGCATTAAATACCGTAAATCGTGAAAATAACAAAATTAATGAGTCAGAACTATTTTGAACGTAAACTAATTGCACAAACTTTAAACTATCATGATTTTGTATTTGCTTGTAAGGTTATTCAGATGGTAACAATTTATTGGTATCGAACTATGTATTGATGGTAAAGCTCAAAACTATATATTTTTAAATTCGCATGCAAATTCTCTATTGGAATACTGAAAAATATACAGGGTGTTCCATTTAAAAATTGTAAGTTATATACAACTTACGGTTTAACTGGAAGTCATATTACTATATGGATACTTCCATTTTACTTAGAATAACGAACTCTATATATTATTATGATACATAAAGATCAATCATGTATGTATGTATGTATGTATGTATAATCGATAACCTCGTTTTACCTTGCGGTGTAAAAGCTGGTGCTTTATGTGCTTGCATCTGGCGGTACAATGCTCAACTTGCCCCGGATTTGGGGATCAAAGCTGGAGCGCGCCTTTTGTGCTTGCACAGCAACCATTGTGTGAAGTGTGTTTCATGTTGATGTGTTGACCTTGTTACTCTATCTCTTAGGTCTGTGTTAAAGTAAAAATGCAATCTGAACAGGATCTGCCCTTTCTAAAACCGTGTTGTACTTCGGATATGATATTTTCTGTTATTGTGTTTAGCCATTTTGTCAAAATGGTTGCATATAGCTTGTAGCAGGTGTTAAGTAAGCTGATTCCTCTGTAATTATTGCAGTCGTTTCGATCTCCCTTTTTATAGATGGGTATCACTTTAGCTAGTTTCCATTCTTCTGGTATATACCCACAGCGCCAACATATGTTAATAAAGTCTATAAGGCGTGTGTGGGGGGTGGCTGGTGCGTATTTAATAAGTTCAATATTAATTGTATCCATTCCTGGTGATTTCTTGCTATTGGAGTGGTGTAGGGCCATTAGAAATTCGTCTATTGTTATTGAATCGACATCATCATTTATACTTGCTGCCTCTATTGGTTCTTCTTCTTCTACTTGTTCTTGATGTGTCCATATGTTGTTATAATATGATAGCCAGGTCTCTTCTGGTATTGTATTAAGTTGCAGGTTATCTTTCTCCGTACTGTTTAGGTGTTTTAATATTTTATAAGCTGTGTCCTGTCTTCCGTGGACGTCATGTTCGATGTCGCTTATGTATTTTCTCCAACTTTCCCTTTTAATTTTTCTTACTTCTCTTCTAACTATTGCATTTCGATACTGGTACTCGGTTCTAGTTTCTTCGGAGTTTGAGTTAAGGTGTTTTAAGTATAATGTTAGTATGACACAAATATGCTTGCTATGAAATAGTTATTTTCATGACAAGCGTCGAAAGTAGCAAATATCGTGCGAGTGTTGATTAGACAAACGAGGGCGTAGCGAAGCGAAGCCCGAGTTGATCTAAAACACGAGCACAGATACTTGCACTTTCGGGCGAGTTATGAACACTATTTTTTAGACGACCACTCAAAGTAAATTCTATTTTTAAGAATTGTCTTTATTTCGTTTGCAAAATTGATCGTTATATTATTATTGGTACAATTATAAAAAATTAGAGCTTGTTGGAAGCAGAGCAACGAATAAAGCAAAAGCGTCTGTATTATTTGAATCACGGTCTGCTTAATTGTGTGACAAACGTCAAAGTGACGTTTTTCACAAAATTAAGCAGGCAGTGATGTGAATAACTTTGTGCCGTTACGATATGACTAGCACGATATAATATCGTGCTAGTGTATGAAATTGTCAACTTTCTGTAGTAGGCTGCTGTCGCGATAATGTTACTTTCATACGTGATCGTCTAAAAATAAATAAGTGTAGTATGTATAGATCAGATTATTTAATTTTAAAAGTGGGCAGTAATAATCGTAACTATATAAAAGGAGAATTTAGTTTAAAAAAACGATGATTAATAACAAACTAAAAATTATGTAAAGATGTTTTTGAAAAATATATTTAAAACAAATAAAAAACTAGAAATTATTGTTAACAAATCTACGAGGTGAAGATAAGTGAAAATGTAAATTAGAGTTGATACAAGCACACAATCGGTGAAGAGATTGTGGAATACAGTTTAATTAGTTACAAATAAGAAGAAGACAACAATATTTGAATGGAAATGGATTTATTGGTGCATGCAAGGTGTAATTAATATTCATTACTGGAGTTGGAGATTCTACGGAGGACTGAAATCATTTTACTGGGGTTTGTTGGCGTGGATTGGTTACTACAGGATAGGAGCTGCGGAAAAAGGAAATTAGTTTGGGTATTATCTGTTAGTTGGAATTTACCAGGAAGCTGATATTGACGGTCGCACACGGGGGATGTAAGGAGTGAAGTTGGATCTGCAGGAGCTCAGAGTTTTGACTTTTGGGAGTTCTTTAGTTGGTTGAAGGTACATCGAGGATAGGCTGACATTGAGCTTAGCTGAGAAATGTCAGAATCTGTGGTGTTTGATGTGAGTAACTGAAAAGTGAAAGGAAGTCAGGTTAGTTTTAGTTAGTTCTAATAAGGAATAAGGAAAACAATTAATTGAGTAAAATAAAATAATAATAGTACTTACTTTGGTGGATTGGTCATTGATTTGTGAAAGGGAAAGGATATTTGTCAATTTTGATTTTGTTGTGGTTTTATACTTGTTAAAAGTCAAACTTGACATTTAGTAACAGTCAGTGGTAAACAATTCATATAAAATTTAGAATATCAAAGAATAGATAACTTGATTAACAAACCACACCCTTATGAGAGTCTCAAATGCATTGCATAATATTAAAATAACTAATAATAGGATTTTAAAAGTAGAGTGGTATATTCATTATAGATTTATATAGCCCAAAAGGTGGAGCTAGCACCCCAATATACAGAGTGTTATGGAAGATCACGTGATAAATTTAGCCACATAGTGATCTTATAAAACTGAACAACTTTTTTATTTACCATTTTTTCGAAAATAACCCCAAAACTGAGTTAAAATTCAAAATAGTTTTACTCTGAAAATGTTTACCTACGTATAGAATATTTTAATTTAATGGCACAAAACACAAAAACATATCTTTGAAATGCAAACCAACAAAAACTGCATAGGTACTGATAAATTGAGGTAGGTAAGTTATTGACCGCATGTTTTTTGTGCAAAAATTTGCAGTTTTGTATACTTGTGTCATTCACCTTTAATTTAATTTGCTTACCGCGCGGCTCATCATATTTAGGGGAGATAAATGATTGAAAAATATACGATTAAAAGAAAAACGATAAATAGAAAAGTTGTTCAGTTTGGTGAGCTCTATCACTGGTTAAAATTATTACGTGGACTTCCATAACACCCTGTATACTAAATTTCATAGGAATCTCTTCAAGAGTATAGGAGATAAGTATATAGGTGTTTTCATACTTTTGCCCACCACTGCAGTATATACTCTTTTTAATCCTCAAAAATGAGTTGTTTTTTTGTTGGGATATAAGGTGTTGTAGCTGCCTTGAGTGACATCGTTCGAATAGTGATTGATGTCTTCCCATTGATGGTAGTATAGATAATACTTCTTATTCTTCTTTCTCTTATTATAGGTCAGTGGCCTGTTTTTAATCACAAATTGGTTCTATGAGCCCTTTTTAGAATAGAATACTTAGAATACATTTATTTACTTTGAACAATGATACATCGTATAGTAACTGTCATTATAATATACGGTGAAATAAACATACAGACTACAAAACACAATAAAATACAACATACACAATAACCACTGTTAATGCCACAGATTATAACAAGAATCAATGAAGTTTGTAAAAACAAGCGTTGACAAGGAATTTCTGAACTTATTGAGACCATCTGATTGCTTAATATATCCCGACAGTTTATTATAAATTCTTATTGCCGAACATAATTGTCCATTTTTCTTTATATTTAATGTACATTTTCACAATAGAAATTTACTTTTTCTTTTATCATATTGTATGGTAGGTACCTCAACTATGTAGAAATGAATGTTTGTTTTTGAAACATTGCGATATGTACTACTATAAATGTATAGGTATACTTGGTACTGTTAACACTTGATGTTCCATAAATGAATTTTGACAGGATTTTCTTGCTGGTGAGCGAAACATAGTTCGAATTGCTCTTTTTTGAATGACAAACCATTTGTACAAATGGAGCGAATTATCCCACACTATAATTGCATATCTTATGAGGTAGTAATTAGACGAATAATAATATGTCAGATTTCTGAAGGCATAAATAGATTTATTTACAACTATATATGTAATGTTAACATTACTGACCTCATTTGAGTGCGGGAAGTCGTACATTTCCGCCCGCTACTTCCCGCACTCGAGTGCGGGAAGTGAGTGCGGGAAGTACATTACATATATGGTTCTAATAAAATAGTATAAAAACCTCGAAAGGAAGTTTCCTTAGTCTCTAATCTCTCGACAGTAATGAAACACTTCCCATCTCGGGCTGTAATATACTATTGCTTATTTTGGAGCATACTGTATCAATTTGTTTTTTTCCAATTTAAGTTGTTTAAAGTAACTTCTAAGTATATTGTAATATCCATTTTCTTTAAAGGTGCATTATCTGTTGATATAATAACTAAAGAGCGGATTTTTAGGCACTGAAAATCTGGAAAAAGGCAGGCAAATAGGCACAATAAAAACACAAAATAGGCATTAAAGAGTTTCAAATAGGCATCAATAATTCACACATAATACATAATATACAGTCACTGCCAAAAAAACCAGGACACTTTTTGACCTAATTCTCAAAATGCGTCAAAATGAGCAATTATTCTCACTTTATCCGTATTTCCAATATGTGCTGGCATTTTTCATAATTGAATAATCACTTTTGATGACATTTATTAATTAGAATCCACAGTGTCAGTAATTATTTTCACATTTTGAGAAGTAGGTGTCCCATTTTTTTACTGCGACTGTACATTGAAGAATAACGTAAAAATCTGCGACTTAACTGTTAAATTTACCCTCAAAATAAGTAACTAATGCATGTTCTAAATTGCTTTCTGTAAAAAAGTCAACTTCTTTTTTTTGACCACTAAGTACTTTAGATATCTTTCTTAATACTCCTAGATCAGGATTTGTATTTAATACAGACTTCAGTTTGTCTGCTACGTTCGTATGTTTTAAAGAGTCTTCAACTTCCTCCAAAATCTGAAAGAAATCAATTAAAGTTAAGCCTGCCCTCTGTAACTTAGTGATACTGTCAGCTAAAACTTTAAAATTCGAAGTAATGTAGACAAGACTAGCTTATTTTCTATTTTTTTCTTGAATTAGGCACATTTTAGGCGGTAAAGCTGAAAATAGGCAGTAAACTAATGAAATAGGCATTATAGGCAAAATAAAATACATTTCAATAATAGACGTGAAAATGTTTGATTCGCGCTTATTTATTAATTTCCCTAAGATTAAAGCTAAATCTACAAAAGTCATTTTCCTAAGAATCCGCTCTTTAATAATAACGTTGTGTAAGCTTTCACGTCTTTTAGAATGAAAAAATACACTGTGTTTTTAATTTATTTAATTTTAAAGTATTAACCTTACACCACTTTTATATAGTACTGCACACTTCATTGGTTTTAAGTTCCAGCTCTTTAGTGTTCTTGCTATTAGTTATAACTGTCTTATCATCTGCTGTTACGATTTATTTGTGCCGTAGTATTCATCTCACATGGTTACGCATCTCCTCGCGCGGATGTCTGTGAGCACGCCGTTTGTATTTCCCGCGCTGCGTCACGCCTCCTTGGCCTCGTGTAGGTAAGTTTTACGAACGGGCATTTGTTTGGAGACGCTTTCTTTTCCAATCTTGCTTGCAAACCGACAAGGTGCCGAAGTAGCAGTTAGAATTTCAGAGGATTAATTTTGGGCTACCGTTAGTTTTGATGGTGTTTATGTGAGCCCACACTTTTGAAGTGGATTTTTCTAGTCCTCGAATTTTGATATGAGGGAAGCTTGACTCCCACGCCGTTGGCGGAATTTTCATGCTGCCACGTGTTCGCCAATTGCCTGGAATTTTGTCCGGAGTAAGTAAAGAGTTCGCTTCGAAATATTCTGTCGGTCTTGTATGCTATCGTGGGTTTCTCCCTCCTTTATAGCACCTCGTGCCAGAGAGCCGATTTGGGGCTTTGACTACAGCTGGTTTCACTTGCACTTGCAGACGTTTCATGCACTGGGATTTTTCTGGATCTTCGGACCCGCTTTGACCCCTGCTGCAGATGCTGTTTGAGCGCAGGAGAGGATCTGACAAGGAGGCTTACTTTCAGGTCTGTTTTGTCCCAGTATCGCACAGTAAAGTCCCCTCGAGCCACCAGCTT
Source organism: Agriotes lineatus (assembly GCA_940337035.1). Lineage (NCBI taxonomy): Eukaryota > Metazoa > Arthropoda > Insecta > Coleoptera > Elateridae > Agriotes > Agriotes lineatus. Next base: position 139,084,805 of record OW679196.1, on the reverse strand, counting down.
CTGGCCGCCCGAATTTGGGGCCTAACGTTTCCGAATATTGTGACATCATTCGGCCGTGAGTTCGTACCTGGAATCGCATTGTGCGTTTCCTCCGATACCTAGCACTCACCGGATTTGCTGCTGTAAGCTTTGCCTGCCTTAAATCTATTTTAATGTGTGCATTAAGGCTAATGTTTTATTGGTGTATTAAGAACTGTGAGTATTAATTGTAATATTTGCCAAATCTAATTAGTCGTAGCAAGTAATATTGTGGCCACCTACGATTCTGATGGTGGATCTAGACTGTGTTATTTATATGTACTGTGAATCTGAATTTGTGGAAATTATACTGTGATATTTGCATTCTGGCTTTATTTGTTACTGTGAATACTTGAGTTGAGCTTCTCTTTCAGATTTATTGTGCTACCTGAGTTTACGTATTCTCGTTTGAATGCCTGGATACACTTGCCGTTATTTGATAAAAAAATTCGTTGGCGCCCTTTTTGAGCTTTTAAAGAACTGAACACGCCGTCTCTGAAACTAGCTGGTCGGCCGGCAATTGTATAGAAGTAGTCACTTTATGTATTGATTTTGAGAGAATAGCCAACGGAGACTTTTTATGTTAACACTGCATGGATGACAGACTGAGATAATTGCTTTCGGGAGGTCATTGATATATATTATAAATAAAATTGGGCCCAATATTGAACCCCTGAGGCACACCCCTTCCCATAAATTTGATGTCAGATAAAGCTCCGTCAACTAGTACTCCCTGTGATCGGTTATGCAAATACGATCTTATCCATTCCAAGCTTATACTTCTAACATCGAGATACTGGAGTTTGTCTATTATGATGTCGTATTGTACATGATCAAAAGCTTTGGTTAGATTATAGAAAGTCCCAATGAAACCTATTTTGTCATCTAATGAGTTCGCAATAGCTTCTGTTAGGTTAAACAAAGCACATTTTGTGGATCTGTTTTTTCAAAATCCATGCTCACACTTTGATATTAGGTTAAATTTGTCTAATTTTTCAAAAAATTTTGAAATACTTGTCAGCATGGATATTGGACGATTTTTTATCACCCTTCTTGTAATAGGAACGATTTTGACTTGCTTTAACATTTTTGGCAATTTTCCAGTGATTAATGATATATATTAACCAAGTGTGTCAAAGGAGTTACAAAATATTCAGCGAATTGTTTTAGTAAATTAATTATGAGACCAGAAACATTGTATTTTTCAAACAGGATATCACACTACTGACTTCCAATTCATCAGTTGGATAGAGATACATTGTGTGATACACTTCAACGTTTTGATTTTATTTAGCATTTACTGCGTTTTAGCAGTACTACGTTAAAACAGAGTGCTGTGCGTTTGCAAAATATCTACTGACATAGTTCATTATTTTCATAGTATCGGTAACAAGTTCATCTAGATATCTAGCAATAATCTTTACTACTTCAGTTTTTTTTTACAGTTAACTGACTATCAACATTCATGTTGTTTTAGGTGTATTTTCCACATTGTTTATGAAATAACTTAACGCTTGTTTTTTGCTGCTCTAATAAGAATTCTTATATATGCTACAGTACAGCTTATAATAATTTTGAAAAGCAACAGTTTTATCTATTTTAGCCGTAACATCCAGTTCTTTTTAGTTTTAATCTGCTGCTTTGTTGGCCAGCTGTCATCCAGTTAATCAAAGGCATCTTATTATAAACCTGACGCTTTGTGAGGGGGAACGCACCATCAATATGATAGTTCATGATATTATACAAGGCTTTGATTCCCTTATTTACCTTATTTCCACAACTAAAAACATTAGCCCATGTTTCATTTCACAAAGAGTATGCGCAAGTATTTTTTCCAGCTTTATTGGTGTTCTGGAATATACTGATTTTCTTAACTTTTTATCTGTATTTTTAATATTCAAAGTTATGCATTGGGCGGTATGATCTGATATGTTGTAGTTTACGATCTCAGCAATGTAACTAGCATAGCTCAGTATAAATACCTCGGATATTGGGTAAACAACAAACGGGACATTACCCAGGAGATCAAAGTAAGGATAGAGATCGCTTGTAGTGCATTCTGCAAATTGAGACCAACTTTTTAGTTGATTTATTTTTGAGGGTAATTCTTTCACTTCTACACTTTCAACATTGAAGTTGGGTTGTTTTTGAATATGCGTTTTTACCATTTCCGTTGTAACGTGTCTTTTTACTCTATACACATACAGCCATACCTTTCGCTCAGCTCCTGTAAAACCATTGTTTTTGTCTTCATACGTTACAGTTCCTGTTCCTAGTCTTTTCTTTACATATATTTTTTTATACTGAATTTTTTGAAAGCCTTCAGTCTCTTCCTGTACACCTGCGTTTGATGTCCCACGGTTGTCTTTGGTTAAATTGATAATGTCATTCATCTTTCTTTTTTGAATAGTTTCCAATTCTTCTTTAGATGTTTGAGATATTTCGGTTGTTTTGCCACCATCTGTATTTACTCTATCAATTACTGACTTGCTAGTTTTATTTATAGCTGATCTTGGCCTTGGCTGCATTGTTACTTGACTGAATGTTCTGCTCATGTTATTGCTGGATGATTCCATTAACCTTTGAATTTTCTCTTCTAATAAACTGTTGTGTTTCTCCAATAATGCTTTGTTTTCCAACAGAAGGTCATACTTTTCATCTTTTTCTTGAATGAGTTTTCTCAGCATCTCATTTTCGATTTGTAAATTTTTGTTGTTTACTTCTGGCTTAGCTCTTGGCCTGTTTGAAATTTCACAACACTTGACTCTGGCATCTTTCTCACTCACTGTATTCGGATTTTCTCTTTTTAGGCACGACTTGTGCCATATGTTACCGCAATTTATACACACTACATTGTTGGTGTTCTTGGTTTTGCAACATTTAAACGCGTTTTTCGTCGCGTCCGTGTCGTCCACGCCATCACCGGCGGCCATGTTACTTAAACATACATATTGTATGTAGCATATGTTGTGTGTGGTCAGGTTACTCTTTCCCACAGACCAGTCTTCCGGGAAGAGCGCCGTTAATTCTATCCCAACGGCGAATTGTGACCGAATCCGATACCGATCCAATGGACTGTGGAAAAATTCCACCTGTCTATGGATTGGAACCAAGGACTTGTTTAGTGCAAGCCTGATGCTCTACCACTGCGCCACGCGGTCGTTTTGAACAGGATTGGTGAGATGATACAGCCTTGTCTCATTGTTTTTCCAATCTTAAAAGATCCTATTAGCCGGTCTTCCACTATGACTTGGGTTTTGTTGGAGGAGTGTTTGTGCATTAAGGAAGTGAGATGACGGGGGACGTCATGATGTTGCAGAATTTTTCCCACTCAATGCAATCAAATGCTTTCTGGCAATCCAGGAAACAGAGATAGCCCGGTGTGCTGAAGTCTCTCAGTTTTTCGATAATCTGATGGCGGTTTATGATTTGTTCTCTTCTACCTCTGCCAGGCATCAATGCGGTCTGATGATGGCATTTTTGGATGGACAAATGTTTTAAGCCCATCGTTAATGATCCATAGCAACACTTTATTCACAAGAGAGATTGTATCAATTGTTTTATAATTATTGCAATTGTTTTTTGCTCTTTTGCTGTAGTTTGGTACGTATATGAATCTTACCCAGTCATCAGGCCATATTCCCGAGTGCTATACTTTGTTACATTTGGTATGTAAAGTATTAATTCGTTGTTGTACGGCAGCTTTTATCATTTCTGATACAATTGCAACATATCCACGTCACAGAATAATACCCTAAATCAGAATGGCCTCTCTGTGTCGGCGCTTTTGATGTCAGCATACTCAATTTTTGTGACCTTGAAATTGTCCGCCATGATCCTAGTGGTGTGCAGAGGCGGTAAATGCAAAATTATGGGCCTGAACAGAAATTATCCGTACGTTTAAAGCCCATGCAATTTATTTGGAAATGCACAGTACACCATGTGCCACCAATAGATCTTTTCTGTGCACTCATATTAAATTAATATTTTAAAACCACTTGCTCAAAAAACATAACCTTCTTATAAGGGGTCATTGACCGCCACAAGTACACGTGTAAAATATGGAAAACAGCTGACTGCACACCACCAGAACTCGCGCATGCGCAAAGAAAAAACTAGCTGAATTTTAAGCTGACAGGCCATTCTGTATTATTCTGTGTCCACGTGCTTTACTGCTTTTGAAGGCTTTAATGGCAGCCGTAATTTCTGTTTTAAGAATGTTTGTTTCATGCTCAATGTTTTCTATGTTGCCACTGTTAGTGGGGATTTGTTTCTCCTTTTCCTTTTTGAGAGTTTTGGAATATTACCCCCAGCATTGGAAAATGTTTTTGAAGAAGGTTATAGGCTGAGTTTGAACTCATGAGTAATCTTGCGTATTTTCTGAAACAGATGCTTTGTTTCATTACCGTTCATGTGGGTTTCTACTTCTTTGCATATGTTGTTGATATAGGAATTTTTATCTCTGTTGCATCCTCTTTTAATGAGTCTACAGCATTTATTGTAGGATTCGTTGTTATCTTAGGTCAAACTTTGGAATTTTGACAGTTTTCTTTTATTAATTATGTCTCAAGTTGCATCGGTTATCCATGGTTTGCGTTTGTCAGGTTTTGTATATGCGCTTTTGACTCTGTAGGGGTGGAATTCAACTCTTCTTTCATTTTCTCCCAGAGGTAACTGGCGTCAAGGTGGTCTCTGTGCTCATCTGGTATGGCTCCGATGGTTTCCTGCACCCGCATTTTGAAGTTTTTGTCGTTATACAAATGCTAGCGATTTCTCTGTAGGGTCCGAGGTCGAGAGCATTTTAGTTTGAAGCGGAACTCAGCTACTAGCAGTTAGGTTCTGCAGTTGTACCTTCGACAGACATCTTTCAAAAAACTTCTTCACCTAGGCCTGACAGGACTATAGTAGATCTGGTTTCGAAATCTTTCTCCGAGCGATATTTACGTATGGAAGCATTAAAGGTGACATTGAAACATTGTATTTGTAATAATTAATCTATTGTCTTGGCATTAAAATCTCCTATGATTTTTATTTCGTGCTCCGAGATCGTTCTCATTGTATCTTCGAGCGACCAGTAAAACGCTTCCAGATATTCACTGGTAGCGTCTGCGGTAGGAGCGTATACTTATATCACATTGAGAGGAAATGGTGTTGAATTGAACTTAATAGCTGACTCAGGATGTTATGGTAACTCATTACACAGTTAGCGATTCATTTATTGATGAGGAATGCCGTTTCCTCTATTCTGGCAGACGCATGTCCATAAAGGAATATCATATTGCCGTTGCTGGTTTTGAAGTAACCGTTATTGATCCAATGTATTTCTGATATTCCGATATTGAAGCTTTACAGTCCTCATTCTAGGACTTGGAGCTGTCTGGTGTTGTTGAGACTTCCAACATTCCACGTTCCAATTTTCAATGGCTTCCCTAATTTTCGTTAGCCACTCGCACAATTTCCATGTGATGCATGTCGTTCCACATGCACATAGCCGGTAGAACATTTCACACTCTTGGACCCGGAATTCTAAAAGCACCAGGCCTCTTTAGACTGTTTTAGTGCTGGCGGTGCGTCACTCCACCACACTACACTCACTACATTCACTACCTTTCTCTTTATTTCTCTTTATAGGTTGTTGTGTCATGTTGCTTCTTTCACAATTTTTTTTCCATTTTCTTCTGTTCCTCATCTTCTCCCGCCATTTTGTGATTCTCATTCTTCTTATATCTTGTACTACTTGCTCTTCTCATCGTACTTAGGTCTCTCCCTTGGTCGCATCTGTGGTTTCCATTTTGTCATCCTTTTTACTCTTCTCTCCTTACTCATCCAGTTTATAGGTCCATATCAACTTATTCTTTTGGCTTTTATTACTCTGACTATATTATCGTTTTCTAATATTTCTTCCACCTCACTATTTGTTAACCTTCTATATCGTTCCTCGTTTAACTTCTTTCGTCCAAATATCTTTCCTATTATTTTCCTCTTGAAGACCTTCAGTTTCTCTTCATATTTTCTTGTGAGACACATATTTTCCGCCGTATAGGTCACCACTGGTGTATACCCTTAGTTTCGTTTTCTTGCTTCTTTTTGCTGTTGTTCTTCTTCTTTATTGTAGGTTTGACAACCTGTTTTTCTTTACCCTTCTGATAATTTTATAGCGAATCTGCTGAAGATGTTAGCCAGCTTTCCGACCATCGTTTTAGTGGTCTTCCTGGTTCTCTCTTTTCTAGAGGTTTCGAGTTCCTCGCTATCATTATCAATCTGCTGTCGTCAGCTCTTTCTACATGATCGTTCCATTGGTTGCGCATTCTCTTCTTTTTGCTATTCATTATCGTCCGTAGTGTGTTTTATAACCCGACTGCATCTTCTGCTCTATCTCCTCACTTCTGCTGTTCATCCTATTTATAATTGTCCCTAAGTATTTATAACTTTCTGCTTTCTCTATGTTATATTTTCCTATTTTTATTAATCTGTTGTCTCTTTTCTTGTAATTTTTATATACTTGGTTTTCTAAATCTCTCTCCTTTGATTTTCTACTAATCATCTAAATTGTTTATTCAAAACTTTTCCTATCCCTTGCTATCAATGCTATATCATCCGCATACGCTACAACTTGTATGGATTTCTCTATTATTGTTCCTTTAATGTCGCATTCTTTCATTATTCCCTCTATTGCAATGTTGTCGGGTCACAAAGCTTGACTAAATTTTCTTGAGTTGTCATATCTTGCTGCAATCTTGGGACAAAGGTATGGATGCAGTGGTGCCCTGCTAGAACCAGTTATCACCCGATGTACCAGTTCCGATAAAAGATACTAACTACCGCTGTAGTGCAACCCTACACTCCCTAACACCCAAACCTTCTTAAATAAGAGGCCGGTTGCTCTACAGTGGAACTGCAATAACAAGACCGACGACTAATTGAATAACGTGGCACATCTTAACATTCGGCATTTCAACGACTTCAGCTATTTGATCTTGTGTTGTATACAGTTTTACAAAGGTGCATTGGTCGTTATTTCAATCAGTTTAGAGATATAGCACATTGCCAAATACAGACAGAGACTACCAAAGCAGCGAACAGACACGAGTGAGTAGCTGCAAGAATCCAGTGTCAAGGCTGACTAACAAAGGGGAGAGCGAGAAGAATCTATTAGATTTTGTTTTTTAAATTTGTAACCACTAATACGATTTGAATGTGTCACTACATATCAGAGATAAAACAGCAATCAAGATAGTGGAACGGCAAACTATCTTTGTTCGAAAAAAAAACAATGGTTGCAGTTTTCCGAAGTTCCAAGATGAAAAGGATTATGTTGTAAAAGGCCACACTATAAGTGGAGAATAATACACTCCCATCTACATTAGCAACAGGAAAAACTCCAAGAAAGGTCGGGGATATGGCTTAAAAAATCAGGATAATGTACTCGTATCAGCTCATATATTCACAGTGATGGTCGACTTACAAAGCTGTTTACGAATTATTTCCCGTTCTAACCTCATCGCACTTGTTTAAAAATCGTTGATAGAGCAAAAATATTTGTTTTTAATATTAAACATACTTGCTTACTGCTACATTTCGCAATTAATCTTGTCTCACTATTAAGGGCGGTGCGACATTGTTTATGTTGCAGAATTAATTAGAATAGAATTCATTGGCCTCTAGCAATACCATATACATACTGAAGAATTATCCAAGTAAAATCTGTGAATGTTGTTTAGTATGACTTGGCAACTCGTTTCAGCCACGTGTGTTCGTTTGTTTCGCAGGAATTTGGCATTTTTAATTAATGAGGTGAATATCCAAATTGGCGACCTTTTGCAATCGCATTGCGAATTGGAGAACGGCGTTTATCGAGTTTCGTACCGAGGCAAATGTGGTATCTCTAACTTATCCGGAACTAAAAGTTCAGTTATTTTTGCTCTTCGCCAGTATAGGTTAATAAGGAAACAACTAACTTACCAAAGCGGCAATTGTATTATCTGGACGTTTGCTGATACAGATACGAGTTTTCTACCTTAATAAAGACAAATGTTTGAAAGTTCCCAAAATGCGTGTCAGTATTACGTGTAGTGCACCTGAATTTTTACCTCTACGTATTCAGTTCTTACATTCTAAAATCCCGTGCTGTACCGGAAAAGGCCAACGACCGCAGTGGATTGTCATTCGCGATTTTTTCTTCGACTTTTTTATGTAATATGTTTACGTTCACATCAGAATTAATGGGCCTTGGCGCGCTCGTTTCTGCGCGATCTCGAAAGTTCATTGCAGATCGACAGGAGTTGATCGTTTTGCCAATATTCTCTTTTCGAATGTGGCTTGCTGATCGCTTTTTTCTATTCTTTTTCGCTTTTTTTCTGGCCATACTCTCATTTGAGATGGAGCATTCGTACAGCTTGGAGTTACGGTTACTCCTGTTACGTGTGAAACATTGCTATTGTTGCATTATAAGCGTTGGCTGTAATAGGTTACAGTGTTAATCGAATTTATATAACAATGAAATGTAAGGGATACACGTGATTTAAAAAATCACAATATTTCAATACTCGTTGGATATTCGAACATCTTTTGGTATTTCAAATATTTTCAAGGACAGACTCGCATTTTGAGAAGTTGTAGAAATCATTGAAATTAATGAATGCATTATAGTTCTTTGACAAAGTTAAGAAAATGTCTATGCAATATATTGTAAGGAAACCCGCATAATTTAATACATTCAGGCCTAAAATTCGTGGTTTACTACAGAAATAAAAAAATAGAAAATTTCTTCAAAATTTATAACAAGAAAACGATAAAATGGGGTCACGTTCAGTTATATTGAACAGTTTTCGGCTTTCGCGGTTACTCTAATTATTCTTCTTAACATACAATTTCGGCTTAGACCGCGTAGTATTTGTGGATGAACACCCAGCATTCTCTGGCTTAATGTGCCTTACACCTTGTGAACTCGAGAGCAAGAAACCGCGCGATGGCGATGCTCTTTGGTGGCCCGTGTTGTTTGAGTACCTTGAGAACGAGTATACTTAAGCAGATTTGGCCTTGTTGCTGTTTGTGCATCCATATTCACTAACGTTTCGCAAGACCTTGCAGCTTGCATCATCACAGTGAAAGTCGCACTGCGGAAAATTCACAAGGTGCAAGGCACATTAAGCCAGAGAATGCTGGGTGTTCATCCACAAATACTACGCGGTCTAAGCCGAAATTCTATATTAAGAAGAATAATATATTGAACAGCTTTAAAGACAAGCAGCAACATCTCTTTATAAAATGGAAATTATATTTAGTCATCCTATAATCATTGAAGTCATCGTCCTATATTTATTTATAACTGCTCTATTCAATTATTGCTTCAATAAATAGGATTGCCCACATGAAAAACAGCAGCAGCGATTATATAATTTTAAAACAAACCACAAAATTACAGAACTTTTAACACTTTGCATTAAAACAACATATTTTCAAATACACAATAAATTCTACCAAAAAGATTTCCGGGTTTCCCTTTATCTCCCATTGTTAGTAACATTTTTACGGAAGAGTTTGAGCAACAACATGTCTAAACATACACAAACAAATCAATAGTTTGGTGAAAGTATGTTGATGATGTTTTTGCAATTTGGCCTTATAGTATTGATGAAGTAAATATTTCTTGAGCATATTAACAATAAAGAAACCTCACATTAGAAACAGAGCAACACAATTAGTTACCTTTTCTTGATACTTACACTAATCACACGCACAATAAATACTTTTTTACTTCCCTTTACAACAGAGACAACAGATCTTCACGTTTTAGAGTCCCCTGAACCCAAAAAACATTTTTTTCATTGGTCTGTCTGTGTGTCTGCCTGTGAACAGAATATCTCAAAAACGAAAAGAGGTATGGCATTGAAACTTCATATATAAGTTTTGTGTACTATGTAGATGCGACAGCAAGCTTTTGAAGGAAATCGCATAACCGGAAGTAGGTGTTTACTCTTGTGATTTTTCAGTTTTTTTCGATTTTTTCAAAACGGCTCTAACGATTTTGTTCATACTTCACATTTTTAATGTGTATTGATGTGAGATAGGTGATTTTCCAGTTGAATACTCCTAAAATGGGTTTCTGATTAAAAAAAAATTTATTAACTCCTGTGTTAAATAGAACACCCGGTATATTATTACATTTTTGAATTCAGCTTAAAATTCTTGAGAAAATTTGTCTCGTCAACTAACACTCTATTTTGTACCGTTTTTGTAGAATTTGTAATTTTTGAAAATTTTTGACAAATGCTTAAAAATTTAAAATCAAATTTTTGGCTAATTATAAGATCACTGTAAAAGGAAGTTGTGTGCGTATATCACACCTGTTTTTTTATAGCAAATGTTAAAGTGTGTTTTATTGTTCATTGAAATGTTAAACAGTGTTTAACATGATCACGTCCTCGAATGTTAAGATACATTTAACATGCATCCACTCATTTAACATGCATGCACTCGCGTCCTCGAATGTTAAGATACATTTAAAACATGCATCCACTCATTTAGCATGCATGCACTATAGCAACATCACACATATTCATGATAGTCCGATTTCGAATTAGCAGTTTTTAGTAATTATTATTGATTGAAAATGATTACCTCAATGAACAATAAACTAATGAACGCATTTTGAGGGGTAACTGTCTTAATATTTCTCACATGCTCGAATGTTAAGACTGCGCTACCCCTCTAAATACGTTAATTACTATTAATCGACTCAAAACAAAAGGTCAAGTGTTACTTTAACAGCAAGGGTGGATAAAGTAGCACTTTAACATCAAGGGTAGATAAAGTAATTTAATTTTCTAACTTTTATTTAAATTAAATATTACAGCTTCGTATTATCCTAGCAACCCAATCTAGCTACTGAGATTTTAAAATGTGATTGACTTTCCTTATTTTCGTTTGATTGTCAAAGTTCTTGCTATAGAAACAAATTTTGTATTATACACGACGATAAAGTTATTACCATCCACTCTTGAATCATTATCGTCTCAACTTAGCCTTGACGTTAATCAAGTATATCATCTTGTATAATAAATTACTATTCAAACATCAGTATACCGCAAGAGAACCAACACCAATAGGTACTTACATTTTAACTCCAGTCATCACGAAAACATCAAGACAGATGTTGTAAAAAGTCCTTACGATAGAGCCAAAGTTGTTTGCTCTACTAATGAAATCTTCAAAAAAGAAAAAGAATTTATTATAAATGTTTTAAAAGATAACGGTTATCCCGAGACTCCTGTTCGGAACATTTTGGATACACGAAACAATAACACCTATGTACAGAAAAACAATACTCAAAAATACAACACTCTTACTATACCTTATATTCCAGGCATATCTGACAAAATTACATGAATTGGAAATAGGTTTAATGTTAGGACGCTATTCAAAACTATGAATACCTTGCAGTCGATCCTTACAAAAACGAAACCGTTCAACGAAGAATTCCTTGTGAATGCGGGAAATACTATATCGGGGAAATATCAAGGCCCTTAGAAGTAGAGTCAAAGAACACCAAAATTTGATAAATAAATACAAGATTCACAAATCTAAAATAGCAGAACATGCTTGCAACAACAACCACAAAATACATTGGCTTAACACAAAAATGTTATCTAAAGAATCGATATCAATTAGACATAAAGTCAAAGAAACTGCATATTATATTTTGCTAAGAAAAGACGAATGCGCGTCCACACATTCAGTTGATTTAAATACTAGTTGGCTATTTATACTTAAAGATGTAACCAAGTAGTCGCCTGTCAGTGCCACACTATTTATTAGGGAGGTTAGTCGTGTTTTGCTAGATCGCCAATAAAATAAGCTTTTGTTGATTTTTAATTTAATTAGTTAATGTTGCTAATGGAAGTAGATCTGTCTTCCGAAACGTTTAATTTTGTAGTGTGGCGAAATACTCAAAAAATTGCATGATTAATAGATTGTGATACTGATCATTACATTTTGACAGCAAAAATAATAATCCCTTGAGTAAATAGAACAAAAATGAAACATTAGCGAAAGTAGAATACCCAGGGTATAACATCTCCAGTCTTGATCATCCGAGTACGAAGAATCTCTACCAACAAAGACTAGACAACAAACTGAAATGAGTTGATAACACAACAGTAGACGTATTATACCAAAAGATATAACAAAGTATACATGGAGCAGCAGTGGAAGCCTTAGGTGAAAGTGAAAACAGCTACACTCTACAAAGAGAATCCCAACGTAATGTACGTAGTACAGTAACAGAAGAAAGTAATGGAATGAGAAATGCAAGGAAATGTATACATATATAGAAGGAAGAAAGAAGCCGAGTAGCGCAGATGGGTAAGCGCTTGCCTTGCATTAAGCAAGTCCTCGGTTGGGCACCAAATTAACTGAGCTCTACTCAGAACCACAGACCTAAGAGATAGAGTAACAAGGTCAACATAACACACACACATACACACACCTCAGACAATGGTTGCTGTGCAAGCACAAAAAGGCGCGCTCCAACTTTGTATCCCGAATCCGGGGCAAGTTGAGCATTGTACCGCAGATGCAAGCGCATAAAGCACCAGCCTCTACACCGCAAGGTAAAAAAAACGAGGTTATCGATTATACATACATACATATAGGAGGAAGACGAACTATAGAAGTATGAAAATTTATAAGGAACGTTAAGACCCCAATTATAGAAAATGCGCCACTAAAAATAATATCACTGGAGGAGTGGAATAAATATTTTGCTAAATTATTTAAATAAAATATACCAAATTATATGTCTAGTTCGTCAACACAAACAAACGAAACATCGAAGGCAAGCCAGTTATAATAACAGAAGAACAGGTTCGAAATAAAGTAAAAACATTAAAGAATGGAAAATCGACAGGACCTGGGTGAATAAGCGGAGAGTTGATTACAAATGGAACACCCAAACTCTTCAGAATGATAGCTACACTTTTTAGAAAATGCATTAACATTGAATCAATCCCTGAAGAATGGAAGGTGGCATATATTACACCTCTTCATAAGAAAGCGGATCGCAGTAACTGGACTATCGGTTACTAGTACATTTAGTAGGCTGTACGGGCGCGTCTTGATGGACATATAGAAGAAGAATATGGTATGAGAGAAGCATAGGAACAAAGTCGATTTCGTGCGGGACGATCATGCACAGACAATACATTTTGCGTTAAACAAATGATAGAAAAACAGCTTGCTATAGGACAAGATTGCTATTTAGTATTTGTTGATATAACAAAAGCTTACGATACAAAACAAGTACTACAATATTATGGGAAGCAATGGAACAAACGCAGATTAATCATACACTCATAAATGCAGCACACCATCTATATGACAACTGTACATCACAAGTAAAAATTTGTTCAGAATTATCCGAGGGCTTTCCCGTAAATAAACAACTTCGACAAAGTTGCTGCTTATCTTCAACATTGTTTAAAATCTACAAAGAACATGCATTAAGAGGGTGGAAAAGAAAATGCCATACAATGGAATATAAATTAAATCAATCAACAATGTATACACTGCAATTTGCGGATGATCAAGTAGTAATTGGACAAACAAAGGAAGATATGGAATATATGGCCCGCAAATTGTTTTAAAGTATAACAACTGGAGAATGACGATAAACGTAGCTAAAACTGAGTATCTATGTGTGGGAGGCGATAATACTGACCTTCAACTAGAAAATTGCATCACAGTAAAATATGTGACGAATATTAATATTTAGGTATTACTTTTGGGACAAACGGAAGAGAGAGCCTAGAAATACAAAAAAGAGTAACCCAGGGTAAAAAAGTTATAGGAGCATTAAATGGCATATTTTGGCCGAAATATATTACAAAAGGAACGAAGAAAAACATACAACGCGATGGTGAAAGATGTATTAACTTACGGCTTCGAGATATGAACTTGAACTGAAAACGATAAACGAAAAATATTAGCTACAGAAATGGATCCTCTCAGAAGATCAGCAAGAACATCGAGAATTGAGAAAGTATGAAACGAACAGATAAAGGAAATTATGATTATTATATGCCTTATCACAGGTTACCTAAACAAATACTAGAATAGATACCACACGGAAGAAAAAAAAGAGGAAGGCCCAGAAGAGGCTCGAATCAGGGTATCAGAAAACTAATGTGCAAAAGACATTTTACAGAATATTATCGGAGCATCGGAGGGATAGAAGAGAATGGTGAATGGGAATCGAAAAGCTACGTCATACGCTATAAACTGATAATACATACAAGAACAGCAGTCTATGTCTATAGTACTTGTATGCCTACATCTAGCCTAGAACAAAGATATGTTGAAAAATATAGAGAATGTCTAGTCTATGCTATAGACTAGTCGACGTTGGGATAAAATTTACATCTCTTTCCTCTGAAGACTGGTCTATGCGGTAGAGGAAGAAGACTACACACAAAACGTACACACACATGGCTTCGGGTAGTGCAACAGACCCACATTGAAGTCCAAGTACATGTGAACTTGGTCCACCTTTCAGTCAAACATTCAAATTCAACGTGGATATTTAAGGCAAAAATTACTCTAAGGCTCGATGATGGAACTATGTGCAATTAATGTAACAGATTTTGTACGTTTGTTTCCAGTCATTGTTAACGAACAAGAATTTAAGAGAGCTTTACGCCATGAAGTATTTTAAAGGTAGGGACAAGTACAGTGGTCTTACTCAGAAGAGGACCTTGCACCATCAACAACGTGAATGGTAAAGCACAGTATAAACAGCAATTTATAATTAATAAACGTTTAATTAAAAGACAAAAAACACAACAAATGGGTTACAGTTACACAACAAACAAAAATAAAAGACGTTGTTCAACATGCAAGCGAGTTAAAGTGGAAATGGGCGGGCCACAATTCTAGAAAGAGGGAGAGGGACAGAGGGATGGTGAAACATTGAACCATTTAAATAGTTATTTAATTATCTTATTATAAGCACGATAAGCAAAGAAGACTGGACAAAATATTTTAGACACCTGTATAACAGTAACGAGGAAGAAGAGATTGGAAATGAAGTCCTACAAGAAAACGAAGACGAAGACGGGAGACCAAGTTGCCATTGCCATCAAAAAGCTAAAAAACAGAGAGCCACCAAGTAAGGACAAAATATTTAACGAATTTTTAAAATATGGACGCCAGACTTTAATAGAACAAACAACCACACTCCTTACCGTGATATTAAGCAATAAAATAGTCCTGACCGACTGGAAAAAGAGTTTAACAGTTCCAATATTAAAAAATGCAGTAAGAAACTATAGAGGCATTTCTAAATTCAATCTCAAAACTTTTTACGAAAATCATAGAAAATTGGTTAAAAGAGAGAATATCTCTAAGCGCAGAACAACCGGGATTTCAAAGCAACAGATCGACAATAGATGCAATTTTTATACTTAAACAAATCATCGAAAAAGCCCTAGAATACAATATTCCCTCTTTTATCTGTTTCATAAACTTAACACAAGCATTCGACCGAAAAAGCTACCAGACGTAATCAATATATTGAAGAAGAAACATATACCAACCCAAATAACAAAAAACCATTCTTGAACTTAACTCACGCTGTATTACTAAGATCAGAGTAAATAAACAACTAACCGATAAAGTTCCAGTCTCAACGGGAAGTAGGCAGGGCGATAGCTTGAGTCCATTTTTGTTTAATCAAATAATGGACCAAATAGTAGACAAAGGGTGGGGGGGGGGGGTATGCCGACTTATAACGCCACTATCAAGATACTATGTTACGCAGACGATACCCTACTTGTGTCAGAATCAGAAGACGACCTTAAAAGGATGTTTTTGATTTTAAAAATAAAGTTGCTGAATACCGACGAAAAAAATCAAAAGCTTAACAGCATCTAAAGAGCCAGTCAGATGCAAATTATCTATCGACAATAATATCATCGAGCTAGTCAACGTCTTTAAATACTTAGGAGTAAATATATCATGCTACGGTAATATGTACGATGATGCCAATCAGCACATCAAGAAAGGGGCTGCAGTGTCAGGATGAATGCGAGATGTTATATGGACCAACAAGGAGATTGACAAATCTCACATCTACAAAACTCACATCAGATCTACTCACCTACGGAGCTGAAACGGAAAAATCGAAAAAGCTGTTAAGATTCACAGAGATGAGAACGAACGCTACGATCAATATCTAGCAAAACTTCAAAAGATAGGGTGCGAAATCTAGACATACGCGAAGCTTGCGAAATTCAGGACATAGTGAAATGGACACGACAACGTAGAAGAGCATGAAATGAGCACGTATCAAGGATGAATATTGATAGAATAGCAAAAAGCGCCAGAGATGGAAACCCTCATGGATATAGACTTCCAGGAAGACCAGGAAAACGATGTCGAGACAACTGGTAATCGACATCTGAACATCATTAGATAACACAGGCATATAGTCTAACATACGAAGAAGAAGAAGAAGATTATAAGGTTGCAAGACCGTCAACGTAGCTTTGGTCATGTCTTAATTTTCGAGACAAGGCTCAAGACCGTGGCTGAATCTTAGAAGCCAAGACAAGACTAAGATCAGTATTACAAGACCGAGATAGTAGCACAAGACCAAAACTTGGGTATAAGACTCTTAGTCATGGTTGCATTTTTGAAAGGAAAAACTTAGAAATTTAGAGATATGTCTCAGTTGTCCTATTTAATCTTTCGAAGTTAAAAAACTTTTACGAAAGGCAATGCCAAAAAGGGAAAAACATAAATTTAATCTTTTTAGAAAACGCTACTCTGGAAGCACTGGAAGGTCGCTTGCATTTTTCGAAGAAAACTTTGATATTCAATCGTTTACAGTCTTATAAGGAACGACCTAAGAAAGTAGCGTTAACTGATCTGGGAGGCCACGCAATAGATCAATGTGTTTCGCAAACCAAATCGACGACATATTTTTTTGCAATAAAATCATTGTGTTGAGGTGCTTCATTCTATCGATACCACATACTCACATATTCTCTTTTACCTGGCTTTACCTTGAAGTTGCTGGCTTACGAATGAGGTATTTGAAAATTATAAATACTGTGTGAATAACAACTCCTTAATAACATTCAATAATATTCAGACACATATACACATAAACGCAAAATTACACACAAAAGTACACACAACTAGCGTGCTAATAGTTAAAATCACTCTGGTATTGTGACAGAGCTCGGTGAACGAATGTAATTTCGTTCTTTCACCGCGTAGAATCGAATGATCGAAGTGCAATGGCTATCGTCGAATAAATGACTCGGATGAAATGCTCGAATGGAATTTCTGAACTCGAATTTTTTGGTGCTTACTCTGGTCGGGTTAATATTGGCTCTGTCTGATTGCGTCAGTGGATTGATTTATTGGCTTCTCTTGGCTGGGTTGGAACTCCTTGCAAGTGAAAGTATCAACTGCCATTGTTCCAGGGTTTTGCGTCAGCGAGAGAATTTATGGCACCTTCGGGTATTTCCTCAGGTGGTTCCGGAGTCCCCTGATTCTCGACTGGCTGACGGCTATTATATCTATACTTCGTCGAAAATTGCCTGTCTGGTTTTCGGGGTTTCCTGCCGTTTTTGCTCGGCGCTGTTGCTGTCTGCTCATAGTATTAAGTTGTCGTATTTGCGTTGCTAATTGCGCTCACTAAAACAGCATCTGCCTAAATATCGAAATGATATTTGATGGATTACATTTTGTTTAAATGGACCTTGTGCTTTAAAAAAGTTGCATTATAATAACTGCGAATGGATAATTATTGTCAACATTTGTATAGAGAAAATTAAAATTTAAAAAAATGTTTTGTAATTTAAATGAGATTGTTAATAATATTTAAACTATCGCCTGTGACTTTTTGGTGGTGAATGAAATACATAAGGTGTACTAACATTCACTGTTAATTACAGGGTATTCATACTTCATGTTTTGCAGACTAGCGTCGTAACTATTATAGTAACAAAACAACTACTGTTCAGGTCTCAATTCTCTTGTCCAATAGAATACACAAAATGTTGAGGCGTATTTTATTTTTAATATATTGAGATGGTATTTAACCCTCCACTCAACTCTAGTTGCAGTGAAAACAAATTACAAATCAAATCACAAAAGCACAGAGTTGGGATAATTCACACAACTGTAAAATTTCACATAAATTGTCAGCCCGTAATTACATTGGCAAATATGGCCAGTAGCATTGAGATTGTTAGAACACATCAAAGAAAGAAACTCAATTTTCATAAGTTGGAATCATTGATGTAATTTTAGCATAATATAAAAGGTTTGTGCGACGTAAAGCTAAACCCATTTGAATAAAACTAGCACAGGAAGGTTCGAAATATGTTCAGTATAAAAGAAGGGTAGAAATGAAACTAATTAACAAGTGGACAATTTTATGAGCATTTTATAATAAGAGGTAAGAATAAAAGGACCACAGATGAACTGTGCAGAATGCATAAATCAGGCAAACAAAGAAATTACTACATGCTACAGCAAGATGTAAGATTTGAGAAAAAGGAAGCAGTTTGGTGGGAATTGCAGAAAAGAAAACCAAAGGATATGAAACAAAAGTGATGTGAAAACGAATCAGTGCAGTGGCGGTTTGAACAATCATTGAAATTAAAAACAAACTAAGTGGCACAATAAGACAGTGAAAAATCCGAATTTCAAAGGACATTTATTTTAGTATTAAGGTTTTGTAAATATTTATAGCATAAGTTCGATTTAATTGTAAAAGTAATTTTATTGTACTTGGTTGATTTCATTTGTTAAAATTGTTTAGATAGTGTTTTGTTTATAACGACCAGGGGCGGTTGACAAATGAATAAATTCTTGAATGACAGACCAGTTTTTGCTCTCCAAATAAATTAAGTTTTTATATAGTAAACATTAAAATAAAGAGTTAAAAAATATACCAAAGTGTTCAGAATCTTGAGGAGTACCAGCACAAATGAAGGTAGCAAAATCCACGTCCTAAAATTATTTTGCTCCGGCTACCTCCTTCGGACAAGAACGGCAGCGACTTCAGTTTCCGATTCAGCTAGTTTGGAGTACTGCAGGGGTTCCTGAGCCTATGCTAGGTGTACCAGCGAGTCAGCCCAGTAGATACGAGCAACAGCAGCCATTCCATCAACCAGGGGGCCCCAGCTTCCACAGCAGGTACCAGAGAGGGGTCCATGCAAGCGGCCACGATCCTACAATTTAAGGTTAGTGTGTGCGAATAAATAACCGGAGCTAGAGGCTTGGAAAGTAGTACCATACCTAAAGCACAACTCAAAGAAGCGAATTCCATTGAATTTCTTTGTGCATGAGCAACCAATTGTCCAGGAATTGTATTTTTAATCGTCATTTGGAGGTTAGAAAAAACAAACGCACGTTAAGCGTCCTTTCCAAACAAATTAATCGAGGTTTTAGCCTGAAACAAAAGAACCAAGTGACGTCGTTTGAAGGCGCGAAAATTACAAACTTACCGGATAATTTGTTCATTAATTCCTTTTGAAAGTTAAATAAATACGCAATCTGTCAGCTTAGTTCGAATTGTTTTGGGCCAGTTTATTTGACAGACAGGCAGCACCTGCGCGCTGCGTTTCAAGTTCATTTCTACGCCAGTGGCCTACCTCCCATATTAAAATATTTTAACAAATCAAGGAGCCCAAACCCGTGTGAAATTTGAGTTTCATGTTCAATTTACCCGAGCTAGCAAATATAAAATGTATAGATGAGTGAAATATTAATTTGAAGGCATACTACCGTTTATAACATTCCTAACTAGAACCCAGAAATGATAATAAATAATTAATCAGCCAAAGTTCGAGTTGAATAAAACCAAATATTGTGTAGTGACCATATGTATTTTATAACATTTAAAATTACAATTTTAAATAATAATATAACCACAATTAAGTGTGCAGGGGTCATTACAATATATCTAAATTAATAAAGGGCTTCTTAATTTGCAAAACTTCAAACATGTTTAAGTAAAATGTTTATTTTGTTCAAGTAAATATTAAGATTTTCTATTTTTTTGTTTCACACACATTCACGTTTAAATAGTCAACAAAAATTATTATATTCCTCGTATCTAATCAATAAAAGAAGAAAATTGCTGTATTATTTTCGAGAAGAGAATACTTTGCCACGTACATCAGCTGTAACGAACTCCGGAAAGGCTGAAAGATTCAGCGCAATAAATCCTAGAAGAGAAAACTTTCGATGAATGTGACTTGCTTGGAAAGCACACTGGGCGCGAATGAGTGATAAGCGTCATAAACACAATATAAAAAGTGTCGTGAATGATGGACAGCATCCGCAGATTACATAGCCTACAGTGTGTCCCTGATCTGTGCAACAAGAGGATCTCTGAATTAACTCAATTTTTTAAAATGTTCCGTTTCGTTTAGACGCTAGCCAGCCCTTATGGGATGAAACTAATTTAAAATATGTAATTTAAGATGGCGACCATAATTCAAGAAAACCTATTTCAGCTTTGTTAAGAAATTATTATTGGGAAAAGGTGCTCAGAATGCGACAGTACGAGTCTGTGTACATTTTCAGTTCGTTCAGACGACGTTCATATTATGAATATCTATTTTGAGAAAATTAACAACAACGACAAGATACAGAGATGGACATTTTTGTATTGTGATAATGGTTTTCCTTTTCGCGAAAAAACGTGTTATGTTATTGAATAAAATTTCCCCGAAAAAAATCCTTGAACCCGTACTAAAAATTTGCACACGGTGTTATTTTTATACCGTGTGTCCACAGGAGTACGCACCATAGAGATAAGATAATGCTAATAGAATATAAATATCAACCAGTGCTGTGACCACCGTCCCTTTTCTTGAACCATTTATAACAATATTGTTTCATACAGTGGCAAGTCAGAAGCCAGAAAACAACGTTTTCGCGTGCCGGCGATCACAGCATTTGCCGATCTTTCTATTCTACTAGGTTATCCCTATGGTGCGTCCTCCTGTGGACACACGGTATGTAAACCATTTTTTTAATAATCTGTGGCGTTATCTTTAATGCAAACGAGACTTTACTTGAAATTGAAAAGAGCTTGCCTGGGCGACGGCCGCCTCCTTCAATTAAAAAAAAACTATAAAATATGACAAATAAGTAATATCATTCAAGCTTTCAAATAATGACCTTTAAAATTCAGAAAGCCTCTTAAGCTACTTGCGGTTTAATTAAAACCGATCGACGAAGGATGTGGTTTTATACTTCTACTTACAGGAAAAGCAGAATCTATAAAGTTACTAGAATTGGCACAAGTCTGTCCTTTGACGAGGTTAATTGTACGGAGAGCTGCAATCTAGCGTGATGATCTAAAGTTCTAAAGAACGGGGTAAATGGTCTTGTTTTGGTTCCCTTCACTCGGAGTTGGCAACATTTGTTTCTGTTAATTACCTGTTGTGGTTAAACGGAGCTATAAACAACGTGCGGAATTCTTTGGCTGTCAATAGCCGAATGGGATTAAAGCGCGCAGGGCCGGATTTGCCCCTAGTTCGCGGTTGACTGACTGGCAATTGCTCCATTAAATTCATCAGGAACCGGTAAAAAGCCAAATATTTCCATTTGCGTCATTAATGGTCGAAAAAGTTCATTTACAATCCGTGTAAGTGAACCCGCACCGCGTTATGCAATGTTTATTAAATGCTATGGGGAAAAACCTGGCGCTATATTTAGATTAACCCCGTTTATTAATAAAATTCCAGTTATATAAATTAACTACATGCACGTGTGTGAGCCGCAGCCGATTATGCTAATCACTTACGGTGAAATACCAAAGTTTGATGTTACCCTCAGATGTTTTGACAGTGTTTGAAATTGTTTATTTTTTTTTGTTTCTAATGTAGATGTGTGGTATTAGTATGAAGAAATTTAATAAATTAGTATAATTTTCACCAAAGTAAATCTCATACTGAACACTAAAAACAGAAGAATATTAGTAAAAATGTATAAACAGCATCGGACTGAGCAAATGCTGCAAATATTTAGGAACAACGAAAATTTGAAGTTGGGGTCCAAATACCAACCACAGTTAAAGAATTTAAATGTAAAACGGCTTTAATAGCATCTCGATGTTTTCTAACGTATTATATAGTTAGTATTTCTTAAGAAACGGTACGTAGCATTACTGGAAATTAGTATAATGTAACAAGATGTTTTATAGAATCACTTTTAAATTTGTATTAACCCTACTATACTACGTTTAACGAACAGATTCAATAGAAATCCCTCACACAAATGGGTGCTAAATTTCAATAAAATTTTGTGATTCGCTGCTGGTAGTACGCAGCTCAACTGACCTAGGAAACTTGATGTGCACGATTACGTCTGAATTGTTGTCTGTATATACAGGGATTTTTTTCTTTTTTGTATACATACGAGCTATGTATACTTTTATAAAAGACGTGTATTGTTTTAGTGCTAATTATAGATGGAATTTGGAATAGTTCTAATGTAAGAAGTATGTCTTTCTGGATATTTTATCGAAAATAAGTCTTTACAGTTCTCTAGCACAAGCGGATACTATGTTAACATTTCAAATTTTTTGTGTTTGCTGTACATGGTTGTATTAAAAAATTACAATTTTATGGGGAACTCAACAAATAAAAACTAATTACTATTATTTAGACATTAAATAATTTAATTACTGTTTTCACAACATACTATTCTTTTAAAAAATTGGAAGGTTAAATTTGAAATTAAGTGTATAGTTGGTTGCCTATAGAGTGCAATAGAACAAGCTCGTATGTATACTAAAAAGAAAAATTCTCTGTATATATCTCGCTTTATATTTTGTTGTTTCTTTCGATTTGCCCTGTTTAGCAGTATAAAAGATTTTCCTTGCTAGGTCTAAATTGGAGCGGACTTACTATACTCCACCTTGATATACATTTAACAGCGCTCTCTTCAGAAGAATGTGTTGACAAGAATAATAAGACCACACATAAATATATACACAATGGAATTGAATGTGTTCTGTATCTAAACATATACAGCGTAATTAAAGATGAATTATCATCGATACTGAAACATAACAGAGGTTAAC
Source organism: Agriotes lineatus (assembly GCA_940337035.1). Classification (NCBI taxonomy): domain Eukaryota; kingdom Metazoa; phylum Arthropoda; class Insecta; order Coleoptera; family Elateridae; genus Agriotes; species Agriotes lineatus. Next base: position 139,061,674 of record OW679196.1, on the reverse strand, counting down.
AATTATGAATTAACGAATATAGTTTTGTATTTTCAACTATGATCTTGATATTTAAGTTGCTACATTCAACAAGTGTTTGTCATAAAACGCAATATTGCTTCTGCAATCCGTAAATGTTTCACTTGTGAAATTACTTTTTAGCATTTTATGTTAGGAATGTGATATTAAGAAAGCATCACATATTGGTTACGTAAATTTAACACTTGGGGGCCAAGTGGAATAAAGTCTATGACCCACGGATCACTTTATTGAAAAATTACAACTGTAGTAACACTTATAAAATGCCGCATCACGCTTGGTACACTTGGTAATATTAGTAACTAATTTTAACAGCAATGTTTATAATTAAAAGGGGGACCAAGAAGTATTTGTGATGACGTCAACAACCGCAGTTTTGGGAAACAAAGGAACGTATTGATGTATATTTTAAAATAATGTACAATTTGATTAAAATGTAACAAGCTGTTTTTCGTAAGAAATGAATATGTGTAGATAATATCGTGGAATTTAAATGAGTTTTGATCAATAATGCAAAAAATTCCTTGCATTTAATTATATAGAAAAAAACGGTTCTCCTAGCAATTATCTACGTGTTATCGACATTAATTTTACATAGTGGTTTACTTAGAAATATTTAGTATATCTCTGCATTATTGTATTGTCTTGTATGCAATTGTAAGACTAAATAATTCTGTTGAGTTTGCAATATACAAATCTTTAAAAAATCGTATTTAAACAAGATATTACTTACAATAGGGTTTTTGCCTGTTAACAAAATTAGCGTAAATGCGTTAAGACCGTATGGATGAGGCATCATACCAATTTCTTTCCTTAAAGCTAAATTAAAATGTTATTGCATATTTAATTTAAAGCTACTAAAACACGCGCAAAAACGCGTCAGTAGGACATGGCCGCTTCATGACGTCACACATCAGTAAGCAAGCGCGCTTGTGCGTTAGTGAATCTACTGGACAATAACGTTGTATGTGATTTTGTGACTGCTTCACAGGGTAAAAATGCCTGAAGAATAAATGCAATCACTGTTAATGTAACACATAACACAGTTAATTCAGCAAAGCCGGACTCTAATCTGCTATCTGCGAAAGAACTGCAGCTGCTAGCTGCAGCGTTTAAACAGAGGACTAGGTTTTACTCCTACTTGAAGTTAACTGGTGCTGTGAAGGGTTTTTAACGACCATACACACATTGTTTACATTAAAGAGGCATTTTTGTGCTAGGTATTCACAAATCTTAAACTGCAGCTAACCTAAATTCATACTATTGTATAAAACACATTGTGGTCAAATTTCCAAGTAAGCGAAGAGACTTTGAAATTTCAAATGCAATTAGTGAGACAGCGCGCCATATAATTACGTCATAACGTGTTAGAGTGAGACAAAATAGTCTTTCGAGTCTCCGGCGAGACTAAATAAAACCTACAGTTCTCTAACTCGCCGGTCCTCAGCGGTAGCTTCACCACATTGACTTATCCCTGACGTCCAACCACGTTTCGCGTCACATGATAGATATTGAATGTTTTAATGTCAAATATATCCAGTTCGACTTTGATTATACATGTTTTTCTTTAAAACAGTTAACCATTGCAAGTACTTTATTGTGTTCTTCTATTCGTAGAGATTTTAAAATTATACTGTTCAGAAAATAAATTGGATATTGCTAAATATCGTCATATAAGTTTTACGCTAAATAAGTTCCCTTTTACTACAAAATTACATATACGAGAATGGATTGAAGACTTCGCGGCCTGTCACGGAGAGGGCAGCACTATAGCTACAATTATTCCTTATGAGGTTATCTGAACTGTTATTAGTGTCTCTGCAAAGTTTTACGTTAATCCGTTAATTTGACATTATTGTGCAATTTTCTGGAGTAAAGTCTACATCGCCTTTTCCAAAAATAAAATATAGAATTAAATACCTGCACAAAAAGAGCTTAACACCGAAACAAATTCGTGAAGACATGACAGACGCTTTAGGGGACATTTTGTCTTTCATGCACAATGGTCAAAACGTGGGCGGGAAAGAATTGAAGATGATCCTCGCAGCCTGCAACTGCTACCACTGAAGAAAACATCGATTTGATTCACGATATGGTCAAGCCAGATGGATGAATGGATGCTCGAGAAATAGCAGAGGCTATGGGCAGCTCCTATGAACTGGTTCAAAGCATTTTGAGCAATCAGGTGAGTTCCATGGCTTCTGACGGTTGATCAGAAACGTCTTCCGACTTGCTGCTCCGTTATGAGGCTGATCTTGATAATTTTATACCAAGATTTGGTACTACTGATGAGACGTGGGTTTACTACTACCAGCCAGAATCAAAGGGCAAGTAAAGCAACAAATCTGTTCTGAGACATTCTGGGATGTAATGAAATAGACAGATTGACAGAAAATTCAAGCTAGAGAGAAGCGTGGAAAACAATAAAGTTAGTAAAGAGAAACACACGGGAGGCAGCAATAATTCGCCTAGTTGGAATGGACGCTCGGCAAACGTTATCAGGATTTGCTATCTGAAACTAGAGAAAACTATAAAGATGTAAAGTATGAAGTAGAACCTGTTTTTGTTTGAAGAACATGAAGAATAACAGATTGGAATAGTATTAGTAGCTCTCGCTGATATATTCGATTCTGGCATCAAAAGTGAAGATGGAAAATAGGACAAGGTAAGAAAATAGATTGTACAAACTACAAGGGTATCAGGGTAACCTCATATCTGGGTAGATTGTATGGGTGAATACGCAAATCAAAATAGAAGATCAGCAGCAGAAACACACAATAAAATGGTTTTACACCTGGAAGATCTTGTGTAGGTAATATTTTCCCTATTAAGCAAATAATAGAAAATACTATAGCATAGGGAAGCAAACTACACAGGAAAACGATATGAGAGTATTCAAGCGAACAATATCTGGGAAGCAATGAAATACAACAGAGTGGAAAAATGTCGGGAGATGTGTATAGAGACACTAAAAGCAAAGTAAAAATTAGAACACGTTATTCAACTGAATTCTTAATGAACAAAGATTTAAGACAATATTTCTCCGATGCAATAGATAACAAGCCAACTACTGTGAAGTACATCACTCACAAGCAAAACTGAAAAGATTTATTTATAACCAGGGCTGTAGGTAGAGTCGGTGTTTGAGTCAGAAGTCGGAGTCGGGGAGTCGAAACGTTTTGGGTGGAGTCGGAATTAGAGTCGAAATCAATCACCCGACTCCGACTGTGCAATTTGTTTTATAAAAAGCATTTTAAATACTGTACTAGTGACTATTTTAGGACTGAGACTATTTAAACTTACTATGACTTAGGGAACATTTTTCAATTAGTGAAAATAAAAAAAACGTGTGTGTGCCAAGCAAGTGTCCAAGTGATGTTGTATGTCGCATAAAAATTAGTGCGTATTCTGGGGAAGGGGTTTATGCGTCAAGTAGAGCATTAAATTAAAAACGCTACCATTCCAAAGTGATGAAGGCTCAAAGTCGGGAGTCGAAATCGGAGTCGGGAGTCGGAGGCGGAATCCGACCCCAACTACTAAAATCTTTGATTGGTTAAAACTTGTATTACATGTGGAGCAGAGATGTGGAGGATCAACCAAAACATGTCAGGCGAATTTGCTTTGGTATTACACCGTATAAGAACTGAAATAGTAAAAATATAATGCAAGTGGAGACTTCACTATTGGAAACAACTGAAGTAAAACAAGTAAACTGATACGGTCACATGCGAAGAATGTAGAAAAATAAGTTACCGCAAAATACAGGGTGTTACGAAATTCTAATTCGAACAAAACATTCCTTTACCATTTTTCGATAAAACCCTTACTTTTATAACTACAGCGATTTCTAATGTTGAATCAAGTGGCTTTAATAAATGTCAGATGTCGAGAAATAAATGATTGTTTAGAATAATTTATTCACAGATGTTTTGTTGTGTTCATATTCTCGTGTGTTTATTTTCGAAAAATGGATGCCAATTTTTCTAATCAAAAATATTATGACATTCTAATGGCTCTCGGAGCTTTTAATGACCGAGCAGGGCAAGCAGTCCGATTATACGGTGAGAGATTTCCTTCGCGGCGACGACCAAGCATTAATGTTTTTAGAAGATTGGAGGATCGCATTCATGACCATGATAAACTATTTTTTACCGAGCGAAACACTAGATCTGTGACCAGGGAATTGGGAATTAACTCCAACCGCGTGTGGCGTGCTCTAGACTGTGATCAATAACATCCATACCTCTATGCGCAGATGAAATATCTGCAAAACACCGACTATCCACTTTGTGCACAATAAACACTAATTGGATTATGCAAATTCTCGTGCAGTTAGAATAAGAAATCACCAGCAACGTTTTAGCTTAACTGTATGGGGTGGATTGTTGGGTAACCATCTGGTAAGACGTTTCAGTACAAACTTCCTATTCTGTTATTACTTATATCAATCTCATTTTTCCTTTTAGATGATTCACTTTTTTCCAAATCGCTTAAACGGACAAACGTATCTCAATTTTCTCCAACAAGATCTTCCCGAGTTATTAGAAGACGTTGCTTTAAATGCTCGTCAAAATATGGCATGTATGCACGATGGAGCGGGTCGTCATTTTGCGTTAAATGTACGAGAATACCTTAATCATACCTACTAAGAACGCTGGATTGCCAGAGGCGGTCCAATTAGTTGGCCGCTTCGTTCACCAGATCTAAATCCTTGTGATTTCTTTTGGAGATGGAGATGAAATGTCTAAGAAAAATTTCGGGAAAACAAAATGGGACATATTAACGAACAAAACAATTAGAGAGATGACTAAATAGGAATCAATAACGAGCAAAATACAAAGAAGACAACTCACTGGTTCGGCCACATGACAAGGATGAGCCCAAAGAGATTGACCAGAAGAGTGTGGGGAGAAAAAAATTACAAAAACAAGAGAAGGGGGAGGGGGGCAAGGAAGACATGGGCGCAGCAAATAGCAGAAATAGGAAAAGAAAGGGACAAACACAACAATTCTTGAATTAGATCGTTGTTGTGTCGCGAATCTATATATGCCGAGCTCCTCAAGTAGTTTGATTTGTGATATACCATGTCACATGCACCAGGGCGCGGAATGCTTTGGACTGGAACTGCTGTATTCGAATTGGTTTGGCATATCCACAGAGTTGCACCCCGTATGTCCAAGTTGACTTTAATATTTTTTATAAAGCAATAATTTATTAGTTAAAGACAGTTTGGACTTACTTCCAAGAAGCCAATGCATTTGACGGAACTTAAGTTCAGTTGCTGACGTTTGGTTTGAATGTGGTTTTCCACGTAAGGCGTTGATCCAAGTGTAGGCCCAAATACTTGGCTTCTGCTTTAATAGGTATTGAGGCAGCGAGCACACTTTAATATGCGTGGTATTGTGGTATCGTCAGCAAAATTGTGACAGTCCAGCTTCTGATAGGTCATGTCATCAATATACAGAATGCGGTAGGCAACTAGGACCATTGCAAGGAGAATATGCATGTGGCCGTCACGGTGTTTAACAAACGAACAATCAATATACCATAGCGGTAGGTCGTTAGGATAAATGTAAATACAAGGTATATATTCGATTTTTATTTTTTTTAAATACAATTACGGCCACATGTAAAGTCCCCTTGTGTTTGCTATGGTCCTAGTAGTCTACCGCAATCTGTATATTAGCTAAAGGAGAGGGCCAAGGCCATTATCTTGCGGGACACCAAACTTTATAGGATACTATTTGAAGATTTCATTGTTATACTTGACTGAAAAGAATCTGTCTGACAGGAAAGATTTACAGACAACGTAGTAGTAGCTTGGAAGTACTGTGTTTAATTCATAGAATAGAGAATACTCCACTGTGCCAGACTTTATCAAACACCTGTATAACGTCTAGGAACACAGCTGTGCAGTATTTCTTTTCTTCAGGGCTCCTTGATATTTAATTTACTGTTCTATGCACTTGTTGCGTTGTGGAATGCACTTCTCTAAACTCAAATTGGTATACATCCGTATCTTCCAATAGTCTTCTAAAGAAAAATGTCTAAAGCATGTTTGTTAGTTACGGCAGGAGACTAATCGGCGTGTAGGAATTTATGTTTTCTAAGCTTGGAAACCATTATTTCCATAAAATGGGGTAGTACGAAATACTTATCCCTACTTATCATGTGATTATATATGTCTATAACACAATTGCCTTTTTTGGAAGCATCTTCAGTGCTTGACCTGTTATGAGATCATTGCCTGGTGTTTTCTCTTTGTTTATTTTTTTCAATATCTCTGTTGGAGAAAATGGTTTGATAGGGAAGGACAGCTGGCAGGAAATGTCTAGATATTCTTCAATAGCTTCATCATTCAAAGGCTTGAAAAATCAATCGATTAGGTGTTCAGCAAAACATGCGATTTTTCCCTGTTAGATCTTACCCAGTCCAGGTAAGTTTTACGTATGGGTACAGTAATTTGTGGCCTTTTTAATTTTTTTGTTTTCCTTCAATGATTTTCTGTGATCTATCTATGCTCTTCTTGTTTAGGACTTTTGAGATAATAATGATAGTTAGCATTTTGACAATCCAGTCTTCAAGTTAGTCTGTTGCAATTACCTAGGAGGCCTTGTATATTTTTCTCTAATCACACTAGGTTGAAAATCCATTTTTAACTTTAGATGATGACCATGCAGTCTTGTTTGTGTATTGATAATAAACAATTCATGCAGATCCTTAATTTACGGTATCCAAACGTAGTTAAGTTACATAATTGTAGCCTTTCTTCGTAATAATATACAGGGTATCTCAAAAAGAATGGAACACCAATCGGTAACAGATTCCTTGCGTTAGTCTAAACCGATTAAACCGAATATACCGTGTCCCTCCGGTTATAAATTATAGGGCCTTAAAGTTCAATTTTTTTATTTCTTCTTTTAGTTTCCATAAATGTAAAGATATCAATTTTATCTTTGGTACACATGCTTAACATTGTGTAATGGACTAATGAAAAAAATCGTAAATTAGAATTGACTGCAAGAGGCTCGTTATCTTTAAAAATTTTTTAAGCTCTAGCATTGTGATCTATAACATACTTTTAAATTTTAGGTTATTTTCTGAAACGGAATTAAAAAGCATAAAAATAAGGTACTATTACTTCATAAGCGTAAAAGCAACCGATTACCTTAAAATGCCTATCAAAGTTTTGGGTTGTTATAAAAACATGCAATTATTAAGTAGTCATGATCACAAAAACAATGGGTAGTGATCGTGATCTTATAAATAACAATGTATGCAGTTTACGCGTTTCTAGGCGTTTAGGCCCCTTGCGTTATTAGATTCTTCTATTCTTTTCGCTCTTTTGATTTTAGCTTCCACTGTGTTATGCCGTTACCTTCTAAATCTATACTACATCCCACGAGCTTTTTATCGGCCTGTCTCTTTTTCTGACTCCTTCAAAATTTTTTTGCAGACTATATTCTTCACATCTCTCGAGTCCTCCATTCGTTCCAGATATCCTAGTCATTGTAATCTACTTCTTCTCATTATTCTTCTTTCCCACACTGCTATTTTTTCTTGTCCCGTTTTGTTCAAAATCCATGATTCGCATCCATATAGTAACACTGGTCTGATCACAGTCTTGTATACTCTCAGCTTTGACCTGTACGAGATTTCTTTAGCTTGTGGCAGTTTATTTAATGAACCTGCACATTTGTTACTCATAACAATTCTTTTATCCACTTCTTTTGCTACTTCACACTTGTGAGATGTAAAGGCTCCTAGAAACACAAACTCTTTCACTTCACTAAATTTTAATTTTACATTTCTTCTTATTTTTATTGCTCTGCTTGATTGCCACCTTTTTCACTTGTGCCCATTTCCATGTATTTGGTCTTTTCTTGGTTTATTTTCAGTCCATAGTTCTTCGCCGCTTCGATCAATTTTATGGTAATCTCTTTTATTTGTTTGGCGTTTCCTGCTGCTGGGACTATATGGTCAGCGTATGCGATACATTAATATGAGTTTGTGCATATTGTTTCTTCGCTCTCCAGCTTGGCTTCCCGTATATTCTTTTCTAGAAGTTAAATAGTAATGTGTGTAGTGGATCTCCTTGCCTAAGTCCAGATTTAACCGTAAATTTCTTCGATACTTGATTCTTTACTTTCACGTACTTAGTGGCTGTTGTCATTGTCATTTTTACTAGCTTTATACATTTTTCTGCTTCTTCCAAGGTCTCGTATAGCTTCTTCCTGTTCACTTAGTCGTATGCTTTTTGGAGGTCTCTAAACAGCATTGCTAATGGTATTTTGCGTTCATAGCAGTTTAACATTATCTGTTTTAACTGTATACTTTTCTGTATACTTTTCTGTATACTTTTCCAATTTTTGCCTCAGCAACGTAACCGTTACTTTATATTGCAATGGTTTACTGCCCACAGCAATTCGGGTTGCCTAAATAACATGAAAAATGAATAATTTCAAAATGAGCCCAGAATTAAATATTTTATTTATTATAAGAAAGTCAGTAATTTTACACTAATAAATGCTCCTGAGATGAGTAGCAGTAATTATAATTTGAGTGAGAAAGGTTAGCATTATGTAAGACAGGAATCAAGAGGGTTACGTTCAGCGTTTTATTAATAATTGATGTTAGGAATGGCAAACGCAGCTTAATTTATGTAGCTAACAGATTTGAGTTTGGTGAAATCAATACAGTGATGTGAATTTTAATAATACAGAGATTTTTTGTGTAGTTACAAAACTTATATGAGCGGTATGATTAACAGTTTGTATCACCAGCAAATGAAAAGACAACTGAAGGGTAAAGAACGGTGCAAAGCAGTACGAGTAAGTAAAGATTGCAAAGAGCAATAAGGCTACCTATCAAAGGAAACAGACATCGTGCAGTGCTAAAATAAACATGTGAAACAGTGCATTTAAAATTGAACTGATTAAAAAGCAGAGATTTAAAGTGTAAAAGTGAGAATTCCCAAGAAAAAACAGTTTAGTATTTAAGCAAATACAATATATCAAAACTATAGTTCATAAGTTAAAACATGATAACAAAACTAATTTTCATAATAACAAGTGTAAATCGCAATCGCTAGGATACGAGACAGTCAATTGTTTTACTATCGAAAGAGAAGCTTTGTAACATTTGTTGGGTGAAAGAGGTGCTCTCAGTTTTGGTGTAAATTTATTAATAAAAAAGTTATTTATATCACTCAAAAAGTGTTTGCCATATTCACCAGTGTGCAGGGCATCTTGAGTGTAATTTGCATCGTTGTAAAACATCCCAGTGAACAGGAATCAACCCAGCAAGATTTAACAAGGTGCGTTCTACAGCGAGGGCAAATTCGGGGTCCCTTTACTAGTAGCAGAGACATCGGCAGCAAGAGGTACAAGTGTACCATATAAAGCAGACTTTCCTGAGCGCCTGAGTGCAGAAATTTGGAGGAAGAAGCCATCACGAAGTCCGTAATTGCCGTGGCGTCCTTCGATTGTGCGAGCCAGCATCGGAGCACCGCTTCCAAAGGTAAAAATTCACAGGGAGCAGTTGGAGCAAGGCGGTAAAATTTGGGCTTCATCAAGATTAGACTGTCTACGAGGTGTAGCAGCAGGTTCCAGTTCCCAGAAACTTTCCAGAGATTTTTAATCGACGCGGTGTTCTTCCATTTTGCAATTTGGACCAAAGATTTCGACCGTTTTTGCCGGAAATTGAACAAAAGCAGATCAGAGCGTCCGTTTGCGTCATTGAAACAAAACCAGGTTAACCGGAAGTTACGGCACATCAATTACATTGTATTTACCTGATAATTTTGCCATTTTTGGTGTTTGAAGTCAAATTACGCATTTTTTTTACGTGCAGATCATCTTTGTGTTTGCAGTTAATTAGAGGTTAGAGTTGTCAGAAACGAATTTAAGTAATACAAGTGAATTTGACATACACAAAAGTATTTGTAATACAAGCTGTTGAACTTACCCCTGAAACTAGAATTATTTCAGGGTAGACTGGAGCTTTGCTTTAATTAATTGGAAATGAATAAAATACATAAGAACAATAAACCATTTATTTAGCAAATAATTATAACACCCTTTTTAATTAGCGCTGAGAATGACACAGAGTTATTGATTAAAACTATTTGATCTATAAATTGTGGTGATTTGCCCTAATTATTAATTTGTATTTTAAAAGCCTTATTTTAGTTAAGGGCATCATTACAATATGCTGTGTCCAGTAAGGCAATACCTCTGCAATTGTCGCATATTGTGCTGTCTCCCTTGCTCCATGTGTTGGGCATCTACTCTTCTTGCCAGACCTCCTTAATTAGTTCATGCACGTTTTGGATTAGGATATGTCCCCCATATTTTATGTTTTCTGCTGTTATTTCGTTCAGACCTGGGCTTTTATTGTTCTTCATTTCTCTTATTATATTTTATATTTCTTCTTTGGAGGAAGGATTGCTTTCTGATTCTGCACTTCCTACAACTCTGATGTCTTCTTTCTCTCTTTCTTCTGTTTCCTCTTCTGCTAGATTAAGAACTCTTTCAAAATGTTAGTTCGATAATTTTAGCTGCTTCGTTTCTTCCCCTTTCAGATGGCTCTCTTTATCCTTGTAATATACTGGTGTTGTTTTTAGCTCGCCCGTCTATTTTCTTATATTTTGTATGCTTTCCGCAGTTCTTTATCTTTGATATTATTCCCTATTATTTTTAGTTGTCTTTCCTTGTGCAGTCTTTTTCTATTTCTGCATGTTTGTTTTGTTTTCGGGCTCTGTTCTATATACGCCACTATATCTTCTTCATTTTGTGTCTGCGGCATCGTTAGTAGAAGAGTATTTTCTATTACTACTCTACATTCGTTATTCTTCCATTCCTCCCTTTTTTCTCTTGCCGGGACCGGTAAACTTTCTGCTATTGAGTCCTTTATAATTGTTTCTATGGCTTTCCATTTATCTCCAATAGAGTTTATTCGTTCCACTTTTCTTTTTCAGTTTCATTGTTTCCCTCCCCTCTTCATTTCTATTCCTCCCAGGCAGTGGTCGGAGTTGATGTCTGCTCCCCGGTAGCATCTTACGTTGCTTATCAAACATATTGTTCTTGTATTAAGACGTGATCTATTTGGTTGGTGTATTCCTATCCATATATATAATAGGCTTGTCTGGGACGCTGTTTTGTGTGTCCGGGACGCTGTTTCAGCAGCCAAACCGTAAGAGATAGAGAAAAAAGTTATTCAAGTTATATGTTTGGAATGGTCATGTCAGGTCAGAAACCGTGACAATTCCGGTTTTCGAGAAATCACGTGATTTCTCGAAAACGCGTTCTATTTGAAAAACGGTCTTTTTTGTTTTATTAAATGAGACATTTGTCTCACTGGTTGCTAGTATAACAATAATATATCAATTAATGACGTTGGTGACATACAAATTTTTCTTTTATGTTTACGTAAATGCCGCAACATAACGAACATTTCAGCATTTGAGAATTTGTTACCAACATCGGGAATTGATTTATCATTGTTGTTTACTAGATCACGATCACTATCCATTGATTTTGTGATCATGGTTACTTGATAAGTAATTGCACGATTTAATGACAACCCAAAACTTTGATAGGAATTTTAAGGTAATCGGTTGCTTTTACGCTTATGAACTAAGAGTACCTTATTTTTACGCTTTTTAATTCCATTTAAAAAAATAAAATATATTAAATCTGAGCTAATTTTTTTTTAAAGATAGGTAAAGTGCCTCTTACAGTCAAGTCTAGTTTACGAAAAATTTTCCGTTCGTGCAGTACATAATAGTAAGCATACAACGATGAAATCGATCTCTTTACAGTTGACGAAAATTAACATAAAAATAAAAAACAAACTTTAAGGCCCTATAACTTCTTACCGGAGGGACTTTGAACTAGGGTATAGTAGGTTTACCTAATCGGTTTATTGTAATCTAAGAAATCTATGACTAATGGGTGTATATGTTGATATATTATAGAGTTCGCCCCGTTGTATCTTTTGCTCAGTGGGCCATATCAGTGCAGGTCAAACACTGTTTAAAAATTAATAGACATATTTGTTTTAAAGCAAAACACATTCAATGAATAATGTACATTAATAAATATTTCTAGAAAAATAATTTCGTTATCTTTGTAGCAACGCGCATATTTACAATCCAAAAAATCGGTTACCTCTCACATTAGTCCTCGTGTAGTGCAAAAAATGGTCATAACTTAATGACCCCCTTATTCAATTAAGAACACAATATCCGTCATCTTTAGTATCTCTCACCCACGTGGGTGAGGAATCGTGACTGTTCCAACCTCCTTTCAGTCGAGTATGGTTGAATTTTTAACGCAGCTTTTTTGTTAAGCGCCCACGACTTTGTTGCGGTTGTAACCCATTTTTCCGGTGCATTCTCAATTTAGTCAGTTTCGGGCGACCGCGAGACGTCTCGTGGAAAATGATTTGGTGGTACCATTTAACGGCAACCCGACGTATGGAATTAATTGCATACTAACCTCTTCTGCGGTGACTCGTAAAATGCAGCAATTGCACCGAACAGTGAAAGCTCATATGGGAATACCCCATAGGCAACCGGCTAAGCCAACTACGACCTTGCAGGTCAGTGAACTCTCATGGCTGGTTTTGATATTACTACACCGTGTTTTATTTCTTTTTTCAGCTAGGCTGCGCATTTTCAGTAGCGTATTCAGTTTTAATGTGCGTATCTACAATTTGGTGTGCTTTTTTTGTAAATTTAGCTACAAGTGTTTTTATTTATTAGTATTTAACATTCACTCTGATATTGGTAATAACTGTAACCGTTATAGATGGTCTATCATATTCTATTAATTCAATTTCTTGCTATTTTTAGTAGATTTTTATTGATACACCTTTTTAACGTTAAAAATACTAAGTATGGCCTTAAGTGGGGTTCTTAAAAACACAAGTGAATAACAATTTCCAGTGCAGTTTCTGTTTATTTTATAAACAAATGTTGCCTTATATGATTTTAACGAAAACGTCACATACCGTGTGTCCACAGGAGAACGCACCATAGGGATAACCAAATAGAGTAGAAAGATCGGCTAATGCTGTGATCGACGGCACGCTAAAACGTTGTTTTCTGGCTTCTGACTCGCCACTGTATGAAACAATATTGTTATAAATGGTACAAGAAAAGGGACGGTGGTCATATCACTGGTTGATATTTATATTCTGTTAGCATTATTTTTTCTCTATGGTGCGTACTCCTGTGGACACACGGTATAATTTTTAAAACTGGTTTAATGTTTAATTATATTCCATTGTCAGCACACTTATAAAGGGTCTCATGTACATACGGAAGGAGGTAATTCTTTGGCACACGCTTCGTTACCGATCTACAGAGTGTTGAAATTTCAGGATTTTGTTAGTTTAGCTCAAATTTGGAATACAGGTTACGCTGTAGGGCTTACATAATAACCATAACAAGGAAACTATGGTACAACAATTGTTGAAAGTGACCTCCTCCAACCCTTATACATACATGCCTCCCCCTTCTTCTCATTGATGCCCGTACTCGTTCGAACACCCCCGGAGTATTTCTTGTGGTTTCAAATGCATCTAATATTCGATTTCGTAAGTCATCAACGGTGTTCATTGGTATTGTATACACTAGAGATTTGAGATGCCCCCATAGAAAAAAATCTAAACTATTTAAGTCAGGGGATCTAGGGGGCCATGACTGAGGTCCACCCTGTAATATCCACTTTTTCCCATACACTTAATTTAAATACTCCCGAGCCAAAATAAAAAAATGTGCTGGGGCACCATCGTGCATATACCACATTTGATTTCTCAGCAAAAGAGGTAAGTGTTCGAGTAATAAAGGCAATTCGTGTTGCAAAAAATGCTTGTATGAGTGACCAATAAGTCGACCAGGCAAAAAGAAAGGACCAATCAAATGATCCCCAATTATACCACCCCATACATTTAATGAGAACTGTTCTTGAAAATATGTTTCTACAATTGCATGTGGATTTTACTAAGCCCATATGTGGTTATGAAAATTTGTAATAGAATTTCTTGAAAAATTGGCTTCGTTGGTAAAAAGGATTTTACAATCAAAATTGGGATCTACTGCTAGCCTATTAGGGTACCACTGGCAGAAATTAAACCTTGAAGGGAAATCTCGAGGAAGGAGCGCTTGCACCCTTTAAATGTGGTAAGGGAATAGCGTCAAACAACTTGATGACTAATATTTAAATGTTCATAGATTTTTCTGGTGCTAGTGTCTGGATGTTCTTCTATTTGATTTAGAACAGGTTCTTCTATCTGTGGTGTCCTAACAGCACGTGGTGTACCTGCATCATTGGTATTCTTGTTAAAAGTTCCAGTTTCTACAAGACGTTTATGAATATTCGAGAATATTCGATGATCAGGTATCATTCTATTGGGATAGCGCTACATGGACAGACGTCTAGTTTCTCTTGCATTTCCATTGGCAAGGCCATAGAAGAAATGCATCTCAGCCATGTCAGAATTCGTAAAATTTAGCATTGTTACGAGATTATAACGAGTATTTAAAACACTTACACCTCACACTTTACAACTTAAACCTATAATTTATAAACATATGCAGATACAAGTTACGATTTCAAATATGAACTGTCAAAATTAATGGAAACAAGAAATTATCCCAATAGCCAGAGCCTACTAGACCATTTTTAAAAATTTTATTTCGTCTAGCGCATTACTGAAATTCGTTTTATTTTTTTTCCCCCGATAACGGTCGCAGATACGAAACAACTAGAAAAGAACAAAAAAATCTAAACAAAACATAAGAATTTACCAGTGGCGCACCGCAAAAAGTTCAGGGGGAGAAAAGAGGGCATGACCCTTGAAAAAATATTTTCCTGTAGATTCTCACAACCATTTAATATGCCCAATGTAAGCCCTACATCGTAACCTGTATTCCAAATTTTAGCTAAATATCTGAAAAACTGCAGGAGCTATAAAGAAAAAAACACCCTGTAGAACGGTAACGAAGCGTTTGCGATCCTATGTTTATATGATTTTTTAGTAATGAAATAAACCAAATAATGCCTCGTTTCGTGTGTACATGATATTTAGGAACACCCTGTATATTGTATTCCCATGATCTGGTACCACTTATTCAATATTAACATATAGCATTATTTTCGAAAAAAGGTAATTTTTGCAATTACGATACAACCTCAACAGTGGCGGGGTATGAAATGTTGGTACCGCTGTTATACAAAGTAATGGTACAAAAACCAAATTTATGTGAGACATGACATTTTGGCATAACGACAGCTATCTTGAGAATTTAAAAGGAAAATAATAAAAGGAGTAATAATCAAACAACCAGTTTAAAACAATCACAAAAAAATATCGTAACAGTTATACGATAGAGTTTCAAATTCCTGCGGGGATGGAACAATTCGTCGTCGCCGTTACGCCGTTTGGCCGTCGCTGATTCGCCGTAGGTCGAATTCGCCATCTACACGATTCGCCATCGTTCCGATTCGCCGTTGCGAAAAGATGTATTTTATCTCTGTTGAATTTTTATACTTTTAAAACTCTTTCTATCTCTTACTAAACTATGGAATTCCTTGTTCGAAGAATTTCTGGAACTTATTGTGTTAGCTTATGAGGAATGCTATTTTTCTATTTCAAAACAACGTAATTACAGTCGTACCATTGTAAAAGGAACAAGCTTAACGAGTGCATTAGTAGTAGCATGAGCATGTTAAATATGTTTTTAAATTTTTGTATTTTATTTACACTGAATTGGGAGTAGTAGGTATATTTATTAATTTTAAACTTGATCAGCCGACGGTGAATGTCCAAACGGCGAATTTTCTAACGCGAATTGTACCTACGGCGAATTAACGACCACGAATCAGCGACGACGAATTATTCTAGACCCAATTTCCACATTGGTACCATACAAACTACCTTTTTCTGATTAGCTCTTTAAAACTGACGTGGTACAAAATGGGACACAGAACCCAGAGCAGTTACATATTGGGACAACCAACAGATTTTTCTCTGCCTGCCTCTGCCGGTTTTCGATGCAAATATTATTTAGCGGTTTGCGCATGACGCTTTTAGCAAATGCACTAGGTCCCATTTGGTGGAGAACTGGCCTCGATTCGTTTTTGGGTCCCTTGGATTGTGGTACGTTTTTCCCCCGCTCGTGTGTGGCCTTTTTATTACTGCCTATTGTGAGTTTTTTTCAGATGCAATGTGGCCTATTGGTCGTTAATATGTTAAATTAGTTTTACCGGTTTCAGAATGTTAAGCCTTTGTTTAGATATACAAAAGTAGGCGGGTAACTAAGTCATAACTGTATCTCTATGGTAATATTCCTTTACCGTACATGCCAACCATTACAATACTAAAACAACTGTATTTGTACTGTAATATTCCTCTACCGTACATGATAACCATTACCATACGGAAACTGATAAACTATTGAACAAACCACGGATGTTATGAATCATAATAGCCTCAGATATCATAAAGTCCTCGCTCTACGAGATTGAACTTCAAAACAACATCTGCGGTAGTTATGATACTCTGAACATTCCCAGATATGTTATTAGCTGTAACTACTAGTGTGAACAAAAGTACGTGGAATATGCGAACGTTGCTCATTAACTATGTAAAACCGCTGCTCAACTTGCAACCACATCAACACGTTTAGAAGCAATCTCATACTTGGGAGGCTAGAAATCGGCCCGGCTAGCTCAGTCGGTTGAGTATGAGACTCTAAGGCCTTCCGCTCACTGAGATGACGTGATTTCAACGCAACTGACAAGAAACTCATAAGCGATAATCGCGTGGCGACCGTTCTATGGGTTTATGTACTTTCGGATACACTTCCGCGACTGCGATGCAAATACGATGCAACTTGCACAAAATCATTGCTCGCGACTGTCAGTGCCAATCACGAAGCGATTAGTTGAAGTTGCGGGCTAAAATGCTAGGAATGTAAAATTAGTACAAAAATACCCTTGTATTGATATCGCGTCTTTTAATAAACGACTTAACTTTTTCTAAAAATACACTAGTATTTCTGCGATCAACATACCTATCGCAACTCTCCATAAACTAAGCACCAAAATTAAATTTGACCCTCAGATCACTATAAGTAAGAGGAAAATATCGTCTATTGTTGCAGCAATTTTTGGGAAAAATGTATTTGTTGTTTTTCGACATTTGTTTTTTTTTGTATTTGGACCTCCTTATGTCGAATGGTGCAATGCAATGAAACCAAAACCACGTACAATTGTGCCAAGGATTCATAGAACTCCTGCAGAATTTTCATGAAAATGCGTCAGTTACTTTCGCCGCTGTGGGTGGCGCATCCATACATACATAGGTAATTAGATGGATATGATTTTTCGCCTACTCGTTTCGAAAGCCCTCGCTTCGCTCGGTTAATTAAAGCTCACTTCTGACATTCGGTAAAATGACAAAAATTTTTGCTCATGTTGGGAGAACTCTCTTTTGCTACGATGCAAGAAAAGTATTACTCTTTTTATTATTATTGATATAAAGATGGATCCAAAACTTTCTTTTCGGTTTTATGTCCTTATTTCGTATAAGCCAGTAAGCTACAACCACATCATCATCGTCACTTGAAAACATTTTGCACCAGACTGAGAACAAATCGCTCTGATGTGCATATTACACATGCACATCAGAGCAATTTGTTTTCAGTTTGGTGCAAAATGTTTTCGAATGATGATAATGATGATGATGACGTGGTTGTAGCTTACTGATATCCTTATAAATAAGGACAAGAAACCGAAATGGAAGTCCAAGTTTGCCCCTATATCAAAAATAATAAAAAGTGCAATACTTTTATTTTATCGCAGCAAGAGAGTTCTCCCAACATGAGCAAAATCATGCTACCGACTGTCAAAAGAGACCTTTAATGTATTAGTGGAAAAGGTTAAGTCGTCGATTGAAAGAGGCGACATAAATACAAGGGAATTTTTGCACTAGTTTGACATTCCCTGCATTTTACCCCGCAACTTCAACGCAACTAATCAACTTGGGCCAGTAGACTGCATTTATGTAAGCTTTTATAGGTTTTTTAGTGTTATAGCTTAATATAAAATACTCTTAGTGTAAGCAGTAACCAGTGGCGTAACAGTATTATTTTTTAAATAAAATTTCTAATGATCTCTCTTCTATAATAGATACCTACGTCCGCTTTTTAGAGTAAAAATACTGGATGCAAGGTATCAGCTGTCACTTTTAATAAAACAATTGCCTTTAATCGGACTATAGATTCTATCAGGTGATTTATTGTTTTAGTTAATTTTCAATTGACAAATATATGAACCGATATCTTTTAATTTAAAATCTTTAATTTCTGACTTTTCGTCTTGTTATTATTATTTAAATATCTAGGCGTAGGTATTCTTAACGTTTTCTGGTGTTTCCAGGGTTTATTTTATTAACTTGAGATATGCGGTTGCTATAAAAGTAATCGTATTAAGTATTTTATCAGTTTTAAGATATTGGTTCCGAAACCATTTGCGACGTTATACATTCAAATATAAATTTGAATTTATGCCAAAATGTATATTTTCTTCTCTACTGTTTTGTGTTAGTTTTTATCTGGTGTTAGTAACTAATTTTATCTAGGTGGAATAATTTTATACTATTTTTATTTCCCGTGTTTAAAAGACGAAGAAAATATTAATTGTAATCGTAAAAAAAATCACCTTCTGAACTTTTTTCAAATCTTCACGTGTCAGGGTCCTCAATTCTCAATTCTGCCTGTCCGAGGAAGATGATATTTTGCATGCAGATTATGCGGCTACCTGGCTCAAAACCGAATATACTTCCGGCCAAATATATACAGAGTGAACACCTTAAAAAGTAAAAGTCTTCTTATTATTGTTTTAATTAAAAATATATTAGTTAAATAAAAGTAATATTTTGCACATAGCTCAGGTTTTTGCTTCTGACGAAAAAGTGCATAAATAAATAAATGAGAACATCGGAGAATGAAAGAACCCGAGTTCGAATCATACTGGCCAGAATTTTTTTTTTAATTTGCAAATTGATGTATTTCATATTTCTGGTGTGAGGGAAGTTTCGTGTAAATCCCCTTTTTATCAGTCAAATCTTTCTAATTCAAGAAAACTTCATTGCAAGTATTAACTTGCAATTTTAATCAATTGACACTGACAAAAAGTGGCTTTTTTATATTGCTTTTAGTAGGATATCCGGTTATATCAAAAATAGCCAATCGGTCACTGGAGTAAGAATCATTGAGTGGGAACATACTACATTTACAACTGCGTCAGCAGCAAATCAAAATTGGAAATGTGGGTTTACAACCGGCAATTCCACGTTTGTGCCAAAAAACTATTCAAACTATTTGTTGGTACCCAAGAGTTTTCGCAATTTTACGTTCCAAATGTTTAAATCTTGATGAAAGTCTCGCTTGATTCCTACCTTCCTGGAAAAGCAGACAATTTGCGAGGTTTTCAAAAAACTAATTAGCTTCACCAGCTAGCGATTAACCTTTTTTCCGATTTCAATTAAAAATGCCCAAGTAGAGCCGATTGTAAAAGTCGGTCACTCCACTACAATGTTTTGGATTAACCGTAACATTAAAGGTCAGTGGTGTGTCACTTCTCCACCCACAACCTCGACTAGGTCAGATTGAGATCGCTACAAAGAGGCACCGTACAATACCATCGTTCTGAATGCCGCATATCAGCGACAACAAGCCAGCGATTCCTTTGTCTAGCGTGGCTGATCTAATCCGAGATACACTTCCGTGTGGAGATACCGACCTATCAGCAGATAACTTAGCTAGCTTTGGGCTTTAACAAGTAAAAACGCGTCGCGATCGTCGATAACCAGTAATCCACAGTCACATGTAAATGTTAATGTCTGTTGTATGTCTGACTGTAACTGCATGTTCAGATTGTCCGAGATAGATAACATTATACAGGTGTGTTCTCTTTACAAGATTTATTGAGCGGATATCCCCCGCAAATTTACGGCTAATGATGCTAAAATATTCTCAATTTATTTCACTGCAGCTCTTGCTCTACTACTGGGCGAAAACAGTTGTGATAATATATTACGTCTTGCGGATATGGTTGGTGCGCCATTTTTGTTGTTCTACAAGCGGATTGAATTAAGGGTATGTTGATGACATGATGACTGACTGGGGAGTTAGAAGAACTTGATGGTTTTTGCAAAATAGGAGAGCGTGTGATAGGACAAAATAACCAAACGGGTCTCCGTTTTCCGAACGTCGTTAAGACCAGCTAACCTAGAGATTTGTTTCGGAAGGAGTCAATAGGTTATCGTACAGTTCTAACCAGCCTTGGCAGAAACTAACCTTATGGGGCCTTTAAACAGACATAGAGAGACCGGTTTGTTTTTCTGATGTAATACTACCTAAACATTTCAAAATGTGATTTATGGAGTTTCAACCCATCAATGAAAGGAGCGCCAATTTCCCAACTGCTCGCATTAATTCTGGGCGGCAAATCGGTCTTGGCGAATTGGCCGCAGCCGGAATTCTGTGATGACGATGGCGAGGCTTTATTTTTATCGCGGAGAGGATTGTTATTGCTCGTAGTATTTTTCTCCGTTTTTTAAATACACGCTTTACGATGCACACGGAACCAAATGTACCGGTACGGAGTGGTACCAGCGACCCCTTCTTATCAGAAATTTCCTCTGAGAGCGAGCAGGAGATATGGTGATCCTCTTCGCGGGAGGAGGACGCGCTCAAAAAGACGTATGGAAATGTACGATAGACGAGCATGGTCCACTAACCCACTGACTACATACACTAATTTGAGTTTTTCTTTTTCACTCCCACTTCTATTTTTGGGCGAGTTCGTTGGCCTCTCAACAGCCTTTCGACTCCAAGAAGTCGAGGACCTAGAAGAGCTAATACGGATCAATTACACCAATGCCTGATTGCTTTTGTTCTTGAAAACAGGTTTTATCGATTACAAATTTTTGGTTAAATGATTATTATTCATACTATATTATTGACTGTAACAGTTGTATTTGCTACATTTCATAATCTCCTATAATATATCCATTCATCTAATGCCTATAACAGTTACCCAAATCATTTCAAACAATTACATTTGTTATGGATATTTATAACCTTTTTGGGAAGAACTTTTTTTTTCAAGAATGGATGCTATTGAATTTGCAAATTTAATGATTTCTTGCAATTCTGGGAAGATTGGCACATGAAATGTTCTTAACGATTTTTACAAGCTAGTAGATACTTACTTCTAAACAACAACAATTCTATTAATCAATCAAGTGGTAATATGGTAAATTTGAAACCTGGCGTGGATGTAGAAAAATCGTATTTTCTAATTTCCGATTTCATTTGATGACAATTAAAATAATAATTAAACGTTGAATTTTTAATCGTGTTATTTCTTTAGGTTTTTCGCTACACTACAAAATGTTCTAATATTTTTCATTTTGTAGTACTAGCGAAATACCCAAAGAAATAGTATGATTACTGAAGTGCAATAAAACATTTTAAGAAATTATTTAATTTTTAATTTTTTTTGCTTGTCATAAGGTTCCATATATACTTAGAAAAAATAAAAAAAAATAGCTACTGCCAAACGACTTCTATTTTCACAAATATCATTGATGAATGCTGCAGTTTCACTACCTATATAATTCAACGAATTTCGCAGTAAACAAGAACCGATTATTCGAAGCAGGTCTTTCAGTTCAGCCAACTGTGGTGGTATTTGTTGGTCCCACCTCGGCGCGTTTTCTCGTCTGTCTGGACGTCAAGTTGTTAATTTCAATTTGTTTAGTTATGCAGATGTAAATTCGTGGAATATTGCACAATTTTACTGTTAAATTCGCGTCCAGTACCACACCAGACGGGTTTTGAGCAGCTAACGTAAATTAATAGGTCCGTCTGGTTTGGTTGCAGCCTTAATTTATTTACGTTGTGATTTTGTAAATTAATCGTTGGCGTCTGGCGTCTGCTGGATACTCATGTTTTCTAAAAACGAAATTAATTCTTGCAACTTTTGTGTTGTTTGGGATGCAATAAATTTACTTTTTGATTTTATTGAAGTATGAAACAGATGCTCACATCTCCACAAGGTGGAGCCCCTCAGTACTCGGGACTGCAACCTAACGTACACATATCATGACTGCATACCCTGCATGCAGCAACAACTTCAATAACTACTCTACCTCCCTATTGCCATGTTGACGCTGTTCCCCATTTGTAAAATATCTCAGTAAGTTACTGGCTAAACTCTAAATCTAAAATAGAATTTAATTGTCTGCAAATAAAAATGGAAGAATAAATATGCAGCAGTGATTTCAACGCTAAAGCAAGCGCTCAACTGGTTGGTTTAAAATTCACAGTTAACATTTTTATTTGGAATTTATGGGCTTGTAGTCGACTCATAATTTATAAGATCTGTTTCACATATTAGCAAAAAATATACTGCTAAAGTGACCAATAAAAATTAAAATATACAGTTTTCTTGCACTTGTTTGTAAATGGTACAATCGCTGACTAAAATAGCGTCCCAAGTAATTATTTAAATAACAACATATCTTTGCTCCTGGACACACAGTTTTAGAAAACAATACAATAAGTTTACTATTAATTGAATTAATTTGAAATGTTTCCGCAGACTCTTCGTCGCCTTACATAATTTAGAATTTAGATTTGTCACAAGAATCTAAATCGTATAATCAAATTTATTAAAATTGCAAATACCAGAAACATTTAATAATAATTAATCTACAATAGCATACCTCTTGAATAATGCACAACACTACATGCCGTGTTAAACCGGCAAAAGTATCAAGGCTTCATTCAACGGTTTACTATTTTCGGGTTTTTGTAAACAAACTTCCCATTACTTTTAATAGGGATATAATCACAATTACTTATTATGCCTATTGGTTGTGTTTTTTAAAACTACGAACACAAGTACATTTCATTTAATAATGAGGGTTCATTACTGCCTTACTGAATAGGACCCACGGTCGCACACACGCTCCGTTTAAACACATCCTTACAAATCGAGTCCCTGATGCTTCGGTTGACATGACACTTGTGTTTAACAACTGTTAATATTTCAAATGCCGCATACGCCTCGGGCTACATCTACTTTAATACATATTCTAATTACAATGATTATTAAAAAGACAACAACAAAATTATGTCTGGCGCATAACAATTGAACTAAAAGCAATCAAAATTACTACTGAGTACAATCACCTGTTTGTTCTAAAACGGCATCAATTTGATTTGACATGGTGCCTGCGAATGTTTTACAATACTCTTATTCAAATTATTCCAAACTTCCTGAAGTTTTGTTATGAATTCGCAGATAGTGCGGACTGGAGTGGTTCGAAGTGCATTTTTCATTTGATACTAGAGGGTCTTGATAGGGGATATGTCTGTGCTTCTTGAAGGTTTTTCAATACATAAATGTTTATTTTTGTAACCATGATGTTACAGTTTTCCCGATTTTCCGCTCCGTCGTGTTAAAATGTGAATCCCCCTTTTGGCACCTGACTATTGTCAATAGAAGGCAGATTTTCTTCTTGAAAAATTATCTCATAATTATACTGTTAATAAAAAAAGACTTACAATTCTTTGCAAAGTCATACATACCCACTCCCCATACCATTATAGACGCCAGAAACGTCTACCATTGAACTTAGATTCGTCACTCTATATAATTGAGTCCCATTGACGTTGAACTCAGTTTTGGTACTCCTTTAGTCCTTTGCCCATACAAATAGATTTCTGTTTTTGCGAGAGAGTTTTCAAGTGTATAGGGCAAAATAATAAATTTGAATGTTTTTATGCTTATTAAAATTTACATTGTGGAACCCATATCCCATTTGTTGGCGCTCCTCAAACAAGTATTTTTTTAAATTGGTCTGCCAATTACATCTGCCCATTTGACAGTCACTTTGTTTAATAAGTGCCAGAGCTATGGTCCAATTGCTACTCGTATGTGCTGGACATAATTTTCTTTTTGCTATTTTTTGTTGATTAATTGTTAATACTACAGACTATCAAATATACTTCGTTCGCTTTCTTGAAGTTGTATTAATCTAATAAATGTTTTATTCAGAAACATAGAATTACATTGCATATTTCTTTTGTCAAATTGATATGCTACGGGGCTGTAGTATGGGGTGTGTAAAGTAATTATTTTCGAGGTATAACCAGTTTCCTTCGTCAAAGAGTTGAATAAATTATTTTGTAAAGAAATGAACAATAATGGAATAAAAAAGTATAGAAAAAGTTAAGAAGAGCGGGTGGACAAGAAGAAATAGGAAGGGCAATTAGAAATGAAGAAGTAAAGATAACAATCAGTAGCCCGAAGCTGGGAAAGACAGTAGATCATGATAATATAACCGCTGAAATGTTGAAATGTAGAGTACATACGATATGGAAATGGGTCAAAATCATATGTAATAAGGCATCATCATCATTATCATCATCATCCAGCCCTTTTAAGTGCAATTATGGACGTAGTCTTCCCCTAGTTATCTGCACTTCTCTCGGTTATGCAGTGTCCTTGGCCAATTGGTGGAAATCCTCTTTATATCATCTATTCAGCGCGTTGGTGGCCCTCCTCTGTTGCGTTTATCCATTCTGGGTCTCCATTCTAGAAACTTGCGTGTTCACCTGTTGTCTTTTAGTCTGTCACTCTTGTCCTGCTCCTCAAATTTTCGGTTCTTACTTTGTTTCTTATATTAATTCCAAGCATTGATCTTACCATGCGCTTTTGTGTCTTTCTTAATTTTAAATCTGACTTGCCGTATGTGTTGATGTGTTTATTCCATACGTTATTACTTAGTTATCGTGTTACATTTTTAATAGTTTAAAATTGTAACCGCTTTGAACAATTCTTATTTAACCACTGGGACTGCTACAATACTGGATATTTTAACTAATGGGAACCAAATTGAAATATGGCGATCCAACCTCACAAATTCGCAAAAAAAATTCGCTATGCCTCAACAATTATCAGTGATTACATAATTAAAGCGTTGCCTAGGTGATAACAATAGCAGTAAGTAAATACACGCCACAAACAAAAAACACTCAGATGACGGGTCTGCCGGAAGTGCCCAAAACCGACGCCACTTGCAAATCACTAAATTCAATCTTTTAGAATAAACTCTCCTAACCTTTCGGTTGCTTTTGCAATGGAAATTAGGGCTTAACTCGAACCCCCAGCAAGTCCGACGATGCCTGGGCCCCTCTTTCTTTGTTGGCCTGCAGATACAAGCCGCCGATGGCTTGCAGAACGACTCCTGTTGCTCGACCGCCCCGTAAACGCCTCCAATTCAGCTGTTGCCTACCTCCAGCTCACAGGGCTCCAATTACACTGTTCGAACCTAGCACACAGCTCCGAACAACCAGCTACCACTCGATACACAAATTAAACACTTTTATAAAAGTCTGCAGAGGTGCTACGAATTAACACAACCTACTACAGTGTACCCAAAGGATATAGAATTAATTTCAAACACACGGAATTGGGAAAAGGTTATTTATTCACGTATTAATAATTATTTATGGGGTAGCCAAAATTAACACCATTTCACGACTTGGCTTCCTTTCCCCAATTGTTTTTCTTCGATCTTACATTGTTTTACATTGTTTCCAAGCCTGATCTGATTACACTTTGTTGTTCAAATCAAGGCGAACAGTATTTTTAATACCGTTTTACAAATTATTATCAAGGCCAATGCTACTTTATACAATTTGCAAAAAATTAAACTAGCACATTTCTGGAACATTTTATAAAATAATATTTGATATGCTTGAAATATTATTAATTGCTATTATAATCATAAAGGCTTAAAATGTGTTCATAGCAATATACAGGTGTTAGACAATTTCATAAGAATAATCAGTAACATAGAAGATATTCCAAGCATCGGTGAGAATAATAATCGATGTAGTCAATGCGACTCGTCATAAATAACTTTAAGAAGACACTTAATGTACATTTATCATCAGTTGGATGGTAGGGTACATTTCAGCAACTGAAGCGAGGGATTAAGCAAGAACACAGCTTGAGCTTCTATTGATAATAGGTAAAATACTCAAATACCTATAATTAGTAGCTCCTATAACTTGAATAGTATAAATTGGGAGGTTTTGCAGCCTATGTCGTTTCTGGCATCCCATTTTTATTTATGGCGTTGTTGCCAGTCGCCCTCGTGCAATTCTTTCTATTTTATTTTTTCGTAAATTACTTTCATCCATTCGACTCTCTCTTAGTATTCATTTCCACATCTTTTGCGGCAATCTTTCACCTCCCATTCTGCGCATATGCCCACACCATAGTAGCTTCTCTTCCAGAACTCCATTTCAGCGGCTTCTAACCTGCGATGTCAAGACCTCACGTACTGTACGTTTCTATTAGTGTTCACAAGTAAGTTGTATCTTCTTCGTCCTCTGCCAATATCAGCGCATCATCTGCAAATAGCAAGATGGGGATATAGTCTTCTTCTATGTTTACACCCATCGCTTGGTATTTTCTCGACCGTTTTCAACATTAGCTTTAAATATATTTTAAATAATGAGGGCGATATCCAATATCGTTGTTTTAATTCTTTACTTATATTTAATGGTTTTGACACTATTTTTCCACCATTGCAGCACCATAAGAATGATTGTACAATATTTTGACTGAATTCGCGTAAACTGATGTAATATCCTGAATGGCAACTTCTTCCGCTTCATTGTTTCCTACTTCTTCATAAGTTTAATAGTGCATAAAGTAATGGAGCCAGTTTATTTATATACTCATAGTTTTGTGTATGTTAATAATATAGTATTAGTTAGTAGTACGGAGAAGATGCAAACGTTGGCAACGGCATGGACAAAATATAGTAAAGATGGAAGTACAAATAAATATAAACAGGATTAAAGTTATGTTAGCTATAAGCCACAGCAAAGCGAAAAAACAAGTGAATAAAGGAGACTTACAAAATTTACAAGATGTATTTTAAATAGTTAGGTACGATAATATAACGATGGTAAAATTCACCTGAAAGCACTCAATAGAATAAAAGAATGACTGCATGGCATTGCGATTTATATCGATCGATATTGGAAAAGAAACAAGATAGTAAGACAAATAATAATGAACTTTGCGTGAAACGCCCTGGGTGAATTGTTAAATGTCTGTACGTCTGTATTTCTGCAACAAAGATGTTAGGATAAATTTGTACACGTTAAAATAACAATCTATCATACTTGTATGCAAGCAGTGACGGCTCGTGGAGAATTTTGATGGTAGAGCAAATCACCTAACGTAAAATGCATTGTCCAGTGTCCGCCCCTCACAGACATTGACAGCTTCTGACATCCTGAGATTTAAATATTTCGCATATGGACTGGCCAAAGTTAGCATTGTGAAAAAGTTTAACAAACTTTACAGGCTAATAAAAAATGAAAAAAATTGCATCCCCAGTGTTTGAGACACATATATGCATGCGTGATTGTCTATATTATTTTAAGATGTGTGACAAGTATTATAAAATAGATAATAGCATCATTATTTAAGTAACGATAATTATTATTTTGCGAAAAATCAACGTCTCATTCCGAGAATTATTACACACAGCCTTTAACTATGCAGGCATTGCGCACGGCGTTTCTTTATCACACACCTGCGTGCGAAAGTTGTAAGCAAGCATCAGTAGCCGGTCTCTCAACACACGCTCTACCGCAGACCGGGGCAGCTGATACTGTTTGACTCTAAAGCGAGCTGACTCCCATTGAAAGTTAAATATCCTTATCTTTGGACCTACTTCTTGTCGCTCTGCCCACCGCTGCAGTCAATAAACTGTTGAAATGCTGAGAGCCGCTTCGATCTGGCATCGAAGCGTCCGTAAAAACAGGTAGTGCTTATCGTACAGTTTATATTCATGAAATAAAAATTACTGGTGCTTTAAAATGAGAATGATGAAAAGTAAATACAAAAAATTTTTGTTTCAGAATAACAACATCTTTGAATGACTGGTTTTTTATGGTAGAGCCATGACTCAGTGGCTCCTTATAGCAAGCCGCCACTGTATGCAAGTGCAAAAATGTTTTTTTGCTCGTTTCAATATTTTTTTAGAAATTGAACTCATCACTAATCTGGGCTTCGAGTCGGTGGTGTTATGGCTGGATATTTTATTTGAGAGTCCTGCTTGTCTACAGTCATGGATAGCAAATATAAACAAAATTGTTGAAGTAATTAAATTGGAAAATATGTCATATCTCAAAAACGGTTGGTTTGTGTGCTGATTAAAACTTTGCAACTGTTTTTGATTGTTTTCTAAGCTCTTTAACGAGTCAAAACTTGTTAACACCTTATACATGTACATTTAAGATTAGGTTCTAAAAGTGCCCTTATAAAGACTACCAAAGCCGGTTCTGATAATGTCCGACTACGGATTTAGCACCAGGATCATAATTGTACCATCGTACGGTGCAGTTTGATCGATGATTGCTATTTAAAAAAAAGTCGCGCGTAGTAAGATGCGCGGGGTCAACGTGCTCACGGAGGTGTGTAGTGGATAACGGTCACACTTTCACTATTACAGGTGGATGATCGCATGTGGCGCGCCTTAAGACTTGCTTTATTAGTCGCTACTGCTAATGACTTACGGCATCGTGTCGGAATTCTGACCAAACTGCTAAATATGACACCAGTTTTTTCTGAAGGCACCCACGTAATTGATGTAATTTCCTGCTACAGTCTTACGCATCCTGCTTTAGGTGTAACTGTATCAATGTATAAAATATTTGATTGTAACTGGTCACTCGAAATTAGTCTGGGTCACTAGATTTAAATAACGAAAATTATGTGCATTAAAGTTTAGGTTGTCTGAAAATTTGACAGATACGAATTTAACGTCGTATTTGATAAAATATAAATAAATCCAAAGTATCTAATGTCAAAAACTTAACTGTATCAATAATTATGAAATTTTCATGACAGTTTATTCTGCCCTTATTAAAACTTTTACAGATTAAACGTTTGGTTTATGCGAAGCACGCCTCGTGCAGCAATATTGTAGATGTGACATTTCAATAATGCCAGGTATCATAACAATGCGGTCATATCCATAGCTCATACTGAAGATCTGGACCCGGAATACTGCTTGAGTTCGTTGACCTTAAGGTGGTCCCAATTCTCTGGGGTCAATGGACTGATCATTTGTATGGGATCCATTGATTTTTCTGAAATGTGTATATTTGCTTTTGTGGGGTTTTTGAGCAATATTTATGGAGAATTTTGGTGGATATTCAATTTTGATCTTTTTACTCTAAAATAATTTATTTTACAGTTACGGTAATTGTGAATCGATTATACAGAAATAAATAGTAAAGAATCGTTTGTATAAGATAAACAAATATTAAATGTATCGTGAAAAAATATTCAATAGTATTTTAATTGAAAATCGTATGTAAGATGTAAGCTCTAAGGCAGTGATATTCAATCTAGGGGTCGCGACCCCATTTGAGGCTTCGAAGAAGCCTACTGGGTTTGCGGGACGTGTAAAACGATGAAAAATATGAGTTTAAAATTTATCAGAATAGTAAATGTTTAATTTTGAATATAAAGTTAAGTTTTCCAATTTCAAACTATTTTCTTGAAAATTATCCTAACCATGCATGAATGGATCCGAAATCCTATTTAATGTGATTAGTCTACAGATTTTTCACTTAACATGAATAACAATTGGCTGAAAGCTTTTCCGATAGAGATTTGAAAATTCTCGTTAAGTCAGTTGAGTTGATAAAATTTTTGGCTGATAGTTACAGATTCTCTCAATTAATTTATTTAAAATATAAATATAGAAATAAGTTAGAAGTGGAACGTCCACTCATACTGAAATTAAGTTCTACAGAGGCAAACGCAATAATACTTCGAAATAAAAAACAGGCTCATAAGCCACACTAAAGTTTTTTTTTTTTAATATTGTGACGTTATATTTGAATTTTCTGTTTTTTTTTAATTTAGTTTCAGGTTTTTATTATTTTGTTTCTATATGTATGTATTATCATTAACCTTTTTTACCTAGCAGTGTAGAAGCTGGTGTCCCATCATGTTCATAGCACATTGCACGTCGAATATTTAATGACCTTAACCATCCTTAGGAATACCACTAAATCTGTGTAGAAAATGGGAGCGTTTTCTGAGAATTATCTGTAGCACATTCGTAAAAATTATATAATTAATATACAATCGCTTGGGAAACCCTCATGCGTCCTTAAACTATGCGGTAGGATATTTTTATTATTTTGTACACAATTACAAAATCTTAAACGAGCTTCAAAATCATTGCTTAGCGCTTCAACTCGTTGGTGATGTGGTTTTGTTTGTAACCCAAGATTGTATAATATTTGTTTTTCATTTATTTTGCAATACTATTATTCCACAGTAATGAATATGCTATTCCCATGTTGGAGATATATTTTTAAAAAAACTGATGACAATCTGTTTTAAGTCCTTTTTATCTACACATGATCTTTGTGTCGCAAAGCACTCTATTCTTCAATGTATTTCTCTGCTTCTTTGTTAGATATTCCTTTACTATCTTGCTGGCGATAATACGAGGGTTATTTTTTTCAATCTCCTATTCAATAGAAATAAAAAAGAAGAATGAATATGAAACATTTATTGTAGAGAAAATATAAGTATGTCTCTCAGCTACATTTCTACATAATCGTCATTTCTATTAAAGCATTTACCATACCGTGGCACGAGTTTTTCTCAAGGAGGTTGCCGCCTGGTTACTCAGTCAATCGTTCACGTTGACTTTTAGCTATTACTCTAAATTTTCTGCACTATGAAGCAAACAGTAGTCACTCACAAACTTTACTCATCTGACCATGAATTTTGACCGCGTTATGCCCTTCAGGGTCTACGCCTTTAGCCAAAAGAAAGAGAACTACAACTTGACGTCGCTCAGTTCACATTTGGCGGGCGTAGTATTCCATAGTTCTCTTTCTTTTGGCTGAAAGTATAGACCCTGAAGGGCATAATAGAGCAGAAATTTATCGTCAGATGAGTATAGTTTATGGAGCGAAGGCTATGTGCGAAAATAGTGTAGAAAGTTTAAAGAACGAGCTGAAAGCCAACGTGAACGGTAGACTGAGTAACCAGGCGGCAACCTTCTTTGAGAAGGGCATAGAAGGGCTACGGTATGATTAGTGCCTTCATCGAAATTGCGATTATGTAGAAATGTAGCTGAGATATGTACGATGTACTTATATTTTCTCTACAATAAATGTTTCATATTAATTCTTGTGTTTTATTCCTACTGAATCGGATGTTGAAAAAGAAATAACCCTCCTATAACATTGATACTTACCTCTATAATTTTCACATAACCTCTGATGAAAATTATGGTTGAAGAGTAAACATTATCTTCGATAGTATATGAATTATGATTAAAATTTAGATGTCGACTATAAATATAAATCAAGGGATCTCTTCTATTTCGTCTGATTCCATTTTATTAATTTAATTTCATAATCATCTTTGATTTTGTTGCTGATTCGAATTAAATTGCAATAGAATAATTTGATTGGCAAGGATGTCGAAGTCGATTAATCGCGTCGAATGTAATAAAATATTCAATTTTAAAGTCCTTTATCCGTTGTTCATTACATTTTTTAGAAATATTTCTTCAAAAAATAACGGACCGTTCTTACTCGGATATACAATTTTTTAATTATTTTATTCGATTCACGATTGCAGGCGATTAAGGATTCGGAATTCTATTCACGCCTAGACAAAATTCATGTCTTGTCGACTCGCAATTTGAATCGATTCAGAATTCCATTGGTTTGTTCGATTGATCTAGAACCTCTAATATATCGACTAATTTAGAGTCTGGAAATAAGGATTTTTCCGTACGCGCGTGACAAATTGAGAAGTCATGCAAGCACAGAAAAATCAATTTCTGGACGTGTAATGAACGATATTTTTTACTATACTTATTTGAAAACAACGTAAAAAAGGATAATTTTATTTTCAAAATAATAATACATCGTAAAAATAGTACCAAACACGATTAACATTTCTATAGCAACGATTTATTTTTTTATTAATTTAGGGCACGGAAAACTTGGAAAAAGTTCTCCGTGCGTTATTCTGAAAAAGCCACGTTTACGTCATTGCAAACACAGTTGAAAACAAGGTATTTTCAGAGAAGTACAATGAAAAAGATATTTCCTGCCACAGGTAGCCATTGTCCAGTTCCACAGGTTTCATTGTAGTAAATATTGGTTCAGAATCATTTGGTATTTGAAGTTGATTAACATAAGTATATTGCAAAACAATGAAATAAATTTTCTTCATCTTCTTCTGTAATTTACTTTTGTAGGGTATATTATTCGTGAATAATCATAATCATAACTTGATTCTTTTTAAGAAAATATTGGGGTGGTCTGAAAAGCACAGTAAAATTACCTATAGAAAAAAACATGTATACAGGGTGTCCCGCAACTCCCACTAAAGCTTCAAGTAGCAGTGTCAGTGTCTAATTTCCTTATACGAAGCATTAAAAGAAAATTTAACAACACTGTTAGGTTAGGTTTGTTTAATGAATGTACTTAACAAGAAGACCGTTTGGAAGTGACAAATTTAAATGCCCTAATGAGTATTATTAAATCTAGACAGAAAAATAATGCACAAAGTAACATTTTTATTTACAAAATTAAGTAATACGCAAAAATAATTCTCAATCAATTCTTTGGCTCTAAAAACATTACATCAAAATTTTTCTCTAAGTTGGGTTCCCTTATTCTTGGTCGACCTGCGTTCATATCATGAGCTGGAATAATGGTTCCAGTATCTCTTATGACGGTATGAGAGGGATGCCTTCTGTTGGGAAAACGTATGGCGTACACCCTTGCAGCTTCATTAAAATTTCCTTAATAGTTGCCTAAAATCCATATCATGTCTGCATATTCATATATCGCGTACTCCATGGTACAAAGAAAATTATGGTGGAGGGAAATCAAACGCAAGTGAAATTACAGTCTGGAATAAATCTGATGTCACAACTGACAGTCAAAATTTGACATTAAGAATTTTGAATGTGTGTTTCCATTTTTATTTTCTGTCCATATGAGGTCACCATAAATATGCATTGTTGTCATGTTTAATCATAACAAAATTTCTTCCTTTAACACCATTTTAAAAACGAAAGACGAATAGTTAGAACAAATTAGTCAATAGTTTTTATTTTAAATGTATTTCCTATTGATAAAATATGCGTTTTATTTAAGTTTTCTTTATAGTTCCTTGAAGTTAAAATTTAAAAAAAATTAAAAGGTGATAGAAAATAGCTTAAATAACGCACCACACGGAAAAGTAACTAATTAACCAGCAAACTATATTATAAAAATCGTTGTTGTGGTTAATACATAAAAATTCAAATTTAAAAAATTTAAGGAGTGACAGGCATTGAGGATGGATGTCTGCACTTAGTTTAGTTATTTAATCTGTTTTTTATCACATTTTCAATTTTTAAAAATTTTAACCCCACATTGACATGTGCTCCGATTACTAATATTCATTATGGCCTGATGATGAAACCTGTTTGGTTTTGAAACATGTGGCCACCCACAATTTCCCAATAAATATTCGTGGGGAAGACTGTTTGATTTTATTGCTTCATGTCAAGGCATCTTCGCTAAAAGCATAAGGGATCACCTTCCTATTATAGTTCCTTATAATTTGCTGTTGGAGATAAGAACATTAACCACACCGTAAAAGAAAACTAAGCTGCACAGGACAATTTTTTCTAGAAGTTTTGTCTTCATGTTTCATGATAGGAAAAGGTTACTTGAAGCTTTAGTGGGAGTTGCGAGACACCCTGTATAAACAAATCATAAAGTCCGCCTGAGAACATTTTGGGAGAAAACAGTAAATTTCAATTTTCTTAAGAAACTTTTGTAACCGACTAAAGCAGGAGGTTACGTATTGCGATGCTGTGCTTCGGCAAATACGTTTGATTTGATATTTGTATTAAAAGTTGGGGACAACCACCTTTATCAATATTTGTTAGTTCAATACTACTATATTTGCATTGTCATTGTGTTATTTGTCATTTAATTAATAAATAAAGGTAACCCTAAGACCCTTAATCCAGAATGGGTTTAGAATTAATTTAAAATTCTTTTAATTGGAAAATGACAATGTAGTTAGTAACCACTTTGTTTTCTGTGCGTTCTTATAATATAGTGTGTAGCTCGACAAAATAGCTGTACAACCTGAAAGAACAATAAAATTAATTATGCATATTAAGCATATAGCAAATGAGAAATGGTTGTGCCTGTTTGGGTACTTCGGAAGGAAGTTGAGATAATTAAGGTTGTGTACAAGAATAATTTGGATGAAGAACATGACTGCGGACATGAACTTAAGTGAATATTTAGAATTTGGGGTTCTAACGTGGAAAAATAACATAATTGTGTAAGTTTGCAGACGTTGTTAAAAAGTGCTACGCTTGAACAAGAAAAATACAATCGTTTTGGGAGTGTAGATACATTATGATACATATTAATTTTAAATAAAATTTCTGTTCTTAGAATGTAATCAGTTAGTTCACGTTTTAGAAATGTTACATTAAAATCAGAAAAGTAAAATGAAACTGGTTGGTATGAAAAAATATGGTAACTAAGCACGTTATTGTAAGGAAAGGACAGTGTGGTTCCCAAAGTTAATGGGAATAGACTATTTGTATAATAAAAGCCGATGAAATTTACTCGCGAATTACGGTTTTATTATTTGTTACTTACCTAAACGGGAGTGTCAGCATGTGCGATTTTGGTGCACTTAACTTGGATGATTGTACAGGATTTGTTAGGTATGGGCCCGGCAGCTGTTTAATGACGGTAGAAGTAGCAGCGATCTTCAAAAAGGTTAGAACAGTCATAGTTTGGAAATCCGATCAAAAATATATCTGAAAAACTAGATTAAGTAAAGTACCAGTCAGATCTCTAATTAACAATAAATAATTACATAGGAGAAAATAAGGATTAATATTTCAAAAGTGCTGTAGATATTCTGAGGTTAACTAAACTGTCATTTACTCACAACTTTCAGTAGAATTCTACCTCACCGGTAGTTTAAGATAGAACAGAAAGTAATTCATTATTAAGTCATTTATTGCTATGATTTGATAGAATGGCCTAACCTGTACTAGAGTTTATTGTATGTAAAAGTAATTACCCAGGTAAAAATAATTAATACCCCGGCAATTTAAGAATTTAAAAAATATGTAACTATTGGTAGTTGCATTGGAGGATTAAGAACTACGTCAAATTTCTCACTGGACCTATTTTTGAATATTTACAATTCTACTGCTGTAATAATTTTAAAGATAATATTTAAATATATAGATATATAACTGTTGCTACTATTCTAACAATTTGTATTAGTCAATAATTAATTAGTATTAATTTGGGTGACTACATTATCTTAAATACAATCCTGAACTGTTATATTTTGTGATAGTCTGATAGTTAACACGGAACAACTGTTCTTTAGCGTTATATGTCAAACTGGCAAAGCTTGAATAATGCATGAAAAGCTTTCTTGGCCGTGTATATGAAAGTTTCCTGATTATCCCCCCTTGCCCAAAGTTCAATAAACAATCACATGATCCAATAGCTCCACGTGTAGTTATTTCATGACGTCTAGATTTTGGTGCGGTTTTGCTAACGGCAGCCTGCACAACTGCCAGTTGCCAGTTCCGTGGCGCATTACAGTTGCCAACATCCATTTGCAGAATAAGTTATAGGCCCACTTTTCGCCAGCAGACACACCACGCACAATTTGGCACATCTTGATAAAAAATCGTGATCTTTCACCGTTCCGCTCTAATCTCGTTTCGCCTAGGAGCGCAGAATTCACATTTCGGGCTAGACTTTTTAATGGTTTTTAGGTGTAAATTAATTTGCTGTATCGATTACTTAAACTGCCTTTTATGCCGATAGATGTGCAGCAGTCCTGATAAGCCGCTGATTTATAGCAGGCAGACTCTTCTTCAGATCTACAACTTAATTAAACTTTTCCTTGTACGACATTCGGCCGAAATTAGGTTCCCCGAATTGCTTTTTGGAACTTTTAGAGCGCCGGATTTGTTTTTACGCCGCTCAAGTCCAGATTCGATGCTTCGACTGCAGATTGCAATGCGTGGAGACGCAACAAACCCGAATCTAGTAGGCTAGTGGCGATAGCATCTGAGTAATGATAGGTCAAGCACTTCGAATTTATCAGAAAAATTAATGATGACCATAAAAAATCGTACTGTAATTGCATTTTAATTTATTGCTAAATGCTTTTAGCTTCGAAGTTTAAAACGTTTAGAGGTCAAAATGCATTAAATTGATGACTTCCAGCTGTATCCGCTTCTGTAATTGTTACCTTGACGTAAGTAGCCTATGCGTGTGCATGTTGCGAAAATATGTGCTTATTTTGTAATTTTGTATTTATCTGAATTTTCGATTACTGGCAGTTTATTGTTTTTTGTTGTGTAAACGACGAAGGTCTCATTTTTGTTCATAACAGAGCAAATTGTGTGGCCTTAATAGTTTTCTAATTTATTTTTGAGTATGTTCAGTGTTTAGCTTTTTTCATATCTTTAAAGGTATATCACCAATTGGTATTATTCATATTTAATTATTTGTCACAACAGTGGAATTAATGTGATACAATCTAAAACAATTACTGCCAAAAGACTTATAATAATTGCAATACTTTAATAAAAGAAAAAGTTGGTATAATTTCAATTCGAAAAGTTTTTACATAATTCAATGATAATTGTATTATTATTATTATTATTATTATTATTATTATTACTATTAGTCTAACAATAGTTAACGGCTGAGGCCGATGCAGCTATTGCAATTATACTAATACAGATTATCACAGTTTTTATATTATATACAAATTACAGTTAATTACTCGCAAATTTAGATGTCATCGCAGACAGATTACTCATAATGTAGTGCATCATAACTGATCTTATATTAGGCATTTCTCGATCTAGTCTATTTTAGACTGATTTTTACTAGTTGTACTCTGTGTTTTCTGGTAAGGAGTTCCACCAGTGACGTAACTATTGAAGTGCGATGTGTGCATTAGCACATGGTGTAATGCAGCATACAGGATGTATGATACATTTAATTTAAATATTTAAATTATCCTGGGGAAAATAGGTATAAATATACCCAAAATATTTATAACTTACAGAGATACTATCAAGACAATTATAACAATAATGAAGTAAATGAGGTTGTAGTATCTCATATTAGTTTAAAAATAAGCTGGAAAGAAATTATGTCATATACGATTTTGATAATAATGTAAATAATGAGCAACTTAGTTAACAAATATAATTTTTGTAAAATATGTTAACGTTGAATACAAATATATTAAAAAGGCAACTAACAATTTTTCCATAAAAACTCGTTGAAGATCTTTTATATGAAACAATTTGGGCAAATAAACTGTAATGCAGCATACAGGATGTATGATCCATTTAATTTAAATATTTATATCCAGATATCTAATGGATATCGTGTGATATAACAGTTGTATGTTTAACTGGTGGGGTAGTGAGGGCAACCACAAGGTTGTTTGTTTTTGAGCTTTAGATTTGGTCGGGAACAACCAGGAGGGGTTTGCTGACTAGAATCTGTCCAGTTAGGAGCTGAAGTAGATCATTCAGGTACAAGAAATAAACATTCAGAAGGTTAGTAACAATTTCTTACAAAATAATAAGAAATTAGAAAGTAAGTTTGGTACGGCAAATCTTTAAACTATTGTAATTATATTTAGAAGTTAATTTTAGAAGAACTATTTTTCTAAATTCAATAGTGATTTGAGTACTCAACGTTTTCGACAATTATATTTTGAAATTTGAACATTTTGGAGGTATAATAACATTTAGAACTTTACATTTAATTCAATCAAGTTTGGAAATATTAACAATTGATTAAATTACTTTTTGATAATCTGCATTTTATTCTGTAATGTCAGATCAAACTTCTATGTTTTACTAACAAACTGAACGTACGAATTTAAGTTTATGAAGTACCTGAAACTTGTATTTGATTCATAAAATCAAATAGTTGTTATATTTTAAAAGGAATACAGCCTTTAGATATAGAGGAAGTTGTTAGTTGAAGGTTAATCCATTCAGCTAGGAATCAGAAGTCTCAATGCTTATAAAACTAACTAATCGTGGTTTAAACAATAATAATTACATGACATAATTTCAAATGTCAAGTCGATTTAGGAGTTATGCCAATTCCTACTTATCGCATTAAGAAATAAGGTAGGTAGATATATAAATGAACTGTAAATGATAGTATTTCTTTATAATAATTAATAAAAAAAATATATTTCATTTGATACTACAAGTGTGGTTGATAAATATTACAATTAACACCGTAAATGGAACTCGAGATAGCAGATATATCACAATTGGCTTACAACGTGGAGCTTAGATTAATTTCAATTGACACCTCAGAAGGGGTTCAAAAGGGAGTTCTATTTCAATGGGCGCATTTCACTCAAGGGCGGAAAAACATTTATGAGATTTATAGATGTAATTAATATTAATGTTGCATGTAATTGCAATGCATATGGCTGAAAATAGATACACTTTACCCTTCCTACCTGCTGTAAACTTCGTGTGTTTCTTCGTGTCGTTACCCCTATTTCTTTTAAATTTGCCATTTTTTCGAATATTCTTGTCAGGTTATCGCTTTGGTCCGAAGAAGACGTAACAACAATTCTTAAGTATTTGGGTGCAAGTGCAACCGATTACATCCTGTTTTGCAACTCCAAATTGTCGTTTTAGTAAGTGCCATTTATACAGTCCACATGCATTTGTATATTTATTTTTGCTTAATTAACAAAATTATACAACAATAATAATAATAATCAAAAATTTTAATTTTTTATTTTTATTTGTAACTTTTAATATTATACGACCTCTGTCAATTTTTACCGACATTTATACCAGTAGTTATTGAGCCCCCCGTAACTATAATGTAATCGCATCAGAAATAATTATATACAGAAACAGATATATTATTCCTGACTCCAGGTGATTCTCTATTATACGATTAGACAATTGGTTCCAAGAAATTTATGCAACACACATAGAACTAAAGGCAGACGGGCTAAGAAAACATGTAGAAAGTATCGAATTCATTTTGTTTTTAACAAAATGTTAACAAAGCTTCATACTGTATCAAAATTATTACAAACGAAGGAAGCTATGGCATTCTGGAAGTTCATGATCTGTGGAAAATGGCAACAACTGAAATTACTGAATTGAATAACGGTTGTCAAGATATGAGGTGGCTACTTCATAGGGAATTTAGCCCCACTTCAAAATTAAAAGAACAGAACTGA
Source organism: Agriotes lineatus (assembly GCA_940337035.1). Taxonomy (NCBI): domain Eukaryota; kingdom Metazoa; phylum Arthropoda; class Insecta; order Coleoptera; family Elateridae; genus Agriotes; species Agriotes lineatus. Next base: position 139,022,177 of record OW679196.1, on the reverse strand, counting down.
TAAGATGTTTGGATAAATCAGGTAGGTACTGATTTCGAATTTCTTGATCCTGAAAAGAAATAGCGCTACTGTAACGACCCAAATCATTTTGCGTTAGGAGGATATTATTCAAAATGCACTGTCATTGTAAGAACAATATGAACATTATTTTGATGCAGATTTTCCGAATCAAATGTTAAGATTCCGATCAGTTACATTAACCACATTCAAAGTTTTCCATCACCAAAGAACTTTCAAAAATTGTAGTTATTTTACACTGATCTATTATTTGTTGTTTATATCTATGATACGAGTTATATAAAGCAGTCTATAACGCCCTAGGACGTTATGGACTCCTGTTCAAGCTTTTCAATTTATTTACGCATTCATAGTGTAAAATAAAATGTATGTATCACGAGTTTTACTTGATGTTTATACCCCTCGAGTGACTTACAAATGCAAATGACAAAGGCCCTCGAGCTTCTAACCTTGTTGCCCCCGAAAAGCATAGCTACATAAATAACTATTAAAGCATGTTTAGGAAAATTAGGTTCAGTTACTGTTAAACCACGATCGTTTATTTTAACTATATGCATTTTTTTATTTCATCAGCCGAAGGTTCTTTTTAAGAGACTGTGGCAAATACAACAACCAGATACGGACACCATAATAGAAGTTCTTGGCAACCAAAAAAATAACATTATTAACTTGTTTAAAGCAATTGTACTTGTTATTTTGAAATGTAACATTAATTTAAAAGCGTTAATAAACGTAGACGTTGATGCGCTTAAAATTAACATTTTAAAAACCCTCTTTGCGAAATAGAATGAGGCAATCTCGTTTAAAGAGTTTGAACTTAAATAAGCATTGAAAATTCTAGAACCATATATACGAATGTCGAAAGTAATACTGATTTTTTTCGAAAGAAAATCACAGTAAAATGGCCATATTATACAGTAATACGGGTATTACTTACCAGCACTTATATTAGTTACTACGACACGAAGTGTACGAAGTATTGAAATTCCCTCATATCGAAAACCACTCTGAGTCAAATATCTCTAAAATTCGAGCCAACCGACTAATGAACCCACTATATCAAATCTCCGTCTCGGCGGTGCGGATCTTTTGGTGAAGATCCCAGCCCACTAGATCAATCCCCCCCCGTATTGGGGGGTGCCTAAACGTGCTGTGCGGGGGATGTATGTTCGTATGTGTACACGATTCCGGTCGCCAGGAACCTTCCTGAAGTCTTGGATCGTTTTCATACGATAAGTCCTTCGAAAATGAAGGCAACATCAACTTTTGAGCTATGGTCGTCGGCAAAAAAAATGTTTTTGTTTTTTTTAATAAATAACTGGTTCATAGCATTTCATTGTATTAGCGAAACGGAGTGATGCTGAGTATCGAAGTATTCTTGGAAAGCACGGAAGGGCGCTTTTCTTGGGTGGGGGGTACCGTATATTTAGCATTTGTAGTTGTATATAGTTAGAATTAGGAAGCAGTAACAACTTTATGTTATGTTATATGTTTGTGTTTTTTTGATTTTCTTTTAATTTTAATTTTTCATTTTGTCATGAAATAAGCAATAAATATTTTCATTAAAAATAACTCTTTTTGCGTTTTGAAAAAAAAAGTGCCAAAAGTTAGTTCGCGCACGGGCGTTAAGTGGTCTAGTTACGCCACTGAGTTCCATGTATACACTATACAGGGTACATTCAAATGAAGTAGTAGCGTAAACGATATGGTGAATCCTTGAGTCAAAGTAAGAATATTAAGGCAAATATACCTTAGTACGTACAAAGTCGTACCACTGATGACGTATAGCCTCATAAAAGTCAAGACAAAATAGTATATTATGTATCAAGTTTTATAAACGTCATTTTAGTCACGAGTTTTATTAATCACGAGCGAAGCGCAGCGGAGCGAGTGTTTAATAAAATGAGTGACTAATAAGTTTATAAAACGAGTTGCATACTATACTTTTTCTACGACCACAAATTTAGAGAATATAACATCATATTATTTCATTAAAATTTTGATATTTATTATATTAGGTTAAATTATGCTTGACAAACGTCAAAGTGACGGTTGAAAACTAACTTGATTTTAGTTTTGGCTGTGGCTAATAAAGCAAATACTATTTGAACCTAATTTCACCCCATGACTAAAACATCGTTGCCAACTTCAGCTCATGACTAAGAGGCTCTTTAGTCATAGGTTATGAAGGCATGATTAAAAGGTCACTTAGCGAAGTGTATGTTAGTATGTTAAATGGCATTTTAGTTACATGAGTAGAAAAACATCTTTAAATTAAATATTCAAGAATGCCTTGTCATAGAATACTCATACTTGATACACGTGAGTATCTATTATTGAGTACTGGTTCGGAAATTGATGCATTGGGGCGCTGTTGCTAATCCCTGCTGTATTTTTTGGCCGCAACATTGTGTCTCACTCTGTCTCATTAAAATTTGTAGAAATTATAATAGACCAATTTCATCTAAAGATTTTTTGTTACTTTTATTTTTTCATGGAGTTTTTGTTTGCAAGGAAAACGAACATTTTCCCCAGAGACAAAATGTACTAGAAATAGTATATTATGTATCAAGTTTTATAAACGTCATTTTAGTCACAGGTTTTATTAATCACAAGCGAAGCGCAGCGCAGCGAGTGTTTAATAAAATGAGTGACCTAACTTCACCCCATGACTAAAACATCGTTGCTAACTTCAGCGCATGACTAAGAGCCTCTTTAGTCATAAGTTATGAAGGCATGATTAAAAGGTCACTTAGCGACGTGTATGTTAGTATGTTCAATGGCATTTTAGTTACAGGAGTAGAAAAAATCAATTTACTGCTGGGGTAATACTTAGTATTTAGTATTAGGTGGATTTCAATCAGTAGGAGTTGCAGTCTTTCGCCAAATAGCTATCCTTTTAGAGTAGTATGGATTCCATATGCAGTTCCCATATTATCGAGACCCTAGAAATGAGAGACTGGCCATTGGCGTCCATGGCCTGATTGGTTGAGGCGAACTTAGTTCCCAAAATGGCGACGCCAATGGTGTGCCCTCAAATATGGCGCGAACTTCAAACTTAAATGTTATGTACATGTATAAAGGAAATGACTCGTAAAAACACAGTTTATTAGTCATTCTTATATATTTTTATACCTATTAGAACTTTTATATCACAATTATGAAACGGAAAAGTGAATTTTGATATACATATTATCAAATGGTCGAAGTTTGGCAGACATCCTTTGATAGATATTTACATGATTTTTTCACAAGTTGAGACACCACGCTTGCAAAGTTACACAGACAGCATTCGTATTGACGCAACAATTTTTTATACTCAACAAAAATACTTTGTAAGTAGGGAAATGAGAATTTACATTTTATACAGTTAACAAAAAGCACAACTTTTTTTAACAAAATCTGTATTTATTTACCAAGTAAATGACATTGTTTCAACAAAAATTTTGTCGAAAGGAGTTTAAATAACCAAAATTTACAAAAAATTATTGAACAAAATCGGAAAACTTGAATAATTTTTTTACTGCACGGCAGAAGCTGTTTAACCGTAATCATAGAGTACAGTTGTTATGCACCAACATATGACAACATAATTATTAATTCGAACCACTATCCTCTGAATTCTTTTAATAGGCATCGAGTTAGTTTTTAAAATTATTAACAGAAGAGGTACTAACAACACGCTGAGGTAGATAATCCATTTATCCGCAATTGTATTAGAGAAAATATTTTCTAGCATTGATTTTAAAGCTGTATTTATTCAAATGCGTTCCATGTGTACTAAGGTGGTCTTTATTTATATAGAATTTTTTAAAAATTCTGACGATCTCACCCTTTTAACATTTTTCCAAATAGAAAAACAAAAGCCCTGTAAAATTTAAAACCAATTGGATAACCGCAAGACGTGACTCAATGATCTTGGAAGACCTAGAGGAAAAAAAATGTATTATTGCATGTTCAAAAATTTATGAATATATACAGCAAAGATACGGAATACATTGTTATTAAACAGGGAAACAATATAAAGATTCCGTGGCTTTACAATAACTTCAAAAAATACAATGTAAACGTTGGATAAAAGCCTCTTTTTGGTACTGTCTGGAAATTTCTTACAGTGGTCCTTTACTACTTGTAACAGAAACTGTTTTTGATTATCCTTTTTAGTTAAAACGCTGTTAAACTCCTATTTCAGCCGAGTCATTAACAACATTGTTTTGAACGGCCAACAATCCTTTTTGGAATTCTTCGAGAAAGTCCCAAGTAGGAAGATCACTTTGCAAAGACTCGTGCAAAATTTTTGTCTCTTGATAATTGCTGCAGATTGAAAATTTGTTGATCACCAAATCATCAACTCGGTGACCGAACGTTTCTGCAACATTTTCTTCATGACAAACGTCAAACGATTTTGACTCACTAACAAGTTTTGGTTCATGTCATTTAACACTCTGTTGTTCCTCCTTAACTTTATATTTGCTTGTTCAGTTCTATGTACATTTTTTTGCCAATTTCAACTGCTTTTTGCACTCTTCCTGTACTAAAGTCACTTTTCTCTGTGCCTCTTCCAACATCCTTACGACATTTCAATTTCCCATTCTTCGGGAAGTACATTACTTACAGTTGCTACAAATACAACTTATCAGCATTTAGTAGTTATATAACTCACATTGATTGAAATCCTGAAATCCTGCAAAACACCGTTGACACATTCGCCATTTTGGGGACAACTGCCAACATTTTGGTAGGGAAATCTAGTTACTTCCGGTAAATGGCCAGTCTCTCATTTCTAGGATCTCTACCATATTATAGTTTAGGACTTATATATGTTTTGTAGATTTTGAGAATGATTTTACTGGAATTGTTTTGGAATGCTCTTTAGATATATGCCCTTGATAATTAAAGAATTTGCACTCTTCACTACCTTTATAATTTGCCTTTTCTATTTTAGATAAGCTGTTATTATTATTCCCAGGTCAACTAGCTGGAGGAATACGTTTCTTTTTGTTTATACTGTGTATGTGAGTTATTCGGTCCCATATTGAGAACAGTGCACTTTGACTCATTTAGTGACATAACCCACATATCCGTCTAATTTTGAAGTTTGGTGGCGTATGCGAAGGAAACTATGTTGGTTCTAACCACTCACGTAGACTAAGAACAGTAGAGGCTCCAGTACTGAGTCCTGAGGCACTGCACTGTTGACTATATATTTGATCAGTATTACCCCATTAACACAGACTTGATAGTTACTATTTATAAGCAAGTTACCTATCCACTTCAGTAGATTGCTTCGGATTCCATAGTGTTCAATTTTTATTAGCAGTGTATAGGGTGGGACTCTACAACTATTTTTTGAAGTCAAGGTCTAGTATATGACATCAGTGGGTTGTTCATTGCCACAATTTGATATTCAGAGATTTAGGCAGGTAATGAAATTAGTGACTGTAGATCGTTTCGGTAAGAATCTGTTGGGTTGTTGGAAGTATGCGGTTCTGAAGTGAAACGTCTGTTATTTCCTTTGTAATGACGTTTTTCATACATTTACAGCTGTTACAAGTCAGATTAATGGGTTTGTAGTTTTCCGGGAGGAATTTGTCACCTTTTTTTTATACATATATTGATGTAATTGTAGATTCCGCCCATATTTTTGACAATTCTCCTTGGTTCATAAGGTTGTTCATTGCTTGAGCAAATGGCACTTGGATGCTTGCATTGCAGTTTTTTAGGAATAAAGATGGTATCCCATCTGACTAGGACTTCAGTCAGTTTTGTGAGAAGCTATTGCTTTCGTCACCTTGTCAGGAGTAAAGTGTATTATTGTAATAGAAGCTTTTACACGCTTGCTGACTGGCATTACTGGTAAGGTAGCTAGTTCTGAAGTAAACATTCTGCTGAATTGCTGTGTAACTGTGTTGGCTATCTTGCTTTTATCTCTGATGTTTTTTCGTATACCATCCTTTAAGAAGATAGTGATGACGTTGGTGGTAAGAGAACGTTTAATATATTTGAAGAACACTTTACTTGAGTCCCGTTCGAGGAGATGGCTTTCATATGCTATTCTGCTTTCTCGAATTGGGGTTTTTAGTTTATTATTACGGGCATGGTACTGGATGTACAGTTCTTTTGTACGTACACGCAAGCTTTATTTTCCCGTTTATTTCCCTCAATATTTTGTTGGTTAATCAAGGCGTTTGAGTGTTCACTCTTGTTGGACGTTATAGCTATTTGACGATGGTGGTACCGCATATTAGCTGTGGTTGCGTTTTTGTCGTGGAATTGTTCTGTTAGAAAATAATTTATTTCTCCGTAGTTTGCTATCTATAAATTTCTTCTTAGAATTTTATGAGTTAGTACTAATTAGTTGAAAACCTTTCATCCCTTTTTAGTTACTCAAGAAGCCTAAGGCTTGAGAATTACTGTCATCTATGGTGAGTGCACGCTATTTCGGTGTAATGTTGTTTCTTACTTTTTTTAGTTTAATAATGGTTGGGACTTTATTAATGTACTTAATTCATGTGTTTCGTTCACCTTTCCTTTTATGTCTTGGAGTTCCTCCAGCTGATTTGGAATTTTATCAGATTTTACATATATACGGGTAGTTCGCCTTTCTTCTTTAACACTTGAGGCGCTTTAAATTTGCTTGGAAAAATTACTTTTATCTGTGGATTGGTGATGCAGTGTAGCTTTTTACACCACAATATATGTTGGTATAGTTGAATAAATTAAAGAGTGTTGATTTGATAGTTTTAGATTATATTCACATAATATATACATATGGCACTTAAGAGTGACGTCTGCGTTGCTGGATGGTTATCGTTAACATGATTCTATGATACTGCTTACAAACTAAGTTGAAATTTGGTAGGCTATCTGCAAGTCCCGCGGGGGTGTCTAAATAGCCAATGAAAACGTTCGGTAACTTTTGGCGTGGAAAACTAAGATTTTGCGGTTCTCACGAACAAGCGCACTGTCGGCAAAGGTTTATTGGGGTTGCAAATGCCATAGCCTCTTAGGGTAATAAAGTTATAAACTTAAGAAATGCATTGAACGTGCTTATGAATAATTTTGGAGAACTGCACAAAACCGTGAGAACATTTTGAATTTAACTGAAACGTTGCAAACTAATCGCACAAAAATACATCTATTTAATTAATCTTAAAACTAGAGTCCAACAATCTGAACATACTTAGGTTGCCTTGTGAGTTGGTGCAACCTATTTTTTGTTAATGTTGTGCACCATCTGCTTATCCTGTGAGATGCGTTCTTCTTTTATTACTTTATCGGGCTCTTCTACACCGAAAATAAGTACATTTGTGGCTCTTTTTTCCCTTTCGATCATTTTTAGTGTTGCTGGTTTTGAACCTTCTCGACTGTTGGTGTTTGATTTACTTGGTTTTCTGCAGCATTTTTAGTTGCTTCAGTTTTGGTTGTGTGCAATTCATTTTCTAGCCTAGGCATCTTGATTGTTTTTTAGTTCATTCAGTTCACTATTTATTTCGTGAGTGTCTGTTTTACGTACTTCATTATAATTAGGCTTGATCTGCTTGGTTTCAATAAACTTAATTTGTATGCTATAAAGTTTAATAATCAAGTTGCAAACAGTATATATAAAATTATGATGGAAAATGTCTTATTTGTTAATAAATCGTAAAATTTTATTAAAACTATTTTAATAAATTATTAATTTGGCTAGTTGCAATCAAACCGATTAAATAAACATATAGGCACATTAAACTGTAAAACTACATTATTTAGATCTTATGGTGTAAGTATAGTATGATCAAAAATTGTTTTCATCTAATATGGCTATGGAATAGTTCCTAATTTATGAATGCAGCTATAAGTCACTTAAAAACCAAATGTAAAATTTGACATTTAACTATAAACGTAGTTGCATTCATCAATTAGGAACTATTCCATGGCCATACTAGATGAAAATAATTTTTGATCATACTTTATGAACCTAGATTAGATTAGATTTAGATTCCACGACTGCCTTTTGCTGGCATGCGCACGTCAGCCCTTTGGGCTTTTTGTACTGTCGGGAGTTTTCAAGTTAGCAGGCCGACATCCGTATATTTTACTAGATTTGCAATGTCCCCTACTAGCTTGCGGTTGTCAATAGAGTTAAGGCTCCGATCGAGTTGGTGTCTTTTACGCTCTAATGCTGGGCATTCAAAGAGGATGGGATAGGCTGTTTCATCATCCTCTTGGCATAGTATGCAAACAGGTTCATCTCTATAGATATTGATCCTGTGCATAATTCTCTGAATGCTCCAGTGCCTGTTAGTAGACTGACTACTTGCTTGATTCGAGTTCTGTTCAGTCTCAACAGGGTTTTGGTGGTTTGTGGATTCGGAGTTTTTAGCAATCTTTTGCAGTGTGTTGCTTGATTTGGTAGTCTCCACCTTAGTTGGTGTGCGGTGTTGACCCATTCATTAATGGCTGAGCGGGCTTAGTTTTTCTGAATGCTTAGACCTTATGAACCTAATAAGACATGGCATTATGTAAATAACGTACTCTTATACTTTATATCATCGTTGTCACCTTGTTGGTGCACCCCCTCTGTAGGGGTATCGTCCTCTCCCGTTTCAGGAGGTTTTAGGCATTAAGGCTCTACGATTACCAAATCGGATTGGGTAACTTTTGTTACTATTGGAGTCAGTGGCAATCAAACCCACATGTTCTGATCTAGAACAAGAGGCTCTACCTCTAATCCATTGATTTATATTAGAGTGAGTTTATATTGCTTAAAATTTATGTATAGCCATAACCTATAGTTCTACTGGTAGTAACTGGTGGGAAACGTTCTTAAAGTAGTAGGGTATCGCATGATCGCAATTCAAATTTGCCTCGATATAATAGAGCGCAAGGGGCTAATATTTTTTGTATTCATATATCTAAGTAAGCAAGAAGTTGTAGGGTTTCTAATTTTTGTTACAAAGAATGCCACTATAAGAGAACTGTTCTATTTTACAACCTTTTTTACTTTATCAAAAAAAGCTGTATGCATCTCCGGTAAGCATACATCTAAACTGCATTTTATGCTTAATGTCTTTAAACGCAAAGTTTAGACAGAAACAAAAGATATGGAAACAAAGTGAAATCCGAATAATCAATATACACAAAGCCTAGACTAGAACAAAGAACGAACAAGAAAAATCCCAGAAGAAATCACGAAAAATATTTGTTTTAGACTAATATGTTTGCAGTATATAACTACCTACAATTTCGTTCCGAACTAGCAAGAACATTATTGAAAGGTAACCTTTGATATATAACTTAATATAACTTTTTAATAATTTGGTTGGACCTCTGTGTTGTTTTGTTCTATTACTGGCAATTTTTTGCTCTTCACATTTGAATGACTTTTTTTATACTGCATTTGTCTAGTATGTGGCTGTACGTTATCGTGAACAAAACAGATTTTACTCATGTAAATTATTTCGCATAACTAGCTTTATATTACTGTGCGGTATATCGTTAAAGTCAAATATAACTGTATAAGCTATACTTTTAACCTTAACGCTACAATTGTTAACTTGTCAAATTCTTACATCGAATGTTGCACACTTATTTATCTAACATTTTATAATTTCAATAATAAAAACTGCAGAATTTGCATACTAGAAGCGATTATCTACTTACACTAACCTGCACATCAATTGAAATTATTGATTATCATATTCGTTAACAGAGTAAATAACAGAAATGTGAATGCCTTCTTATTTTATTAACTTTAGCATTTATTGGTTCGTATGTATTACTTTAATTAAATATTTAATTTATTATATTTGTCTCTTCATATGTTACTTGTAGTTTACCACATATTTGTTCTTGAACATTAGCTACCATGAATTTCCTATATTAACCTGCGTTCTTTTCTTGATATTTTTATTCTGTTTTTCTTCATATCGATCATGTATCTTCTTTAACTTTTGCCTTGCCTTTTTCCAATAAAATGTTTATATCTACATTTTCTTCTGTTTTCCTCCAAGGTCTACAGAAATGTATACTGTAATAAATTTTATTTGAACCCGTTTTCACTTAATTCTCCTATTATCAACTATTATTAATATTTTTAAATGTTACTTTTCGTCTCATTTTTATTTCAGTGCAACTATAGGTTTAGCATATATTGTTTTGGAATATTCAAACGCCTCCATCAACACCCGTGCAAGCTCCTTATTCACTTGCTTACCTACTACGTACATAGGGAATAGCTTACGCTTTATTTATTAAAACTTGTCGTATCATCAACTACGTATTTATGAACAGATTTATATAGACCACTGCCAAAAATTACATCATTCAGAGAACAACATATTTATTTTTCTGTCTTGGCTTTTAATGTATGATAATTATATTCTAATCATCTTTTCATAATTTCTTTGTACCTATTTACTTTCGGGTTTAAATGGTTAACTTGCAGTTGTAATTTTTGTTACTTTTTAATTGAATTTTATTAAATTCTGCCTGACTTTGTATACATTCCAATACTAATTCTGGATAATTTCTATAATTTTTTCCAACATCTACTTTTCTCGTGTATTTTGTTTGTTTTCTTTTCCGAACCTTTCTATAAACTCTGGCAAATTTTGGTTATTTTCCTCTACATTTCAGTTTAATTCTTCTTTGAACTCCTGCATATCTTTTCTGCCTGTGTATTTAATGTTGCATTTTTTATTTAACTCTTGCATATTTTTTTCTCCAAACATTAACATTTCTATTACTGAGTCTAATTTTTCTTTACTTCCTTCTTCTTGAGTTTCTGGTTGATCACCTTGTTTCATTTCTTGTTCTGAGCCTACTGTATCTATTACGCGTTCTTGTCCCTTTCTTTCCTCTTCCCAATCTCCTCTTGTCCTAATCTGCCTTATCTTACCTTTATTGTTATACAAATATAGCCACACAAATGGAAAATAAATATTTTAATATAATCAATGCATAATAGAAACCCTTCTAACAAAAACATTTATTTATAATTAAATACATTTTCTTCTGTACTTTATCTTATTTTCTCAATTATTATATTTAATTCTTACAATAGTATGTCAATAAATAACCGTTTTGTTATTATTTTACCATCAAAGCAGTTTATACAAGCTAAACTTTTAATATTTTATGTCCTACCAGTACTTTAATTGAAATTAATGACTCTATTTTAAGGTATCTTAGATACAAAATAACGCTCCAGGGCAATTATTTTCACATATAATCTCATAAGAGCATTAATTCTTTCCGGAAATTTTTTGAGTGCGTTCCAACAACGTCGTATTGTTGAATGCACGAAAAATAATTTCCGGATATGAATTAATGCTCGAATGGAGATTCGGTAAGAAAATCGTACGACACAAACCCTAAAAAGAAGTAATGTCTACCTACAAAAAAATTTCCAAGAAATTTTGTGTTGTCTTGGATACGGCTCGTGAACTAATTTTTCTATTGGTCATTAATGAGTGTCGTACGATTTTCTTCATAAGAACACTAGGGTTATTATGAAAAATTAACAGTATTTGTTTCCATGGATACAACTTTATTATGCACCACTGTCACAATGAAAATTAATTACAGCTCAGCTAATGTCACAAATCTAACTTAGATCAGCTAACTAGATCAATCTTAAATACTATATCATAGTAATTATATGAATTGAATATGAATATGAATTAGGTAAGAAAATCGGTAGGACATAAAACCTTGAAGGCACCACGGGCATTATGAGCTAAGTGCCCGCGATTGTTGTACACACCTCGGGCCAAAGCCCTCGGTTAGTACACTAACAATCTTGGGCTCTTATTTTACTCATAATGCCCTTGGTACCTTAATAACTATAATCTGCTCCACTGCTATATCATATCATTTGCAATTTGCTAATGATGATAGCAACAATTATTTCTTTGCTGGTTATTAAAATTTGACAATAACAACTTATAGTCTGTTCACTAACATAAAAACACAAAGTGGCCTTTGATTTCTAAAATTTCATGAGTGTACTTGCAAAATGCATCTTTTGTCTAGGAATGTACTTACAAAAAGTTACTAAAACAAATAGGTTAAGAGTGTGACATTCAATTAGCATCTGTCATAACTACTTTTAAGGATGTTAAACAAATACTGTGTTGGATACTATTGATGTAGCCTTTATTAATAAGTATTTTTATTACATTTTATAAAAGTTTAGGCAGGAATTTCCAGAATAGTATGTACTTTAACATTGAATTAATTATATTCATTAATTGTCATTTTTAAATTCAAAGTCACTTTTATGCAGGTATGGAAACCTTTGCAAAACAAAATACAGAATCTCTAACAGACAAATTTTACGTATATGCCAACTTAAAAAAAATGTATATGTTTTGTGTTTACTGAATGACCTATAGTTAAAGTTGCTTATTTTTCAGAATTAGCCCTACGTTAGCGGCGTAATTTTATTTATGCAATGTTATGCTTGGTAGATATTTAAAATAAATATTCTTTAGATTGTTTATTATCAAAAAAAATTTCGCTTAAGCTTGCATACAAGGTTATTCTTTTACATGTCACATTGACATTGGGGTAAAGATATTTATTGTTATGTACTCTGTTATATTTATCATTTACTCGGTGTACTAATAAAGTACGATTAATTAAATATCAAAACTAGCTCAGTTAATAATTCATTAAACATGAAACTACTTACTCAAGTTGGGACATGCATTTTGAATTATTATTAATTTTCATAGTATAGTTCTACCTTCCGACTCTAAATCGGTTATGGAGATTTGTTTTATCTAAAGTGTACATTGACAGTTCGTCAAATCTTTTACTTCAAGAATTCAGGAAGTTTATTTCTCACTTATTTACGGTAATTATCAATCAGGCATTAAATGGTTTACTTTATACAGGGTGGGTGTTTACTGTGTGAACGGAGGATTGAATATTTAGGTACGTACATGGTGAAACTTGTGTTTTTTTAACTAGAACACCTTGTATATTTTTGCATTTTTGGATTACCTGTCACATTTAGAATAAAAATTTATAAAGTGGTATCTATATCACTAACCGTTCTGAGATATTGTCACTTTAGTACCAAAATAGAGTCAACTTTGGAGCCACGATGTCTAATTATTAGAATATGGTTCCACTAGTTTTTGTTTTTGCATTATCGTTTTGCCAATTTTTGTATAAAATGAATTTTTCTAAAGACGAAATGGTCAATATGATCTTTATTTATGGTGAAGCTCAAACAAATGCTTTGCTTGCTACCCGTTTGTACCGTGAACAATACCCAGAAAGAAGACAACCGCGGAAAGAATCATTTATTAGTGTGGCTGAGAGATTTATAAATTCTGGATGTGCCTGTTATCCCAAGCACTCTAAAACAGGGATAAATGAAGAAATTGAGTTTCAAGTTTTGGTATCTCTTATAGGAAATCCGCAAATTAGTACCAGAGAGATAAGCACAAACCTAGCGAATGGGACGTTTCGCCGTCGCCTTTTCGCCGTCGCCATTTCGCCGTCGCCGTTTCGCCGTCGCCGTTTCGCCTTTGCATTTCGCCGTCGCCGTTTCGCCGTCGCCTTTTCGCCGTCGCCATTTCGCCGTCGCCATTTCGCCGTAGACTATTTTACATTTCCGACTTTAAAAAAACACTTTTTCACTTATCTATATCTAAGCAACACATAGAATCAAAGTTTTACATGTTTGAAATGATACATTTTCGAAAACTTTAATAGCTTTAAAATATTATTCACATTTATTTCCCATTAGGAGGAACTTTAAAGGTTATTACAATTACACTTCTTATATGCATTAAACAGTTTGATTAGTTGTTGATGGTAATGACCATACTTGTTACTTTTTGCTAATCCTTTTATCATGCACATGGTGGTCATTATAATGATTTGGTTTAGAAAATTCCCTTTAAGGTAGTATCGCCGTTATGATGATTTTAGTGATCTGTTCTTTTTTCAAACTTTACATTTTTATTACATTTTTATTGTGTATTGATGTGAGGTAGGTGATTTTCCAGTTGAATACTTCTGAAATGGGTTTCTTTTCTTTTTTCTTCTATTTTTAATTAACTCCTATTTGAAATAGAACATCCACATCCGGTATATTATTACATTTTTGAATTCAGCTTAAACTTTTAGAGAAAATTTATCTCTTCAACTAACGCTCTATTTTGTACCGTTTTTGTAGAATTTGTGATTTTTGAAATTTTTGAGAAATGCTTAAAATTAAAAATCAATTTTTGGCTAATTATAAGATCACTGTAAAAGGAAGTTGCGTGAGTGTATCACACCAGATTTTTTAACTCAACTTCAACATCTTACATCTCGCTTATTATACGTTTTCAATATAAGTTGATTAACGTTTTCCGCTTTATTTTGAAGTGTTCTGTGTATTCCTAAAGTTTCCCGAAATAAATTTGAACCACCCTGTATATATGTGACTTTACAATTTAAATATATAAATAAATAAAAATAAATTAAAGTATAATTATTTGGCAGCACGGTCTTTGTTCCGCTTTCAAGTTGACGGCGAAATGGTCGACGGCGAAAAGGCGACGGCGAAGTGGTCGGCGGCGAAGTGGCGACGGCGAAATGGCAGACGGCGAAATGGCGACGGCGAAACGGCGACGGCGAAAGGCGACGGCGAAACGGCGACGGCGAAATGTCCTAGACCCCAAACCTAGACCTAAACGGAAACACAGTTCACAGCTTTATTAAAAAAAAGTTCCATCCTTATCATATCGAGCAACATCAAGCTTTAAGTGAAATAGATTTTCAAAATCGTGAATCTTTCTGCCAATGGGTAACTACTAAAGTCAATGAAGAACCCAATTTTGTTAATAACATTCTATTTACGGATGAGGCAACTTTTCATAATAATGACAATATAATAAACATAACTATCATCACTGTTCAGATAGCAATTCACACATCTTAAGAGTTGTTGATCACCAGCATTGATGATCGGTTAATGTGTGGGGTAGTATATTCAATTCTAATGTGATTGGTCCTTTTTTCTTTGATGAGAGTTCTACTGGACAAAGATATTTACAGTTTTGGAAAATGATTTACCCGAAATTTTGGAAGATATCGAGGTAGATAATATTCGTACGATGTGGTTTCAACATGATGGCGCCCCTCCACATTATGCAATCAACGTTAGGCAATATCTCGATAGACATTATCAGATGAGGTGGATAAGACGAGATGGTGTACAAAAATAGCCAGCCAGATCACCGATCTTACGCCCCTTGATTTCTTCCTTTGGGGATACGTTAAAGAAAAAGTTTACCAATATCCTCCCACCACAAGCGAAGATATGAAAAATATCATTAGAACTGCATTTCAATCCATTTTGCTCAAATGTTGTTTCGAGTGAAACTTTCGTTTTCGGATCGAATTGCAAATTGCTTAGCTAGGCGTGGTCAGCATTTTGAACATTTAATTTGAATTTATGGTTTTCTTCATCGTTTATGTTTTTTTGTTCAACTTATTTTTAGGTGTAGAGAATTGTTGTACGGTTTAGTTATTAATTAATTATTCCTATCAGTTTACAAATTTCTTTGCTATTCGTATTTTGTCTTTGCTGCTCTGGTTTTTGTTCTATTTGTTCTTCTGTATATCAATATTTTCGAATAAAAGCGTCAATATCTCAAGAAGGGTTCGTCTTATGGTTACGACACCTATTATCAATTAGCATATATTTTTTACGGGGAATCCACATATATAAAAATATACAGGGTGTTAATCATTCTGTGTAGTTTTACACTGTTTCGACAAATTTGTCACGTATTTTGTAAGTAGACTGTTATCAATAGTGGGTGGAGCAAACCGATTTAAAAAATCTTGATGATAGTGCTAGCATCGTGGTTCCAAAGTTAACTCTATTTTGGTACTAAACTGACAATATCTTCAGAACAGATACATCTTTATACATTTTTATTCTATTTAAAAAAAGCACAAGTTTGGATTGGCATATTTTTGTCAATCACCCTGTATGTACCTAAATATTTGTAGAATGTAGGTCCAATGATCGTGTATTGCCATATGAAAATTGGTTTTGATGTCTGTAATAGTCAAGGAGCAATCCTCCGTCCACACAGTAAACACCCACCCTGTATAATACATTTTTTCTTGCAGATATGTTTTGTTTCCATCTTCTACACGTAACATTAATCTTACCTTATTAATAATTTTTTGGTGTTACTTCACATCAATTCCCTCGCTATCTAAAACCGACAAACTCCAACCAGTCTACAGCAATGTTACTTCAAAACTAAATTTTCTTCTTTTAGCCAAATCTGTAGACAATAGTCTAATAAAGATCGTAAAAAATCAAAACCACAAAGAAAGATAAAACAGTGATCACCATGAAAAGGATGGGCGGTCAGCTAATTGCCTTTTTCTACCGACTCGTCATGAAACTATTTGTAGGGACACAAGTTGAAATACCTAAAATGAAACAAAAGTTTCCCACTTTTATGTATGTTTCCTTAAACTTGAATTACTTTTTGCTCCGTATTTGAATATATTCATCTCTTCATTTGCTGTTTATAACGGTACTTTTAGTTAGCCCTTGCGTTGGGCACCGTACACTGTAATGTGGTTTTTTCCCGTACCCTAATACTCTACTGTACTATGAATTTATAATGCCCTTTGTATGCTAGTCGGCCCAGTCGTAGAAGCACAAGGGCCGCTCTTACATCAAGGCGGCCAAGGGAATTTGTCAATATTGCTCTTGCCGGCCTGCTCCTTGTCACTTATGATGCTGTAATTATACATACAAATCCTACCAGGAATAAAAACCGTACAGTTTACATGAACATACATATAATCTAGAAGAGGATATATTCACATAAAAACATAAAAGGATACACGGTGGTAATACATACAGAATCCCCGGAAGAGCTACAAACAATGTTGACTGAACTAAGTGATGTTTCTAGAGAACGAGGCTTAGAAATAAATATAAGCAAAACAAAAGTTATGACAAACGAAGTTCAGGATAACGCTCAAATAACGCTTAACAATACAGATGTAGAGAAGGTGGAAAAATATGTTTACCTTGGACAGGAAATCAGGATGGGGAAAGATAACTTAAAAGCTGAACTAAATAGACGTGTTAGACTGGGATGGATGGCGTACGGAAAATTGGGTTACATAATGAAGATGAATATTCCACAAAAACTAAAAGCCAAGACCTTTAACGAATGCATACTTCCTGTGCTATTGTACGGAACAGAAACCTGGGCCTTCAACAAATCAATTGTCAGGAAAATGGCTGTCACATAAAGAGCTATGGAACGCAAAATGGTGGGAGTAACTATAAAAGACAAAAAGAGAAATATATGGCTACGTAGCGTATCAAAAGTGGACGACATAGTGGAGCGAATGGCGAAGCAGAAGTGGGAATGGGCAGGCCATGTAGCAAGATCGCAAGATAGATGGACAAAAATGTTACTCAATTGGAGACCATGGGGGCAGAAAAGACCAACTGGAAGACCTCAAACGCGTTGGTCGGATGATATGAAGAAAACGAGTGGTTTCAACTGGCAGAACATAGCGCAGAATAGATCGAGGTGGAATGATGTTAAGGAGGCCTATGTCCACAAATAGACTGAGGAAGGCTGAGAAGAAGAAGAAGAGAAGAATACATAAAGGTTATACTGTTAGCAATGCAGTATAGCTAAAGTAAATGTCTACGAGCTTAGTGCCAATCTCTACGAGCTTAGTGCTAATCTCTACTAGCTGTGATATACGTCTTGAATGCAAAGGTCAACTATTAACGGTTACCGATAAGTCAAAAACAAACTGCGCGCCATTAGTTTAAACTCATGCAAAATTCTACTGAAGCCGCCTCTGATTATTTATAGGCCGCGATCGTAGCTGCTTGCAGACTCAGGCAATCTCACACCCTCCGAACGTTGCTTGGATCAACATTACCGCTCCACTGTAGGCGTACGATTGCGTGCCAAAGAATGACGCAATATTTCGTAATACCCGAACTGGGTTTTCAGTTAAATGTGAATTATCAATGCAATCGGTTACTAGAGCTTTAAATCAACCTTTTTTTACTCTTTGTGTTGTCGTAAAACTTGGATTTGCCTTCCAGTATCAAGGACACACAATTCTTGACGCTGATTCGCACCCCACGGGGTTGTTGCCGCTTCCTGCTGTAGACTGCTGTATCTCGAGGATGTTTCCCCAAGATTGCACTTCCAATGCTTCGTGTGGCGTCCCTTTTGCTTGGGCGACACACACAGTTCGCTTGTTGGCGAGCGACTGCATCCCGCCTCTCTCCGGCTGGCACGGCTTGATTTTTTATTAACGAATGTTTTTCTCGCACAATCTTACTTGCAAAAACTCGTAGGTTTTAAATGCACAATGCGTCTTAAGCTAATTGATACATTGTAAGAAATACAGTTTAATTCTATCCCTAGCAGAGTAATGGTTAAATGCCAAGGTGATTCAAAACACTAAGGTGGCACGAACTGGACCGTTACATGTCCGTTTGTACAAAACAAAGCCCCAGCTTTGTTTTTTGCACTTGAATTCATCCGTGGCGTTTTAAATATTTATTTATTAGCGAAATTCTAAAATACTTATGATGCAGCATAATACATATGCAATGCAATATCTCGATAGCGACAGAGTGATAATTAATGTTAAATCCTGTGATGATTTATACTGATGTTATTATGTATAGCCAGTCTTTAAGTCTCTTTTATTTGAACATACTGTAGTTTATGGATAAATATAGTCTTTAGTATGTATTATGGTTAGGCATAGTAATATTTACTAAGTTTACGGTTTTATAGAGGATGATCAGTTATTTTCTTTTTGATAGCTGTGGTGTCAATCTATCTTTTCATCAGATATTAAAAAAATCTATGGAGTACAAATCTGCATATATTACTGAAAACAAACTAACAGTTTTTTTTCGGTTTAGCAGTTACAGTAGTTATGTAAATTTCAAATACAAGAAAAACTTAATATTCATCATATGGATGTAGGTATCATGCCAACATGCACAGCCCGGACATTCTCGGCCAAACCATCTTGTGTTAAGGTGTTTGGCATTTGTTTTGTGTCACCTCCTGCTAATTTATTTCGCATACGCATTAGTTATATAATTTGCGACTACTCCATAGAAAGCGATATAGCTTGTGTTTACATTTTAATCGGCTTCCATCACTTAAACGGCGTTTGAGCAGCGGCGCGATTAATTAAAATGTTATTAGCAAAGACTGTGAGAAAATCTAATAAAGGTTCATTCCCCGCTCAGTAAAGTTTAAGCTCCTCTCATCGCCGGCCTGAAAGGACAATTTAAGCATGGAACCCCCCCATCTGTGGTACTCGCCATTAAAAATGTAACTAATGTGTTCATTGGCATTTCGGATCGCATTTTTATGTGCTTGTTATGAAGTCAGCGAAAAGGTTAATCAAGATATGAAAAATGGAATGGAATTTTATTGAAACGTACTGCTTAATGCGCTTTAGAATTGTGCGGCAGCACCTTAGCCCCCACTCCATTCGTAATTACTCCAGCTGTTGTAAATACCAATATTATCAATAATTGCGAGGTTGTGTTTACATAATTAATTTAACTGCCAGTTAGATATGCATAAATACTGGTTTTATTGGCGGTTTCGTCTTCGCTTTGCAAAAAGCTTACTAATGTACTTATGCTAATGGAAATGTAGCGTAACAGATTTTAATGCAATTTCAATATTTGCAGAATATCAGACGAAATCAGTACGGATTATTGGCTCGTCTTCAAACCGGATTGATAATTGCCCTATTGATTATACTTGCTGTGTCCTGTTTAATGTTTACGAATATAAATAGATAAACCACAGAGCGAGATAATGCAGCGTCGAGAAATCTCAATACAATGGAAACTAAGAAACAAAAATCCAACAAAGAAAACGAAGAGAAAGACGTAATAGCTAACTGAATCAAGGTGCAATACCCGGTGAAATTAAACTGGTTGCTTGAAATATATTGTATAAAAATAGGAATTGATACCTTGTTTGGAATGGCTAGATAAATAATGATACAAGTTCGTTAACATAATATTATTTCAAGTTAATTGATAAATAATACAACATAAATCAAATTAATATAGTACTAAAATGAGTGTAAAAGTTACTTTTCTTTAGAAAATGTCAATAAGTCACTTTATTTTATGTTCATCCTCGTAACAGCAGGTAAAATAGTAAAAAAAATAAGGCATGCACAGACAGATGGATAACCTGTAAATAAAGAACAAATATAAGGAATAAGAAATTGTTAGAATGGAATTTGATTGAAACAGAAATAAACTGCTCAAGTACAGGTCTAAAGAGTAGCTTCAGCACTGCGAAAACATTAAGTATTATAGTGCACCCAGAATGTGTAGTTCAAAACGTGACCACCGAACTTCTGTAGATGGCGCCAAGTGGACAAGCCGCCACTGTGCTACAATGTTTGGAAATTTTGCAAAGTGGAAAATCGCCACCTTTCGCCAAAACCAAATAGCGCATGAAGGTGCTCGGGACCTTAGCAACAACTTTGCCCCCTTTCAAAATTTCGATATCTGTAGCCGTTCGAAAGTTACAGGCGATCCAGACAGACGGACGGACGGACGGACGGACGGACGGACGGACGGACAAAACGTTCGCATAAGTACGCTGAAGCTACTAATAAGTAAGGATGCAGTGCTAGCATATGAACTTTTAGATTTATATGGATACAGGACGGCAATAAAATATGTATTAGTATTTAGACGTTAAAATACAATTGTTGGTAATTATAATAATGTAAAATTTAATTAATTCAAATTTAAAATAGTATTCCCTAAAAGAAAATAAACATGCATTTTGAGAGGTAACTAAATTGATCTGCAATAATTTGTAATTAAAGTGCATTTTAAAGATAACAGATGTATTATTTATTGACATGTACGTGAGACATTATCAAAGGTTTTCCAAACCACAAATAGTGCGAAGCAAGGGCGTCTCCTGCCTCCTTTACTTTTCGTGATAGTTCTTGATGATTTTTTAAGGAATGTTATGGGAAGACAACAAGATGAATAATATGGAGTCTTCATGAAACTTTAGAGCATTTGCACAGTCAATAACACACATAGATCATACAATAAACGGTCCAGAAGCGGAATCCAAGAATGGCTTACAACGAAATATCGTTAAGACCAAGTGTATATACCTATATGAATGTAGAGTTCGATTTACAACGAATGGCAGTATATTGAAAGACATACACAATATAATTAATAAGGTTAGAAGTGTATACCTATACATAGGATTAAATAGTGTTTGGCGTGCAAGGATGAAACGAAGATGTAAGAAAATGGTTTTAATTGGACTTCTCAGGCTACAGAAAAGGGGAACCATTCTAGTTAAAATGACCAGATGTAAGGTTCTCCAAACAGGTATACTGCTGTCATGTGCTTAATTATGTGAGAAATCGATGCCCGATAGAAGTTTTGCCCTCAAGACACCGTTTGAATTTTGGATAAAACGAACTCTAAACTCCCAGCAGATCTTCAAATATTTGAATCCAGAATATTTTGAACAAAAAACTGAATAAAGACACATTTGGAACACAATTTGACCAGGGTGTGTTTGTCGGTTATTCAGAGCACGCTACAGCGTACCGCATGTGAATACCGAATGAGAAGAAAATCATCATCACTAGATACGTTGGACGTTATTCATGACTCACGGTAAAGCGAGATAATTTTTGTGAATTCTACCAAGTGCGGTATCACTAAGTTGCTGGACAGTAAGTAGGAATCTGAAGTGGATAAGACAGGCGACCCACGAACGACGAGAAGAACCCGACGACGTGGTCAGATGTACAGTATCGTGAAGAAAACTTGTATTGAAGAACACCTTCCCAATATTGTCGACACAGATGTACTGAATGCTGATTCATTTGAGCTAATTACTTTTAATATGAATAATACTAATAAGGAGAAGCCAGCTTTGCATTCAACGCAGAAGTGAATTTCAAAGATGCCGTGAAGGGATGGAATCGCGACGAATGGAGCCTGATAAAAAAATTACACCGGGGAATTCGTAGATAGTCCGAAGGAAACAAATAGATCTTTGAAAATTAGAAAGTCTCGACTTGTCGCCCAAATATGCACGCAACAACCTGGCGTAATATACCTAAGAAACGACTTCCAGGATTGTACAGTGTCATTATTGAGATTGGAGAAATCAAAGTTTCGCTCACTTTTATAAGCGGTTTTATCAGGAGGTAAGCAAAAGAGCACAGTAACTTAACCTATAAACCACGCCAGAGGCGAAACTCTTTTAACGAGCAGAATGAGGAAGGCGAAAATAATAGCAATGAGTCGTTGCAGTTGTGTAACGTTTTGTCCTCCGAATTTAACTTTAGGCCTGGTAATTAAATCTGGTCATTGACAACTTTCAGTAATTTTCGAAAGGATCAATCAGTTATTAATTTTCTACCTCAAGTAGCACAGTCAAAGAAAATGTTCACGGATTCTCAAATGTATATGGTCAGGAAAACACAATATATTATTTTTAACTATATGTACAAAATAATCGGTAGTTCTAAGTAAATGAATTGCATATCAATAAAAACAACAAACTCTTCTGGGGACGTGTTTCTTCTGTTTCCTGGTGATCTGCAACACACTCAGCACCTAAGTGTCGGTGATGGCAGCATTTGACCGGGAGTGAAGTACGTATTTCAGCGCTGTATGTCCGAAACGCGGCTTCGGAGATAACGGCGGTTTGTTTACACTTAGTGCTCTGCAAATATACGCAGAAATTAAAGAGATCTAGGAGATACCTGTGGCTCCGGGAGTGCGTGAGTGTTGTTCCCGGAGGAATTTACCTAGGTGAAACTTGCTCGTTTTTAGCGGGAATGGGATTAACAGATCCAGTCTTTGCGTGCAGGAAGAACCTCCAGGGTCGGGCTCAAGTGGCTTATTTCGCCCTCGGGGCTACAGGAAGACGTCGTTGGACGTATATTGCTGACCCTCCAAGTAAATTAATTAATGCTATTATATTGTTCGTGCCGCCTTTATACAGAACGTATAAAATGATTCCTACAGGTCAGGTTATAAATAAATTATATTATTTTCATCGGCTACGGCCGTGGGACTCTGAATTAATGGGAAATGCGTTAGGAGACAGATCCACACTATCACATTTCGAACGCATAGAATGGGCCCTGGCGGAAATGTTTGGAGACAGATAAACACTATCATATTCTAACTTCTAGGTCAGGTTCTAGTGGAGATGTTAGGAGACAGATAAACACTATCACATTCTAACGTCTAGAGAGGATTTGAGGAAGGAAAGTCCAGAGACTCAAGTGATTTAAATGGTCGAGAAACCTGCTTTTATATCCTTTAAACCGCGTTATCAAAACGGCCGCTTCAGTCATGGTTGAGTGGGAGGCGGCGCTGGGGTTGTTTCTTCGTGTCTTCGCGCATAGCGGGTACGAGTTTGATAACACTAGTTCGAGCGCTGGTTAGATGTGACGCCTAAATGAGCGATGCACAAATTAAATACATTGTTTAATATTCAATTTATGCAGATGCCAGCGTTGCAGTTGAGTGAAGAGGGTGCTGGGCGCGATTTAGAAATTATAGTTTTCTACATGAACGGAAGGGAGAAACTTTCGTCTCGATTGTGTTTATTGGGCTGTTTGTAAATATCAGTGACCTAGCGAATTTTTCTGCTAAAGAGGAATGGAAATTTGCAGATCTAAGGCAACCCTGGTGTTCAGAGATACGGGTTTTTACTGAAAGTTCTGTTTCATCAGCATTAGAGAAGCAACTGACTATAAACACTTTTAAATGACGAGGTGTTTAATTTACCTTTGAATAAAGAAACATCCTGGGAGATCTTGCTCGGGGGTTTAAACATTGTTTTGTTTTGTTTTTAAATAAACTTTCCTATGCGCTGGATGACTTTGTGGAGGTATGGAAGAAATACTATTGCTGCGGGAGGATCGGTTTTTCTAGGTTTCGGCGGTCGTGGATGAAAATGGCGATTTATGGCGGACTCTATACCCCAAGCACGATAACTGTTGTTTCTAACAGCTTTCTAAATATGACTCAATTCAGTGTGGATATTATCAGGTTGAGATATGCAAACAGCACAAACTACGTAGCAACTCTTGATGCAAGATACCGTTTGGAAGTTCGCCAAATATTTTGACTGAAAAAACGAAAAGATTATAAAACGCAATTTATGTATGTAGACGATGCTGTTTATATGGATTTGAAATGGATAAAAGCAATTAAGAAAAATTTGAGAAAAGTCTTTGGAATTGAAGCTCTTGTACGAGCCTTTAAGTACTGGCTCGGAATTGGGATTCACCAAGACTCCAATAGCATCACCATATGTCAAAGAAAAGATACCTTGACGAATGATTTACTCAAGAAATTTGACGTGTAAGGAACGAAACCATTCAATTTTCCTAGCCAACCTGGAACAAGATTAACCGAGGATGAAGACTGAATAGGACAAGAGACACGCCAATATAGGGAGATGATCGGCGCATTAATGTATGCGGCAATTGTGATTTATTCGGATATATCTCACATAACGAGTGTACTAGCACAATTTTAATTTTCCATACGACCACTTTCTGGGGTGCTACCAAACGTGTGTTACGACATCTTTAAGCACAGTAGATTACACATTCTGAATCTCTGCATTCAAGGTTTCGTAGATTACGATGGGGGGAGATGTATTATGGATCGAATGTCGTATGCTGGGTACGAATTCACCCTTTTCAATGCAGCCATAAGCTGGAAAAACAAAAAGCTGTCGCACTCTCCTCAACAGAAGCTGAGTATATAAGTATATCAGATGATCATCGTCGAAGCTTTGTGAAGGAACTTCCTGAGCTAGAACAGATCACGGTCTACAATGATAATCCTAGTGCCAATTTTTTCGCTGAACGTCATCAGAGGACGAAACACATTTCGTGAGAGACGTATTGTTCAAGGGTCGAATATTCCTTCAGTACCTTTCTACTGAAGAAATTGCCGTGGAGATCCAGATGAAGGCCCTTTTTGGACCGAAACACCATTACTGCTTATCAGGGTTACAGTGGCTTTATAAGGACAATGCGGTCAATTTGAAGTGGCGGCCATTTTGAGTCGTTTGACCTATAGACTGCATAGTCGAATCTTACAATATTTTATTGAATTACAAATAATAATAAAGAAGAGTTCAAAATTATGTACAAAATAGTTAAACATATTCTAACGTTTCTTATAACACTGAAACGGTAACAGGAAAAGTTTAGTACTGCGAATTGCTTGTAAATTAATTTTCAAAGAAAAAACATTGCTGTCGACGGGATTCGATAACGCACTTCCAGAGGGAATCTATGATTTGTAAATACGCCTGACCAGGAATTCTACGTAAATGCGCATGCTTATCGTGGCATTGCGAAGGACATATAGTAGTTTTCTCTCTCTATCCCTGTGTTAATACTTCACTATTTTACTCTTGTATTGGTATTAGACTAAGACAAATAACCTTAGTGAAAATAAATAGGAAATATATAAAGCTACTAACATTATATCAAGAAACATACTCTTAGAATAAAATGTCAACGCTTTGTATCTCAGAAAAAACTGCTTTTATTTTTCAATAATTGATAGATAGCTGATATAAAGGACATTTTACTTTTGTACACTATGGCACACTATATTATTATGTAAATATTAAAATTTCAGAATATATATTTTAAAGATTCCAGTAGAAATTTGTTATAATAAATTGTATAATATGCTGTTCAAGAAAGCTTGTTTACTAAAATTCGAGTAAATATTTATTAGTAGAAATGTAAAAATATTGAAAAGATTATGTCAATTAGCGTTATTACAAACAATTTTTAAAATCACGTGCTTTCTCCCATGTCAGGCTTAGTGCCGATTGTGAACACACAGTCTTCATAAATTAACGCTTTCAAATTTACTTAATTTTTTAAATTCTAATTCCGACATTTGTGATTTTAACAACCACCGTGCCGAAATATAAACCATTAATAAAAACGATGTTATGCAAGACGAGCATCAAGAAGCTAGGACGGATAAAGCTCGCTGCGCGTTAACAATACGAAGAATTGCTTGCTGGGTGTATGCCAGATGAATGTTATGAAATACTAATCGCTATTGTGGATCTTTGTTACTAATTATTGTTATAATCAAAGGTAGGCGGAGATGAATGGAAAGTCAGAGCCAAGGCTGCGGTCGCTGACCCTCTGCAACAGTACTCTGTGTAAGCAGTTGCATTAGTAGTAAATACTAATGAATGTTACTATATGCAAGAATACGTCTTCGCTAATTTACTGATACTACCCAGATGTTTTTGTTTCCTTTACTTGCATGCTTATAATTTGTACGTGCATCTATTGATTTTAAATATTGTAAGGTAATACATAACTTTTTTAATTTTTTTTAAAATATAAATTGGTTTATAGGTTTATGGGCAAGGTCTGACAACGTGGCTTGTCAGGCACTTTTAGGTATCAGTTGCGATGCTCATATGGTGTAGCCCTAATTAGAATACGTCGAACTCTAGGTTCTTCAAACGTGCCAAACATGGCAATGGCATTTGTTATTTTAGAAAATTAAAAATTAAACATGATGGGAAATGTTAGATGTTAGACACTAAATGTGTTAAAAGAATTGTCATGGTACTTGGGGATCTCATTAATGCTTTACATGTCCAACCCAATGGTGGCTCGCTATAAGGCGCTAAGGAGCCATAGCAGACATTCAAGGTTTTGTTTATCTATTTATTTAATTCGCACTCAGCCAACAGCCGTTAGGCCAATTATAGGCGTCGCTGTGCAGTTATGAGGACTTCCAACTCCACTAACGACTGTCATGATGTTGTTATGACCGCCGGGACCAACTTTTTTCCGTGATAGCCGTACCACGAGGCGCCGAGAGATGCAGCCATGGAACTCCCATCCAAGTTCTGACCAGAGGCAACGTTGCTTAACTCTGCTGATCGAACGTGGACGCTTGTTCAAGCTACACCACTCGGGACCTTGGAAAGAAATATTTTTTGTATTTATTCTTCATCACTGTTCTCATTTTGAAGTTTAAACGAAGCACAAGCAATTTTTATTTCATGAATATGAAATGTACGACAAGCACTGCTTGCTTCCAGGGACGCATTGGTGCCAGATCGAAGCGGCTCCTCAGCTTTTCGACAGTTGATAGACTGCAGCGGGTGCAGAACGGCAAGAAGTAGGTCCAAAGAGAAGGATACTTTAACTTTAAATGGGAGCCGCCTCGCTTTAGGATTAAGCACTCATAGTTGCCCCGGTCATCGATAGAGTGTGTGTCGAGTGTCCGGTTAGTGACGCTTGCTTAGAATTTTCGCACGTAGTGTCTGATAAAGAAATACCGCGCGTAATACCTAATTATTTAAAATCCGGGTGTAATAATTCCCTGGATCAGACGTTGTAGTTTTACCAACATAATTACCGTTACTAAAATAACTATAATATAATCTAATTTATTATAATTTACGGGTAAATTATCGCACATTATGAAATAATATAAGCAATCACGTAAGCATCTATGTATCTCAAACAGTGGAGACGCAATTGTTTTGGTCAAAATATACATTTAAACGAAAAATGCAGGATATCTATCCGATTCAGTCCACCATTTTTATTAGTCTGTAAAGTTTAAAATTTTTACACGTAATCCGACTTTTGCCTGTCCATATACGAAATATTTAAATCTCGAAATGTCGGAATCTGTCTTTGTCTGTGAGGGGGTGGAAAATGCATGTTACGTTCGGAGATTGGTTCTACTGTTACGTTTCGCCCAGCGCGAACGCGATTTTGGATACTTACAAATTAATTCACACATTCTTCCATGGCTTAAAGCACGTTAGAAATCTGAGCGGTTCATCCTTGGACGCGCAAACGGCGATACGTGACGTCACCGCGGACCGACGCAGGTACACCGGCGCGCACTCGATGGAAAAGTCTCCCTCTTCACGAAATTGGAATAATCCGCTGATTACGCCAGGTAGGGCTATATAAAGAGGAAGCAGAGCCATTGTAAGACACAACCGAACTCCGTGGCCTAGTGCGTATCACGTCCACTTAGGATTCGGGAGGTCGTGGGTTCGATTCCTGCGGCCGCCTGCCTTGATTCAGGTTTTTAGGTGGTTTTCCTGAGTCAACAGAGTACCTTCTCTGAGGCGAATGCCGGGGCAGTATTTCTCCAATTTTCCTGACCTTTCTTCCAGTCTCCACCCCTCCTTTCTCTCACCCATTCCGAGTTTTCCGTTCTTGGCTGAAGAGGGATGGAAGGTCCCTTTAGCAGCCCGCCCCCTGTTGGGGGAATTGAAATAACCCTTACCTTTGCCTTTTTTTTTTTGTTAGACAGAATTTCCCTGGACCTATCTCCTCACCTAGCTCTGTTCGTCAGGAGGGCGCTTTAGTGGTCTTCGATTGAACTCCTGCCAAATAACCCGCATCTATCTCTGTTCGTCAGGAGGGCGCTTTAATGCTCTTCGATTGAACTCCTGGAAATAATTCCCTAATTCTATTCACTCGGAGGGCGCCTCGACTGCTCGTGAGTGAATTTCCCAAGCCGAAACACCTGAGCCTACATTCCCAAACCCCTAATTGCATCCCTAACGACATAACACAAGCGCCGCGCAAAGCTCGTGTCTTGGGGACCAACCTGTATCTATCATTAAACGGTAGCTCGCATCGGAAAAAAGCCAGTACAGGCTACACTACACTTGTCTAACTTGCAGTTTTAGAGATACTTGCAATTTAAAAAAATCTTTTTAGGTAATGGCCTGGTCTTTTTACATTGTATTATCAGTTCATTCAGTTCTGTATCGTTATTTTCCACAATATGTTGACAATATTTTTATTTTTTAAAATTAATTTTACTGGATAGTCATTTTTGCATGGAAAGTTGTAGAATGAATGCGTCTGCGTGTCTAGCTGTCGTGTCATCCATGGTATTCGTTGCGACACCCAAACACCATCAGCTCTGTGCTTTCTTATTTTTGGTTTTGTATTCCTTCAACTGTAATTAGTAAACCAAAATATATAATTTGATCTACAACTTCAGATCCGGCAATTTGTTGAATGTCAGGTCCATTTTTATCAACTTTATCCATTAGCATCATCCTAGTTTAGTTTATGTTGCTTTTAGGTCATAGTTCCTGATTTCGTTAATCTAATGTGTTTATTCTTTTACCATATGATCGAATCATACAGATGGCTATGAAATTTATGTTGACAGTGATGAGTAAACGTAGAAAAGCAATTCCACAGCCCTTCAGGTGATAAACGTATTCGATCATATTGTATATCACCGGCGATAAAAGTGGTGTAATCCACTCGAAATAGTTATATATTCGATTTTTTTGTAAAGCAAATTTTGCATAGTGTGAATTTCGCAAATATACAGTGACAATATGATGTTATGCTACGATGCTTCAAATATATGAGAAAGGCTAATATGTATCTCTGGTAAGCTACTGCTTATTATTACTTAAAACTGAAATATGTAATGTTTTGTAGACCAAATCAGAGATAGCCCTGACTAATTCGCTAAAACCTACAATATTATACTGTAATAGCAAAAAATATGAAGAAATGTATATATTACAATGGTTTTAGGCCATACGGCTCGGCTCTAATTGCAGTACAGTTTGAAAATTTAGTCACTAAGCACAGAGTTGTAGTGTTTTATCTAGCTGCAATGCTAAGTTTAAATGCCATTCAGTAAATGCATTGAAAAAGAGATGCTTGTATTAAAATAAATGAATTGCGTAAGGAACGCAAGGAGACATTGTTGCTTTTTCACAGGGTTGAAGTCAAAGTTCAAATTAATTAATTATTAGGTTTCGGCAGAATGAATAGCCAAACCAAATGAAATAAATAATCACAAAAAGGTTTGCTATGTGCAGGTCATTGAAGCGTAGATTTCAATATAGCTAATTAGGTACAATTTGTGAACAATCTTAAAAGGCATAAGCCAGAAAAATAATAATGTTGCGACGAGCAATTCAGAAGGCAGGAATACAGGCATAAAATAGCAATTGTGAGAAGCAGACATGACATGATAAAACAAGGGGAAAAGCAAATAGCAACACAGGAGAAAACACGAGTGAAAAGGAAACAGTTGGACACCGAAAAGCAATTTCGAAGAAAGTGAACCCTTAAAACTAATCAGTGCAATTACGCGAGTGAATAAAGCAACGCAAATAATAAAACGTGCCACTACACAGACACAGAGACATTTTGACTATTATAAATGTAGACAATATTTTAGATATAAAAAATGTTTAAACTTCATAATTTGTAAAAAAAAATAGTTTAAAAAGTAACTGATTGGAACTTGGTTAATTTCCGTTTTTATATTTATTAGATTAGCATTTGTTTATAGCGGACATGGGCAGATAACAATTGAATAAATTATAAAATTGACATGCAGTTTTGTGCTCCGTTATAATTAAAGTTTTTACATAATAAAATACCATTTAGCAATAAAAAAATTATACCATTGTGTTGAGCAAGTGTCAGAGCTTCTGTGAGAGTGTGGGTAGCTTTTTTCCCCAACAAAAAAATAAATTTTTACAAGAAGCACTTTCGAGGCCATTCGCCAGCGATCCAACTCGAAATTTCGACCTTCGATTCGAGGAAAAATAAGGTTTCTGACCCCGGGATTTCGACTGCAGCGCATCAGGGAGGACTGTACGAGACCGTATAGCAGCAACAGCGCCGGAGAAGACTATTGCAGGGGCAGATTCCAGGTGGATCATCTTTCCGAGGGTTGTAGCGCACCATCTCAAATCTCAAGGTCCAGTTTTTAACTAAAAGTAACGGCTTTAGCTTCTGGAAATTTGTACGACTACGAGAGCAAACCCTACTGAACAATATCCAAGTGTATTAAAGTAGCCAGTCAGGGCGCATTTCAAATTATTAACCAGAGTCCAGTTGTGAGGTTAGGTGAAGATTAACAATTGCTAAAATTCGAACGGCGTTGCTTCTGACGTCATAAGACAAATTAATCCCTGAAGCAAATGAGATTTATAACTGCCAAAGCACTACAATTTAAATAAAATACCTGTTCGTATGTTCACAAATTTGAATTTTAAAGTCAACAATGCTTACTGCCAGATTCAAACTACTTTGTGAAATTTTGAGAGCAGCGTATACATTTGCGACTGCGTATTTGGAAATAATTTGGGCGCACAGTGGGGTATCATGTATGTATGTGTATCGGTTTAAAACGTTCGTCGACGTTGTCCGATGCCTAGATTCCAATCTCTGCGATTTTCCCATTGTACACCATTGAGGTTCCGGTCACTCATCGCTTTTCTAATTCCTTCGTTCCAGTTTTTCCTTGGACGTCCCCTTTTTCGGCGTTTTCGTGGTATCCATTGCATAGCTTCCTTGGGTAACCTCCCTTCGGCCATTCGTTGAACATGGCCGTACCATATTAGCTGACGACGTTCTACGTCTTTCATGATCGTGCCTTGTACTCCCATCTGATCTCGTATTTCTTCATTTCGAATTCTTTCTCTTCGGGAAACCCCAGCGGATCTTCTTAGAGCATCCATTTCTGTTGCCTCTAATCTCTGTCGATTTCTTTCAGTAATTCGCCATGTTTCGGATCCATAGAGTAAACTGCTTTTTATCATTGTATCGTATATGTTGTACTTTCTTCTTCTTGTTATTTGTTTACTCCATAAAATTCCATTTAGACAAGCTATTGCCTTTCGCCCTAGTGTTATTCTTGATCTGATATCTTTTTCATCTGTCCCAGTTTTATCAAATATTGTTCCTAGGTACTTATATTCGTCACATACCTCTATTTCGTCTGATCCCTCTAATTTCAAATTACCGACATCTGCTCCAACACATAAGTATTTTGTTTTTTGTAAATTCATTGCAAGACCCCATTCTTCATATGTCTCTTTTAACTTGCGCGCCATGTACTCTAAGTCATCTTTATCTCCAGCTAATACAGCTTGATCGTCGGCGAATTGTAATGTATATACTGTTGTATCTTCTAGTTGTATCCCCATTCCTGAGCATTTTCTTTTCCATTGCTCTAATGCTTTTTTTATATAGATCTTGAATAGGATGGGAGAGATGCAGCAGCCCTGTCGCAATCCCTTGGTGACGGGGAATGGTTTTGAGAGTTGTTTTCCTATTTTTACCCTTGATGTTGCGTTTTCATATAGTTTCTGTAGAGCTACAATAAGTGTATGGTTTATTTGAGATTCTTGTAGTATTTCCCATAATTTAGTTGTAGGTATATTGTCGTATGCCTTAGTTAGATCCACAAACAGCAAGTGAGTTTCTTGGTTTGTAGCAGCATTTTTCTCTATTATCTGTTTTATACAGAAAACATTGTCGGTACAGGATCTGCCGGCTCTGAATCCGCTCTGTTCTTCTTCATCGCCATAATCTTTTTCTATAAAATCTTTCAATATTCGTCCGTATAAACGACTTATGGTGCTTGTCACAGAAATTCCCCTATAATTGTGGCAATCTTGTTTACTACCCTTCTTATGAATAGAGGAAATATATGCCACTTTCCATTCGATTGGGATCTCTTGTCCTTTAATACATTGGTTGAATACATCTGTCAACATCATAAATAGCTTCTTAGTTCCACATTTTAGCAATTCTGCATAAATTCCTTCAGGTCCGCAGGACTTCCCATTGTTTAATTTCATTATGGCTTTAACAACCGTGTTTTCTTCTACTGCTATTCTTTCCCCTTGAATCCTTACTGATTGTATGGCGTCAGTATTATCTAAGTAATTCGGTCTTGTTTCTGTTAAAAGCTCTTGATAGTGTTTTACCCATTGTTTTTCTGAAATTATAGGTATATACACCTTTTCCTTTCCGATGTTTCTAACGTTCCTTATAAACTTCCATGCTTCTGTACATTGCCTGCCACCAATGTAAGTATCTAGTTCTTGACATTTCTTATCCCATATTCTGTTTTTTTCGAAATTTACTGTTCTTCTAGTTAATCTTTTTATATCTTCATATTCTTCTCTATCTTCTTGTCTTTTAGTATTTAGCCATTTCATGTATAACTGTTTCTTACGTTTTACCAAGTGTTCAATGCCTTCTGCCCACCAAATTTTATTACTGTTTTTAGTGTATTTTTTCCCTAGTGCTTCATTTGCTGCTTGGTGAATGCTCTGGATTATATTCTCATATTTCTGTGTAAAAGACTGGTTAATGGAATTATCTAAGATTTGGTCTAGTCTCTGCTGGTATAAGTATTTAGTACTTTCTTGTACTAGACTATCGAGATTATATCTAGGGTACTCGACGCGTTCACCATCTTCTTGATTTTTAATTTCAACATTTTGTTTTGTATTTCGCCACGGTGGTATAAATATCTTGGCTCTTACTAGGTAATGGTCGGACCCGCAGGTTACACCTCTCTGTACTCTGACGTCTTGTATTTGCAATTTCATGTTTTGTCTCACTATAACATAATCTATGATTGATCTTAATTGTCTAGTATGTTGTTCCCATGTGTATTTGTGAATATCTTTATGTTTGTAGAACCCATTTGTAATTTTCATTTCATTATATTCACATATGTCTATCAAACGTTCGCCGTTGTCATTTATGTTTGGTTCTCCATATGGCCCTATTACTGCATCATTTATTTTAGTACCTATACGGCTGTTTAGGTCTCCTAATATTATGATTTCCCTAGTTATTCCAATTTCGGCTATAACACAGTTTAATTTTTTAAAGAATGTATCTTTAATCGCCACAGGTTCATCATTTGAGGGTGCATAGACACCGAGTACAGTTATCTTCCTTCCTAATTGTTGTATGTTTACTTTTATAATGTTTTCATTAAAAAAAAAAGAAATTTAAAAGTGGCGTATCACATTAAGGTAAAAATTTACAAATTATCAGGAACTCACCCCTTTGAATGGAGTTGATTGTCTACCGAGATAGCGTTATGAGAATAAAATTGCAGATAAATAAAATACAAAGGAGGGCATGATACGATTTTATTTTGGAGTAAAGTAAAAAAATGAAAAATACAAACAATCTTATTTTACCCAGTCTAAATCTGTAATTATAATTGCTAAACACAAATCTCCTAAGTGGAGCA
Organism: Agriotes lineatus; assembly: GCA_940337035.1. Classification (NCBI taxonomy): domain Eukaryota; kingdom Metazoa; phylum Arthropoda; class Insecta; order Coleoptera; family Elateridae; genus Agriotes; species Agriotes lineatus. Next base: position 138,988,000 of record OW679196.1, on the reverse strand, counting down.
TATCGAACCATTTCAATATATCGTAACGGCTCTCACTCTGGTAAACCAAGCTTATTAAATCTACTAGTTCTTATTTGTAATATGTGTAAATATAATTAATATCTGATGGTTTGTAGAGCAGATTTGGATGTCTACAGTCACTGAATCGTGGGAGATATCAAAAACCACAAAGACACAAAAAATCACCGCGAACCCCCATTTTCATATAAGTACAATCTCCTTAACATGTCCGTGTCTACAGTCGCATGCCAGGATTACCTAATCAGTTGACAAATTCAAAGTTAATAGCTGGGTATAATTGATAGGTAACCCCATTCCTTGCAGAACTTTTTTCCATATCCATAACGGCAATGCCAAAAAAAAATGAATAAGAGCAAAGATAGGCTGCACCCCTGTCTAAGGCCCATAGTGGTGTATATGGTTTCGACAAAGACCGATCTGGTTTCACGTATGGTATATTTTTATATTTCTTTCTTTCTATCTTGTATTTGTTAGAAGACTTCTTCGTTTGTTTTCCTTTGTATGCTCCATATAGTATATGTCTTAATGAATTGTTTGCTCGTATTTATAGACATGCCATTTAACGTCAATAATTGTTTTTTTGTCATAGAAGGCTCTTTTTGTGTGGTTTATTTCTCTTGTATATCTGCCGTCTTCAGTGATTAAACTCCCCAGGCACGTAAATGTTCTTACCGCCCTTATGGTCTCGTTATCTATAGTGATTTTATCTATCGTTTTGATATGTTTTGAGTACAGCATCACTTTTGCTTTGATTCTGTTTATTTTTATGTTGTAATTATTCTGAAAGATCTCATCAATGTCTTTTAATACTGGTATCAACTTTTCTTTCGTAGCTGCGAGCAGGGTTCTGTCGTCCTGGTAGCTAATTGTGTCGATTCTTTTTTCGTGTATAGAAATTCCTGTTCATATATTTTTAAAAAAGTGGTGAGAGGTCACACTCTTGTCTAACTTTTGCTTCTTCTTGCTCCCCATTGTATTCGATTATGGCTGATTGATTTTTATATATGTTATATGTATATTAGCTACTCCTATTTCCCGTAGTAAACCAAACACTTTCTTCCAGCTTGCTCTTTGAAAAGCCTTTTCCGCATGAATAATAGTAGTTTGTATACAAAGGCACTGAAGTTTAGCTTTTTATCACGAATGTGGATTTAGTTGCCGAGGCCCGTAGGGTCAAGGCAAATAAACCACATGAGGGGTAAAAAGGAACTTCAGTGCCGAGGTGTACACTACGTTTTATTTGAAATCGAGAAATCGTGAAAGTACATTTTAACCAACATTTGTAGGTTATGTTAACGTCGGTTGACGGTTATCTCTCGCCTCGCCATCTACAAAAAAGTTGTAAAACAATGAATTACTTTAATGCCGATTTCTCGTATTTTAATGACGATTTCGAAGTACTTCAATGCCGATTTCAAATAAAAGCGAGTATATAGATCTTTCCTATCCAATTATCGTGTCTATTATTGTTCTCAAAGCTAAAACTGCTTCCTGTGTACCAGTGTTTCTTCTAAAACCAAACTGCTCTTTTGTTAGATTCTCTTCTATTATTCGTTCTACTTCTTTATATTTTTAATGTATGAATTAAATACTTCGTGATACTTTGTTGTAAGCTTTTTTCAAGTCAATAAAGGCTATATGCACTTCTTGGTGTTTTTTTCTTTTCTTTTTATTATTTGTTGTAGAGTACGAATGATTGTTCAGGTGTAAGTCCGCTCTGACCATCTGAAAAGTGAAGAGATGAAACATGTTTTCTATTTAAGTGTTTTTTGTTGTATCAAGCATAAATTCGTAAATGTTTGGCCATAGAGTATAAAGCATTTATGTTGTGGTAGTTCAAATACGTGAGAAGGGTTGTACATAGTAAATGTTTTTTTCATAGGGAAGCCAAGATTGCTATTTCTCTAGTTCTTAATCGCAAACTGTAATATTTGGTAGCTTGTAAAACAACTAATTAATAGACCGTGATTGTAATTTTCAAGATATAGTAGCACTGTGCAGTTATGTTTCGGCGGTGAAACCATGTGAGAAAAAGTATACATGCAAATTGGCCTTCACAGGGAAACTAAAATTGCCATATATCTTTTTCGTAACTGAAATTATAATATCTGATGGTTTATATTAGTAAAGTCAACAATGACCGTGAGTGTAGTTTTGACAATATTAGTGAAAGTGGGCTACTATTGCCGTTAAGCCAAGATTATTGCATCTACTGATTGCTGCCCAAATTGTAATCTCTGGTAGTTTGTAAAAAATATGGATAAACTGTGAATCTAATTTTGAAATCTCTAATAAAACTGTATTGTGAAGCTATGGTGGCGCATATATCTGAGAACGATTGTACATAGTGAATGTTCTTAATTTGTTAAGGCAAGTGTTCATGGTGGAGCTTGTAGGGGACAGTATGTTTTAATTTTGGCTTAGACAATTACAGGATAATTCTTAAGGGTGCAGGAATGTAAAAGTATGCAAACCAGCGGCCTTATGTAGTCTCACATAAGTAGGGTAGTAAAGAATTAGTTCCATTGGCAGAGGATGGTGTGTCATGAACGGCACTATGAAGTCTCACATAATGAGGATAGTAAAGACTTGGACCCGTTCGTGAACACAGAAACTGCATTGGTTTATTGACTAGAAGTTTCCTATTTATTCAATTAAAAATAGGATGTAGATTTCAAAGGTTGTGTACATTGTTCCAGTTAAGCTTGCGTGTTATATTTCATAACAAACGGTAATATTTCCATCAGAAAATTTTGCATAATTGCAGTTTATTTACTAAGTCAGTAAAGAAGTGCTGACTGCTTGTCATGCATTTCCAACGTAACTCTATCTGCAACCGTTGTTTACGAAATATAGCCCGCACATTTATAAACATTTAAAAATTATTTTTGGTTTCTAAACAGCAAGATTACTAGACTTACTGATTGTTACTAGAATTGTAATATCTGGTGGTTTTTAAGAATAAAATATGGATAAATTGTGAGTATAATTATAAAAATCTGTAGTAAAACTATGCTGCTATGCTATCGCAGTAAAGATATGTGAAAACAGTTGTGATTATTAGTAGTAAATATTTTTTTAAATATATATTTTGAAACGTTGTGGAAAAATATCTACAAAAGCAGCGCAAGAATCACAAAAAGTGAAAACTTCGGATAAACAAGCCGTGGAGCCTAATGTAGCGAGTAACTAATTTTAGATGTTACGTTACTCTAAGTGTAGCAATTTCAAATTTAGATCTCGGCAACCTTACGCGATTTGTAAACTGCAGGGAATGCGGGAGCAAACAACAGCTAACCGATTAACCCTTCTTGGGGGACAAAAACCGGCAGCGTAAGAATCGAGGCAATCCCATTGACTACCCGCTTATAAGACCGTTGAGTAGTAAAATCATCAGGTGACGCAAGGCTTTCGGACAAAAATGACATAATACGTTCATCGACAGACATCCGGTTGCTACAGAAAGGCTATGAAACAATTTTAAATCTTCTGCACCACAAACGCAGCACAATGGCTAACTGCACATTCAAGAAAACGTCCATCCAGCCACTGTAATGGTGCACACCATGTTTGGCTTTAATTTGTGTATGTACCTACGTTGTGTATGTTTTCTGGCTATTACGGCTTGCTTCGGCTGAGCTACAGACGATTACTCTAAACGGTGATACTTAGTTAACCTTACTCAAGTCGTATAGAGGCTGGAGACCTTCAATTCTCATATCGTACGAAAACAACGTCATGGAGATCTAATATTCTTTATTATGACCAAGTGCATATGCATTACATACTTGTACAAGCACTGTGGTGTTTCGAAGGTTATAATACCGCTAGACGATTGTCGGTGGTTCGTCTAGCAGCAAGAAAGACTAGTTGACAGTCTGGTGCAGGTTACTGTAATGTTGGACCGTGTTACATCTAGTGGTGTAAAGGAAACAAAAAGTCGGTGCGCACACAATCGTACTAAAAGATTTCCCTGCGTTGTCGGACCGTGCTATCTCTAGCGAAGTAAGAGAGAGGCAAAGAGTCGGTACGCACACAATCGTAGTAACAGGTTTTCCTTCGATCTCGGGCTGTGCTACACCTAGCGAAGTAGAGAGAGGCAAAAAGGCGATATTCACACAATCGTACTAACAGGTTTCCCTGCGATGCCGGTCTGTGCTACACCTAGTGAAGTAATAGAGATGCAAAGAGTCGGTGCGCACACAATCGTACTAACAGGTTTTCTTGCGATGTCGGACTCTGCTGTTCCGAGTAAAGTAAGGGTTACACAAGTTGTGATCAATTACACCAGTTCTCCGCATTACGCATAGAACCATCACATGCACCAGATTTGGCTTTCTTTTTTATGCAGTCCTATTCAGATGCGTTTTATACAAATTACGAAAACCCTTCCATTTCGACTCGCGGAGTGTCCAACCAATGACAAAAAAATCTAAATGTCGTTGCCAGAGGGGCGCCTGCGCTAATTGGTGGTTGCAATTCCAAACCCCACGACGGCTCAATCAAGTTTTAAATTAGGGTTTCACACGGCGTTTTCAAACCTGCCCTTAACACGTGTTCCTTTGGTTGAATAGCAACCTCAAACTTTTAAACTAAATTAGTTTGCGGTTTGGGCTGTTCGTTTCGACCGCCGACCGTTCTAATTCCGCCTAATCCCCCTGTCATAAATTTAACATAATTGTCGGCTCTCTTTATGCCATGTGCCAGAATATCCTGTTACTGTACCTGTACACTACAAGCACTGCTACATTCGTCACAGCTGCAAAAGATATCGACTTACATCCTATTCAAATCAAACGAATGCTTTCGTTTAAGATCTATAATTGTTTATCCATAACTACAAATGATTCCTCACATCTAGCTAGGAGTTTTCTATTGTCGTTCCTGAAAATAACCTAAATAAAATGTTCGTGCATGCCCGACCCTTAGACCACCAACAACAACACGCAATAAACACCCCTCTACTTACGCAACTGGATAATCTCTATAAAAACAGACACGGAAGCGCCAGCTTGTAGTCGGTCGACTCATTCAAGACAACTCATTGTAGTGAATTCGGTTTATAACCTTCGGCACTCCATCTCTACCTCGTCTGTTACGTGTCAAACCTGCCCCACTTTGTATATATGCGTGCAATCGTTAGTAAATGTTGTTTAATTAAATAAATAATTGTTGCTTTCCATAAAGTGTTATCATTTAGAATTACTCAGAGTATTATCATCAAAGTCCGGACCAGCAGCACTCAAAACATAATTTCATGTTTGGAACAGATAAACATGTTAATAATGTTCCGCCTAAATTTAAATATGAATGTGTACCTTAATTCAATCCATAGCAATTCAACTTTTCATGGCTAAAACTGTGCATGTTATTGTAAAATATAGTTCATAGGTCAAACATTTCATTTCATATATCAGAAATACATTTAATATACCACAAAGAGAATGTTAATACTGAATACTAAAATGACTTCATTGAATATTTCAGATAAATGAGAAATAGGACAATCTAATATGCAAGTCGTTAATACAAGGAGAATCAATTTTAAAAGGGTTGTTTTGAGCACACATTTTAAATTTTACATTTATTTGACTTTTAAAATTGAGGGCGTAGTATCAGTACCTACACGTTTTCTTAAAATTTTATTAATGTTCCCAACTAAGTCCTCGTCATCTATAAAATCTTTATGTGATATGGGGCTCTCGATTAATAACTATTTCGTGCCAATAGAACTTGTTATCTGTAGCAAATGCACAAGAGGTTTGGTTTTATCGTATTAAAGTTGCATGTTTTTACGGAAATTTAAGTTTCAGGTAACTTAACGAGTTAAACTGTTACTGATAGAATGACGAATCGACGAGTCATTTTATCTGACAAGTTTGTCGAGTCAATTTACGGATTGAAAATCAAATTTGAGATTAAAAAAAACTACTTTAATGTGGAGAAAATCAAAACCGCGAGTGTATTTTAATGAGAATTTAACGAATAGGTAATTGCAATGTTGTTGTCATGGCGGCAAAGAGTAAACAACAATCTGATTTAAAAGTTAAAGTAGCCAGGCTTAGTAGCTTAATGCTTAAGCATTCCGAGATTCCGACTACTGATCTAAGGGTCGCTAGTTCGATCCCCGGTCCCGGCGAGATTTTTAGAAATAAAAAGCTGCGGATGAAACACTCGACAGAATGCCATCATTTGGAAGTGATCTAAAACCGTGAGTCCTATGTTACTAAGATGTGTAGCATGTAAAAGATCCCTTGCTAGGGTTGGAACTCCTTAATTCCTTAATTTCGGCAAAATTTTGAGTAAGGCTTTGACTATATGACCATAGCAATCGGTGTCTAAAGTACCTGATGCTACACATACTTACATCTTGTTCATAACAATCAATTATGATATCAAAGATTAGTGATTTTCTACATAAAAGTTGTAGTTGTTCTGGATAAACATTTTCTTTAAATTTCAGATTTTCGAATTAATTAATTTTAGAAATATTTCTTACATAACGGTCAGTAAGAGCACTAATGGTTTGCGATGAAATGCCAAAGTTGCACTTTCTTGAAAACCATGTGAAGCCTAATAGCATTTTACTAGTATTTTATTTTAAAAATTAGCTGCTTAATATTTGCAGCGTTTCTAATTTGAGAACGTTGAAGTTGCAAATAAGAAATATACAACCGGATATGACAGGATTGATTTCCAGGAAAAATAAATCCAGTCATTAAGTAATTGTGTTCAGGGCCACTTTCTGTCAAAGAGCGTTACTGACGCAAACGGATTTGGGTATTTTTTAGCATTGAGCAGTTTTCCATTTACTCATAATTATTTTCCAAGAAAGTACGATTGTAGATAATCTTGAACGCAAGGTTTTCATTGCAGAATCTAAAAACTGAACTGGACAGTACCGTGGAGATGTTTCGTTAAAGCTGATAATTACATGCTCACTCACGATCACTTTGCAAAATCGTGCAGGTACTGGTATGTCGGTAATTTGATCACAGTTGGCTGGTTCTTTTCAACCACGATCGTTTTACGACACAAACAAGTACTGGCACTTAAATTTCCAAACTTTCGTTCCATATCCATATTTTTGGCAGATCTCTGCTGCGTACAGATCGCCGTAGGAAGACGCATAAGCACCAAGGCATGTCATTCAAATGTCGAGGTGTGCAGCTGCCAACACTGCACCAACAGCAGTACCATCACTCCATGCGTGAGCTCTTATGCGTGCTTGATGATGGGCGAGACACAAGGTTGGTATTGTGGAGTTCGTTGGCATTTATCGAGTCGGCCGCCGAACTCGGGTTGTTCACCTACTGAAAGTTGGGACTCACTGACCCAGTCCCAGGACCGGCTTCAGGTGCCATTTGTGTGGTACTTAATTCCTGGAAAAGGTGGTCTTCGAGGAAACCATCGGTTCTGACGAGACGGGGATGGAAAAATTGGCCCATGAGTTAATCGGAAAACTTCCATCATGGAAGATTTCCGCGGCCTTCCATCAAGCAGCACAGCAACGCGGGCCCGATTAAGTAATTAAACACATACGAGCCATAATTTTTTACGGACTTCAAATTAACCGTGTTAGAAATTAATCCTTCGGGTTTTTTGTACAAAATCTTTTATGCCCGCCGGGCGGAATTAAATTGAAAGCCTCCACGTGTCTGAACTCTGTCTCGAGAGCCAGTTGAGCTAGTAAATCAAGAACCAATTCGTCATATGTAAATGTCTAGGTATTATAAAATTTCTCCTGCTAAATATATACATTTCAAACGTCTTCAGCAGAGGGCGACGACTTTAGTTTCACCTAGTGCACTAGATACGCAGAAATGGGTCACCCTCACCAGGACCCATGGAGGGGAGATTTTTTGAGATCGTTAACCTTTGAATAATGCTGAGGAATAATCAAAACCTACACGGAAATCGACTACCACTTTTATTTTTTCTTGCTTGGTTGTTCGGGCAGTACTGCTTACTTCCTGTTGAATTTCCAGGAAAAATATCCAAGTTCGGGTTGCTGCGATTTCTTTTATGTAGATGTTAAAGCTAAACCAGTTCCCAGGTTTTGCACAGCGGTTTGAAGGAATTAGCAAATGTCATCGCCATTCCATGTGGCCCTTCGAAATAACACTTTTTCCCCCTTTATGTTTAAAGTTAAAAACATTTATTTGTGTTAGTTCCTCCAGTATGATGAAAAGTTCGTGTTAAAACTAATATCTATTTCTCCCAATCAGCTTAAATTAATTAACAAGTCCTTTTATTCGCCATGGTATGGTCATTATCCTACTACCCTCTACGAAAGATGCCAAAGAAAATCATTTTTTAAAACTTTTAGAGTCTAATATCAAACACCACATTAAAACTAATCCCAAGCCATTCATATCAGCTTCTATGCACGTTCCAACGCCTTCTTAACATTTTAACAAAACGTTTTACCATAAAAGACCAATAAAGCTACCAAGGTGATACCGCCGAGCAATAAAAGGAAACGGCGTAAAACCTTGCGGCCACTTAAATTACTTAAGAATTTTAGATGTTCCAATCCAATAAATTTTAAGTACGTTTTTTGCCCCGCTGTGGTTTCTTCGAGAATGCCTAATCGAAAAATTCCACAGTTATACTCAAAAACTGCGTGGAAATGTTGGCCCCTTTGCCTTTTTGAGCGGTTCTTGTTAATTATGGCTCAGGATGTCGGTCTCGTTGAAACAGTAGGTATGAACTTGCCTTTTTTAATGCCCTTTGTGTTAGGTCGTTTTCTGTGCTAAGCCTCAATGGTTTCCTATCGTAGAAAATGTGTACGATATGGAAAAGAAAGAAAATGTGGCGCTTCCCCTATACTTAATATGTTTGCCGAACCAAATCTGTAAATTCAACCGAAATCCTAGATCCTTGAAAATGTAGAGGCTATTTGATAATATACCTTATTTTGATTTTGATATTATCTTGTGTTTTTCAATTAATTGTTGCAGGAAGATTTTTATAGTAAAGAAAAACTGGAGAAATAAAAAATATCTTTATCCTGTGATATTCAAGTATCGTATTTTCAGAATCATATGTTAGTAGACGCCACCAATGGCGTATTATGACAGAAGTCTGAGAAGCCTAGGGTTTCTGGGGCAAAATTTCAAGGGACGCCAAAATAAAATAATCGACAAAAATTGTATTACCATTATCATAAAATATTAATTCCAAGGCATGTAGCTGCTGGAAATTGCAACCTACAATAATCCCAGCAAATAACATCTGTATTTTTCTAACACTAAGTAAAATATGGGTGCAAAATTGTAAGGGGTTTCTGGCGACAATTATTGTTAATACGCCACTGGACGCCACTACTCCTTGGTTTCCAATATTTTGTATAATTGTATTACTGCATGAACAATTCCAAAATTTTATTTGGATAAATGCTTACAAATAATGAATGGCAACCTGGATCCCAGAGTAAAAATCAGTAGATTTTGACAAAAAACTGTTTTTTATTTTGCTCACACATCACAATTAAATGGGCTAGTCACTTCAGTAGTACTATAATAAAAAATATTTGATACTATCATTCTTCTTTGAGAAAAGTCTGACAACTGAATTACTTAACAAAGGCGTTAAGAAAATCTTCACTAATTTATTTTAGTTAGTAGTTGCTGATATACCTAACAACCGACTTTCAGGATTGGACCGTGTCATTATTGAGGTCGCACTACTCAACGTTTTGCCCTTTTTCGTAAGGGGCTTTTGTAGTAGCCGCAATCGTTATGTTGTTTTAAAAATCAATATGCAAGAGCTTTTTTAAATAAAAAAGTAGGTAAGAATCAAGGTGAGATTTGACTCATAAAATTAAGTCTTTATCATCATCGTCATCACTTTCTTTCCTGTATTGTTTTATAACCAAAAACAATGTTGCAGACAGCAATCAAGCTGATTTTAGGATCATAAGTTTTGAATATGTACTTACATCATCTGTTTTCCTGGAGAGAACACAATTTACACATGATTTGCATAAAGTTATACATATTTAAAAATATGGAAAATATTAGCAAATAGGAGTCAATCTGGATTTAGGATTAAGACAGTTATGAAAATGTACTTTAATCTTCAACATCATTATCATCTGCTTTTTATTTTCTGGGTTAGACAGACTGTGCATTCGTTTTAAAAAGATGAAAATGTTTGTTTAAATAATTACAATAATATAAACGGCCCTGACAAGAGGTGAGCTGTACTTCATAAAAAGTTACCTTTTTCATCATCAACATCTTCATTCTTGTATTAAAAGCAACCACCATGTTAAATAAATAAAAAATAATAGAATGGTGGCTCATAAAAATTATGAAATTATTATTATCATGTTTTTTCTTTCTGGGTTGGAAACAACCTGTATATTCTTTAGATGATAGGAAATGCTATCTAAATTAAAACAGTACTAAGAAGACAGCTGGGTTCAATTTATAAAGGTTATGAACATGTTTCTTCATCATCACAAACATTGTTCTTAGATTAAGCACAGTAAGTAAGCATATTTAGTATTAAGAATAATTTTATAAATAAAAGAATGTTAAACAAGCTGAATTTGGATTCATAAAATGGATATGTACTACTGCATTATAAAGTACTATTTATCACATAGTTTTGAGGCCATAAAGTAGCTCTTTATATGTAGTACTAGTAAAATATTTATGTAACAAGTACATAATGTAGGACTTTATTTGACGAGTCTCTTTTATAGCCGAGCAAGTTTTGCGAGCGAGGCCAATAAAGGAGACGGGTGCTGTATACGAGCTGTATGCACAGCTTTATGTTGGACTGATAAAATAAAAAAACAGTTTATAAATTTGACGTCTATTCTAGGACAGAAAAAATTGTGCCTGATGGATGTTGACACGCATCTGTTTTGAAATTGACAAGCATTTATTTTGATATTAACAGCTGACGTACAGGTACTTTATAGTACTTGTAAAATAATAGTATATTATGTATCAAGTTTTATAAACGTCATTTTAGACACGAGTTTTATTAATCACGAGCGAAGCGCAGCGGAGCGAGTGTTTAATAAAATGAGTGACTAATAAGTTTATAAAACGAGTTGCATACTATACTTTTTCTACGACCACAAATTTAGAGAATATAACGTCATATTATTTCATTAAAATTTTGACATTTATTATATTAGGTTAAATTATGCTTGACAAACGTCAAAGTGACGGTTGAAAACTAACTTGATTTTAGTTTTGGCTGTGGCTAATAAAGCAAATACTATTTGAACCTAACTTCACCCCATGACTAAAACATCGTTGCCAACTTCAGCTCATGACTAAGAGGCTCTTTAGTCATAGTTTATGAAGGCATGATTAAAAGGTCACTTAGCGACGTGTATGTTAGTATGTTAAATGGCATTTTAGTTACAGGAGTAGAAAAAGTACATTATAGTACTAGTAAAATAAAATAAGCTTTATTTTACGAGTACTATAAAGAGCTGCTTTATTGCCGTGAAACTATATATCATAAACAGTACTTTATAATATAGTCGTACATAAAATTACTTTATTGTACTAGTATTACGAAGTACCTTACATCAGCGATCCTTGTCAAATAAAGGTACGCATAACATATTTGAACAAATTGGAACATTAACGAGAAATAGTGTTTTTTTAATCTGCAGTGAAAAACTCCGAAGTCGTTATTGAAATACAAGACATCGGCAATGATGTAATCCATTGTTTTACGATGTTTTGTAGTTGGCGGGGTAACAGATGGGCGACAGAAAACGTCAACATAACCCATAACAATCGGTTAAAAAACGCCAATTTTACGATTTCTCGATTTTAAAAAATGTGCACCTCGGCTCTGAAATTGCTTTTTATCCCTCATGTGGTTTATTTGCTTTGGCCCGTTGATAAAAAGTATACAAATTACTATTCTAAGTAAAGAATCAGTGATCATAACACATTTTTTTGTCGTAAATGTCCATTATGACAAATCTATCAATGTCCATCGATGCACATTAATGTAATTTTTTTCTGTCACAGAATAGACCCAAAATTTATTAGCTTGATTTTTTAGATTTTAACAATCGAACATAAAGCTCTGTATGCAACTCGTACATAAACGACCTTTATTAACTCGTCCAATAAAGTCCTAGATTATGTACTTGTTACATAAATAGCCATTTTATTAACTTCTTTCCTGGATTAGACACGATCGAATATTTTTTTAATCACGTTTTTTAACAAATAGTAATAATTATAAACAGATAAATGTGCTCGGTTGGTTCATAAAATGTGAAAATGTGAGTTCTTCTTTTTCCTTCTTTGGTCGTTAAAGCTTATCTGCTAGATCCCTTCAAATAGACACTAATTTTTAAAATATAAACATCAAGCAGATGGAGGGTTTCATCTACGGCGAACCAATTTTATTTTCAAATATCTGTATGATTTCTTAGCTACTTACTTATATTCAATTCCGTTAATGCTAGAATTAATTAAATTAACTCAATTCATTAGTATCTTACTGAACCATAATTGTATGCTTCAAATTTACATAGAGTCGTTTTAACGCTAGCAAAGGGAATTATCATTATTTACATGAAGTATTCAGTCCATATCCATTACAGCAAAAGCGTCCACAGTCTACTATTCCATTAATTGAAATTAACGACTAGCAGGTTACCGACTGCCATAGAAGGAACTGAACGACTGACTTTCGTGTCTTCGAACGTAATGAGAAAAACCTGTTAGTCCTTGCCTTTATGAAGGAACGTTGTGCTATGGTTGCCATCTAGCAGCGCTGACGCTCAACCTCGTATTACTTTCAGTTTCATCATAACGGTTTCGATATTGTTTATGAAATTCATTGCAATTTGCCGCGAACAAAATAAATAATAGTCTGCTTCCCGTGAGCTTTACTCCAAATTGCAGCAGCATTATTAACGGGGGGCCGTTTGACCGTCTCCAGGTCGATAAGCCGCCCAAGATTTGCATAGAGCCATAGATGTTAGTCATTTATTAACCCTTATCAGGCCTCGGTCAGCATCTCGGACACATAAAGTCAGTTAAGACCGACCATTAAAAGAGCAGTCCTCCGGTAATCGCAGACGGAGATGCATTCTAATGCAAATTGTGTGCTGCTGGTCAGTGCCAGTCGGTGCATTGCTCGATTTTGCCAAACCAGCACCCAGAAATTCCACCACAGTTAGGGTGTTTGAAAAACACAATTCAGATTTTAGTTTGTAGATATTGTTCACAATCACAACACATCAAATGCATTTTTTTTGTTAGTTCAGTAGAAAATGTATGGCTTGATTTTTTGCTTCTTATTTTAATAGATTGTTATACATTATACATTGATGCTTCTTCTAGGCACTGCCACACAGAAAACAAAATTATCTTGGTAAAAGCACCATACGATCATTAATTGTTTGTATACATTATAAAGTAACTTTATTATACTTGTACTATAAAGAGCTACTTAATGGCCACATAAAAATCAATCAAGGAATTCTAAAGTAATTTTTTTTCTGTCACAGAATAGACGTCAAATTTAGAAATTCGTTTAGCAGTCGAACATAAAGCTTTGTTGCAACATCGTACATAATATGACTTTATTGACTCGTTCTCTTTATTGGCCTCGCTCGCAAAGCGCTCTCGGTCATAAAATAATCTCGTCCAATAAAGTCCTACAGTATGTATTAATTATATAAATAGCAAACTAATCTTGAAAACAAATTCATGTCTTGGAAAATGTTTGATGCATAGTATAAGGCGTTATTGATAAGACTACTACATGTACAATAAGTCTCTCGCCTATGTACTATTTTTTTTCATCTATATTCGTCTTGTATAAATTTTCTAATTTACATATGCACCTGAAATGTACGTTCTTTGCTGGAATATACAACTTTGTGTAATATAAAATTCACCAAACTGTCTTTCCACTTGCATAATTGCAGCTTTATTAAAATTATATGCACTCTAAAATTAATTTGATTAGTTATATATAAATACAGTGAATTTATTTTAATGTGCAATGTGGTATTCCCGTTTCCATGAGGACTTTATTGTTACTATTCGTTTCTAAGGATTCGCCACGGCATGTGTAAATGCTTTTATTTTAAAATGCAATATATGAACTGTAATTTTAATTTTAAGAAGCATCACAAATAACAAGAGGGAATGTAACATGTAATAACCCTCATACTTGCTGTAAACTTAAGTTTTTGTATCATTTGATCAACAGAATTCCTTCCTCCGCAGAATATATGATGTTTTTACATACTCAGTAACGTTTCCATATTGCATTTTAAAATAAACGCATTTACACATTGCGCGTTATAATAAACTCTCTGTATATTTGTAAAGCTAATATACTAGAAAGTGTTTTGAAAGGTGGTATTGGCATTTAAGTACTCGTCTATCGTTTTTGTATGAGGACTTTTTGAAGGATTGTCAGTAAGTTAAGCAATGCTACGTGGTCATTGCCTAGTTGTGGTTAGACAATAATTTATAGTATACGCAGAACTTTTAATTTCATAATTATTTCTGTTTATAATTTAAACTTTGTCTAGGGTATTTGTATTTTTTATAATAGTTTTGAACTTGACTTAAAATTGTGTATAAGATCATTCCTTTGCTCAAGCTAAATCTAAAATATATAACCAAATAAATATTGTACATAAAATTAGTAATCCTAGACAACTACACTGGGGAAGCGAGAGAATTTGAATAGAAAACTTCAACTAATTGGATTTTTGCAAGTGTGTTTATTATCCACGCCCAGATTAGGTATTTTTATTGTCGCTTAAGAATCCAGTTGTTGTAACTGTATGTTATTGCATTTTTTAGATATATTTCTTCGATTTTTGCGATACATACCCATAAAAATAAATATATTTGGTATCTTCTGGCATTTCTGTTATGGTGTCGTCTCGTGGGTCGTCTTTTTGTGTATCTCATTGATATCATTTTTGTAGTATCAAAAAAGTGTTTTACATTATCTGCTCTGATACATCCAAGTAATTGTAAAAGAAGGTTTTTCCAGAATTATCTAGAAATTGCAATATAATTTTAAAAAATTAAATAGGTCTAGTGCCGCGAAATGATAACAAAACATTTGTTAAAGAACTGCATCATCTTATAAATTGTTTTTCCTGCTACTTAATGAATTTTATCCTACCGCCTACTAAGATTTCTCAATCTCCGAAAATCCTTTTGGTGAAATTTGCTAGAAATGAACTGCTTCCTCACTTCTAGTAGAAAGTGTTCCTTGGCCTTATATTTATTTGCTTTAGTAAAGAAAAGTTGCAGGCGGCAAAATAAAATAAGTACTGAGGGTGAATCGTCAAATCTATGTCCTATATCCTCCAAAGTTCTCGATTGACAAATTGAGAACCAGTGTGCAGGGCCATTATATCGAAGTCTAACCTTGACTGCGATACTAAAATCGGTTTTACTTTGGTTTTGCAGAAAAGGTTCCACTAAGTGTCTAAGTAGATTCGCGCCCTTGATGAGTACGCTAAAACCCTAGTATGATATTAGAATTACAACTTTTCTAGTAGTTATAACAGATATGTTTTAATCCTCTTTTAAATCATTTGATATTGTACGTAGTAATAATTATTTACCCCTTAGCTTCGTTTTGTTTTTTGGTACTTAATCAATATCGTAGCATTAAATTATAAAATGCGTTATTGACAGTAAAGCTTAGAAGGCGACAAATAAAAGAAAGAATGAAATTGGTCGTGGTCATATTAACCGAAACGAAAAGAAAGGAAATGAGAAGAAAAAATTGGCAGTTACTTTCATATATGAAGTGGAATAGCTAAAAGGGAAAGAGCCCAAGTAGGAGTATCAGTCCCAATTAAAGACAAATGAAGACACAAATTAAATTCGTGGGAAGAAATAGACGAAAGATTAGTAAAAATAACGATTAGGATGTTTGGGCAAACAATTACCATAATTGGAATATATTAAGCTAACGGCGATGCAAAAAAACATTTGTTCGGAAAACTATATTTTAGAAAATATTTAAAAAAATACGAAGTGATGCTGATGGACGAGTTGGAAGTGGGAGAAATAATTCAGTAACAGGGCAGTATGGAGAAGCCAAACATGATAATAGGGGGCAGGCTGATTGAGTTATATAGAGATCACAAATATATGGTGGCAAACATTATTTTCAGACATCAGGATATACAGAGATATACTTAGGAACACCAGCAGACATTTAAAATCGATCATAGATTTGGTACTGGCCAAACAAAACGGAATATTAATCGTAAAAGATTTTTACCGAAAATCAGAATGCCACATGGTGGTGGGAAATTTATTTGTATTGTCAGATCAAAAAAAAAATGAAGCAATTATAAACAATGAACAATCACAAGAACTAAAACAGTATTACTAGAAAACAGAATTATTATATCAGGACATAAGCATATTGTACCAAACACGTCCGGAAGGAAAATTAGATTAAAACTTGCAAAGCTCGCCCACAAAAATTGTATGGATTGTATATTAAACTATTCACGCAGCAGAGGACGAACATTAGGGATAATTCATAAGAAAAACCCTCAACCTATAAATAAGTGGAAAATTAGAACAAATGATAAATAATAAAAAGCAGGCGTATCACACTTGGCTAAGTAACAATACTGGAGAAACACGAGAAAATTACGAAAGATGGAACAGGTTAGTAAAGGTAGGAGTAAAAGAAGAATAAACTGAAAAATGGAACCACAGATGCCAATACATTAATATTACTTTAACATATACTAGTTCAACGCCAGCACAGAGAGCTATTTAACGCATGCGCAGCAATACCAGAAGTCACCAGACCAATGGGGGTTGTTGACATTTTTGTGCCACTGTTTCATTCGATGGAAGTTTGAACACGCTAATATGTAGAGCAACTGATGAATCGTAGTTAATTTAACTTGCAGCTTGGTACGCAACACTTGCACACAAATGCATTTTTGCAACTGATGTGAACTGTATTGTTAAAACAGGTTATTAACGTCAAATATATTTGAAAGTTTCTAAAACTTCGTGTGTCCTGGAGTACCCTACTAGAAAATTTGGCAACAGAGCCAGTGTCATGGCCTGAAACAACACATACCGGATTATTACCACACCACTTAGCTTTTTAAGTTCTCTATTTATAGGTACTTTCAAATCGCTTCAATGTTACACGTCAATCTTCTGCTTCAGAAAGTAATCGGAACAAAAAGTATGATTATTGACGTGACAATAATAATGGGCCTGACGTGAAGGAACTAGCCAATTGTGAAGTGGTGAATTCGTTTCTATACTTGACACCGTTGTTGACGACAACGATGATAAGATGCAGAAATTCAGATAGGGTAATAACAAAATCTGCAACGGACAAATTAGACAGTCTATGAGGCGTTCAGGATACAACAAAAACACTAAAGAAGAAATGATAAGAACTCTCATAATCCCAATTCTTTTGTACAACGCTAAAACGGGGACTTGGAAAAAAAGCGCAAGGAAAAGGATTGACGTGTTGGAGATGTGGTGTTGATGAAGAATTTTAACAGTAGCTTGGATGGACAGAATGCCTAGTTCTTCAGTATTCTTCGCTTCTGCTATACAATTAGAAAGAACGATGATGCTATAGAGCGCTTTGTCATCGAGGACAGGTATGTTCTTGCGGAACATCTTCATGAAGTTTAATACGCCAACCACTTCACAAATTTGCTAGAAGTTCACTAAACACACAAACATGGCTCACCGTTATTAAAAATGTTACCCACCAATGCAAGAACAAGAATAATATCTAAAATATCGCTGTGGTGCACTCTATAGAGTGCACGCAATTTTTAGTATTGGGTGCACTCCAAACCATGAATGTCATTGATTTGACGTCACCGTATATTTTGTTTTAATTTATTGTCAGTATCGAGTATTACAACAATAACAACGACTACAAATAACCTTACAATCTCGATGGCCTGAAGCTGTTTTGCAATGCACGGGCGCCGAAAGGTAAATTCACGATCGCATTTTCCCTACAGAGCTTCTATGTATCGAAACTATCTTTTCTGATACAAATTAATGGGTAATTTGAGGTCCGTTTCTAAATGTTTCCAGTTTGAAGTGCACCCAATACTAAAAATTGCGTGCACTCTGGAGTTCACCTAGACGTAGTCAATTAAAATCGTACCTTCGTAATAATTGCTGTATATCCCATTAAGTGCGTTTACGGTCCTGAACGTAAAACCGGACCTGGAGATTAGCGCGAACTACGTAATAGAACGACAATTATTAAGCCATAAAATACAGTTTCTCAATAAAACTAAGGTAAACGGAATAAGAAAAAAAAACAATTGAAAAATAATGCGTTGCACAGCTGGTTGCGCAGGGGCCGGCTAATCGTCGTGGCACAAAATAAAAATATACAAGTAAACACGAGTATACATATAATAGTGGTTTGCTTACAAACAGCTGTGCCGTATATATTTACAATACAACACTAGCTCACATAACAGTATAACAGCAATCTAAAAAGCAAAAGAACGTGATGAGGACTAACACTCCCTTTGTAATGCTTCGACATGCGGAATGCGTAAGCATTTGCTGCT
Organism: Agriotes lineatus; assembly: GCA_940337035.1. Lineage (NCBI taxonomy): Eukaryota > Metazoa > Arthropoda > Insecta > Coleoptera > Elateridae > Agriotes > Agriotes lineatus. The sequence continues at coordinate 138,969,396 of OW679196.1, read as the reverse complement.
CCATATTAGCCTCCCTTATTTAAACATGTATTACATTTTACATTTATGTACCAAGGGCATTATGAAGATGTTTATGCCCGCTCGAGGATGACAAATTTACAAGCCCGAGGGCTCCGACCCGAGAGTTTAAAAGTCGCCTGAAAGTATAAACATCAACGCCATTTTTTAGTTAAGTCCTAACGTTAGAAGCACGTTACGTTTTAATTACAACGTTAACTTGTTTTTTACGTTGAAACAACGATTTATTTGATACAAAATTGACATTTGATTTACGTCAAGTGTTAATGATAGAAGGAAGTTACTTTTTTCTGGATTAATAAACGCACAATGTTCTAACAGAATTTCAGATTTTATCAGCGACACAAACGGTGACCTTACAGTGAATGCAGGTCACCAGACAAAGGAAACAATGGCTTGATAGCATACTGCGTAACGCATTTCAATTGTACGGCACTGTCATATAAGTAATGACCTTACGCGTTATAGGCGTGGTGAGCACAACTGTTTCTTGATGACTTTACTGAAGAAGGTGTTTGTGTGTTTGTGAATGTCATGTCAACGTTTAACATTAACTGGTCTAAAATGCACTTAAAATCAACTACATCAAAATGTAATGCAAAACCGTAATTATCGCGATGTTGTATCAAAGTCATATCGACGTTAAGGGTTGACTACTGATCTAAAAGACATTTTATTTTAATGTAATATGCAAAATGTTAAGTTCTCGTGTTTTTATAAACGTCATGTCTACGTTTCACGTTAACTGCTGGTCTAAAAAGCACTTAAAATCAACGATATAAAAACATAATGCAAAAACGTTATTTTCACGTTGTTGTAACAACGTCATATCGATGTTAAGAGTCGCCTACTAGTCTAAAAAGCGCTTTTTATTAACGTTATTTTAACGTAATATGGAATATGTTAAGTTTTCGTGTTTTTATAACTCAATATCTACGTTTTACGTTAACTGGTGGTCTAAAAAGCACTTAAAATCGACGACGTGAAAACGTAATGCAGAAAGGTTATAACCACGTTATTGCAATAACGTTATATCGACGTTGAAAGTCAACTACTAATCTAAAAATTGTCAAATCATCGTGTTGTTATAACATAATATCTACTTTTTAAATTAAGGTGGTCTAAACAGATCGTAAAATCAACGACAAATCGGCCTTATATAAACACGCTAAATAAATGCCGCAGCCAACACTTTTAATGAACGATATAATTACGTAAACAGTAAAAATAATAACTAAAGTTTTCTAAAAAATGAACGCTCAACTATTTTTAGAAAGTCCACCTGAATCAAATCTTTGAACAACTTCATATGAACGAATTTATACATGCAGTTCAAAAATACAGCAGTAGTGTCTGTCCTTTCATGTATAAAACGTTTCGACCGTTATTAAATTAGGTAGCATTACCTCGGTATATATGGCAGAACTTTATGCAATAAAAGAATCACTCGTACATGCGGTAAATCGGAAGTGTGAAAATACTGTAGTACTAACAGACTCCAAAAGTGCAATGAAATCCATTATCAAGCTCTACAACAAGAACCCCTTCCCAGCAGGCACACCTACACTTATGTGCAATAAAATTAAGAACAGACTGCTTTGTTGTATTTATTAATAGCGATATATTTTTGAAAGGACTTAGTTTTGGTCTTTTAATAAAGGTGTTATTTTCAAGTTATGGTGTTTTATCATTTATTAAAACTGCTGCTAGGCCATTAAAATAGACCCGAATTATACAAACTAGAATATTGTGAAAAATAGTCATAATAAGATAATCTCTGAAACTTCTTTGTGGCGTGAATTCATAATTCATTTTCTTATATGGGTATTTCGCCACTCTGCAAATTAAAATATTAAATAACGAAAATATTAACAACGAACGTTTCGAGGGGACAATCTGCCCTCGTTATCAACGAATAACAATTAAAACTAACAAGAACTTATCTTTTTTTCACTGGAAGAAAAAACGACCAACCTCCAATGAATTTTCTGACATTGACGTTTGTTGATATCTGTACCTACTTGATCTCATCTTTAAGAATCGATAGCCAACTATTGTCTAAAAATATTGAGAAAGACGACACGCATTTTTCTTCGTTAAGTAAAATGTATGCCGTTTCCTTAATTTTTCGCCTAGTTGACATCGATTCTTTAGACAAGATCTTTGTGTTGTCCCATTGTATTTTATGGTTTTCATCCCAAGCATGTTCTGCCAGCTTAGACTTATTGAATTGATACGTTTTCAACATATTTTTATGTTCTTTAACTCTTACTGCTAAAGGCCTGGATGTTTCACCGATATAATATTTCCCGCATTCACAGGGAATACTATATATACAATTCCTTGAATGTTGTTCTTCGTTGAAC
>OW679196.1:138784672-138966912 GCA_940337035.1 Agriotes lineatus | reverse complement strand
GTGACTTATGGATTATTGTAACAACCTCTGAGTTGATAACCAAACTAAATTGTAATCACGATCACAGGAAAATACCATTGTTAGGCACATATACCGTTCAATTACCTGTAAATTGTGAAATGCAGATCGATGGTAAAATATTAAAAACCAGTCAAAATTCAAATCCAATATACGAAATGGTTCATTTACCAATGCTTAACCAAACAATTAATCAACCAACTGTTAATAATATTGAATTTCCAAAATTGCATTTAGAAAACATCGACCTGGATGACATACAACAGCTTAGGGAAAAATTAAGAAAATTACCCGGTGAACTTGTGACCACCAATTACAATACTTATGCACACGCAAGTAACTTTACATTAATTATTATTTTAGCTCTAATATTGTTTGCCATATTTGTATTATATAAGTATGATTTGTTGCCTAAAATCTGCAAAAGAATTAAATCAGAAATCAATAATGAACCTTTACAACCAATAGAAATATTGCCCTGAAAAATAGGTGGAAAATGTGATTTCCCCCAATTTTTCAACTTAGGATGGGAGGAATTATGTTACGTTCCCAGATAGATAATAAGAACATTAGTTATGATAAGATAATGCAGTCGCGTATTACATATCATTGCATTCCCGAGGGACACAAGTGTTATCTTATCTTTGCTGATGCAGCTTAGGTAACCTGCTCGACTACATCGCAGGATGAGTTAGTTGTAATTTGGAATCTGTAGCTTTCACTTGTATTTTATAATTATAAACTCCGTCTGTGTATTGATATTAAATAAATTTTTTTATATCAATCACAGTTCGTAAATTTAATTACCTGCAAATCTCGAATTTGTCATAGACTGACAATACACTTCAGTACTGCCAAACGTATAACACATATCAAGGCCTGCTCAGAATCATTTTTTTCATCTCATGGTACTATTTCACTATTTAATTCAAATTGCGAATTGTCAATTTGGCAGTTTGCAAATTCTGAAATTCTTCTTGAGCAAATGTGGAGTTATCGTCGTTTTAGAACTAGGCGAGGCACTATATTTTAGAATATAAGATCATTTCTTCCGCTTGGGTTGTCATCACTGGAATCTACGTAGTTATACATTTAGTTCCATTTTCATATGTCACACGGTAATAAAACCATAAAATAATTGTAGGTTGTCACAAATGTATCAACATTATTTTGTTGAAGTTCGTGTCATAACATTTTTATAGTATTGTAATTAGAACTACGTAAGTGCCAGTTGCATATCTTATGTCAAACTAAATCATACCTAGTGTATGATAATTTGCAGATTTTAGCAATGTGTTCTGCTTTGGCTGTTGGATCTTCTGTGAGGTCTGTTTATTAAAGCTGAAGGGGTCAGTTTGGTCATTCCAAATCCAATTCTTTATCAGAATTGGACGACTCTGCTAAAGAAATTACCACAAGAGAAGTGTCAACCACACAATGTTCTCGCATATATTTTACCTAATCACACCTGATAAGAGATTCAAAATGCTCAATTCAGTTTCTTCACTTATCAGCATCGTATCTGCTCAAGGTTTCCTCTCAAACCTTTATGACTTTTCCTTTTCAATTTGAGGTTGACATTATTAATTTATTATAAAGTTTTTTTTTTAAACCGAAAGCTTCTATAAGTTCAATGGGGTTGTAACGACAATAATAGGGGGGAAGCCTTAGAACATTGGTGTTGCTTTACTTTAGAAACTCGTCATTTATATATATTTCTATGAACACATTTCAAGCCTTTATGATTATAATAGCAATTAATAATATTTCAAGCATATCAAATAATATTTTATAAAATATTCCAGAAATGTACTAGTTTGATTTTTGTAAATAGTGTAAAATAAGATTGGCCTTGATAATAATTTGTAAAAACGGTATTAAAAATAGTGTTAGCCTTGATTTGAACAACATGTAATCACAGTAGGATTGGAAATAATGTAAAAAACTTGTAAGATCGACGACAAACAATAGGAGAAAAGAAGCCAGGCTTTCCCAATAAATAATTGTTAATACGTGAATAAATACCCTTTTCCCAATTCAGTGTGTTTTAAAATTAATTCTATATCCTTTGGGTGTACTGTAGTAGGTTGTATTGATTCGTAGCACCACTGCAGAGGCAATAAAAAGTGTGCATCGAGTGTTGGCTGGTTTGTTGAGATTGTGTACGAGGTTCAAGGAGTGCAATTGGAGCCCCTTGAGTTAGATGTAGGCAGCGACCTTCGTGGGAAACAGTTAGAGCCCTAGGTGCTAGGAAACAGCTGAATTGGAGGTGCTTTCGCAGTGGTCGAGCTAGAGGAGTCGTCCTGCAAGCGTCAGCGGCTTGTATCTGCAGGCCAACGGAGAAATAGCTGTCCATACGTCGTGGGACTTGCAGGGGCTCGAGTAAAGCTCTAGTTTTCATTCCAAAAGCAATATATAAGTCAGGAAAGTTTATCCTAAAAGATTGAATTTAGTGATTTCCAAGGGTGGCGTCGGTTTTATGTGCACTTCCGGCAGAAGCGTCCTTTGAGTTTTTTTGTTTGTGACGTGTATTTACTTACTGCAATTGTTATCATCTAGGCAATGCTTTAATTACGTAATCACTGATAATTGTCGAATAATAGCAAATTGTTTTGCGAAATTGTGGAGTTGGATCACCATATTTGAATTTAGTTCCCATTAGTTAAATAATATCCAGTATTGTAGCGATCCCAGTGGTTAAATGAACATTATTAATTGCGTTTACAATTTTAAATTATTAAAAATTATACCACGATAATCAAGTTGATAGCAAATGTATTTCTTATAATTTATACAAATCAACATAATATTTGCTAGAATGTAGAGACCCGACCCATATGAGATAAGAGTAATTTATTCTACACAAAATTAAATAACAAATAATATTCACACCAAGTAATAATACACAGTGTCCACATTTCGATGCTCACCATTGGTATCTCGGTTAGTAGAAGACATAGAGCACCTGTTAAATAGGGAATTTTTGCAGAATTCAATACTCGTTACAAATCTCATTTCAAATTCACCCTAACTTTTTAAAATTTTAAGATAATTTGAAAACACCAAAATTTGCCGATTTCAATGTTCATCAATAACTCGATAACACCTAATGTGACATCTTTTTAAGTGTTACAATGTTCAGACACTTTTTTAAGAAATTTCTTTTTACATAAACAGAAACCGTCGATTGCTATTTGTTTTCAAGTTATTAGTGCTATCTTGTGTTTTTCATATGGCAGCCATATTGGATTTTTGGTTAGTTAGATAGTCTTTAAAAAGAGCTTTTCAACGATGTATAACATACCTTAAAATTTGTTATTTATTTTCTTATATGGGTATTTCGCCACTCTGCAAATTAAAATATTAGATAACGGAAATATTAACAACTGTTAGTTTTAATTGTTATTCGTTGATAACGAGGGCAGATTGTCCCTCGAAACGTTCGTTGTTAATATTTTCGTTATCTAATATTTTAATTTGCAGAGTGGCGAAATACCCATATAAGAAAATGAATTATGAATTCACGCCACAAAGAAGTTTCAGAGATTATCTTAAAATTTGTTATTTGTAGGGGAGATATTAACAAAAACGTAAATTAATGTCTAATATGAAATTAATAGGCTATGAAATTAAACACCAATGCGAAATGAAAGTGAAATGATACTGTAGATGCAAAGTAATACTGCAAAATAATAAAACGATAAAAAAATATAATGTTTGAGGCAATCGCGGTTACTCAAATTGTCAATATTAGAATTAAATTTCTGCTTAGACCGCGTCATCTTTGTAGATAAACATCCAGCATCTGTTGGCTTAATGTATCTAACCCTTGTTTGAGTTCACAAGGTATTACGCACATTAAGCCAACAAATGCTGGGTGTTTATCTACAAAGATGACGCGGTCTAAGCCGAAATTTAATTCGAATATTAACGATAAAAAAGTAATAAAAGTAAAGAAAGAGTACTAAAAGTTCAGTTTAACAGGTGGTACCTACAAAATGTGAAGATGATGCTAATTTCCATAGGAAAATAGTGTGACAGATGAAACACGATTTACCAATTGTGGAGTGTTAAATAGGCATAACTATCATCATTGGTCTACTGAAAATGTCTGCTTTCAAACAAATTATTAATCCTGACGACGTGTAAAACATCTGGTTGCCCGGCCCATAACACTCGTGACGTTCAATATTTTTTGAGAGAAAACTTTAATGAGAGAGTACTTGCAAATAATGGACCAGTGCAATGACCTGCGAGATCACGCGACCTTACCCCCTTTGACTTTTATTTATGGGGTATCACTAAAAAAGTATTTAATTTTGCCAGAAACTCGGGAAATTTTAGAACAAGGAGTGCTGGATGTGATAAGATCATTAAATGGAAACATACGTCGTAGAGTTGGTAACTCTGTTAGAATAAGGTGTCAAAACTGTGTGGAACAAAATGGTCGTCATATTGAACAGTTTCTTTAAGAGAATCTGAACTTTTAGTACCCTTTCTTTACTGTTTACTTTTATGACTTTTCTTATCGTTTTGTTATTTTGCAGTATTACTTCGCATATCTTTCCGCTTTCATTTCTCATTGGTGTTTAATTTCATAGCCTACTAATTTCATATTAGACATTAATTTACGTTTTTGTTAATATCTCCCCTACAAATAAACATTTTTAAGGTATGTTGTACATCGTTAAGAAGCCCTTTTTAAAGACTATCTAACTAACCGGAAATCCAATATGGCTGCCATATGAAAAAAAGATAGCACTAATAACTTGAAAACAAATGACAGTCGATAGTTTCTGTTTATATAAAAAAATTGTATTAAAAAAGTGTCTCAACATTGTAAAACTTTAGAAGATGTCACACTAGGTGTTATCGAGTTATTGAGGAACATTGAAATCGGCAAATTTTCGGTTTTTCAAATTATCTTAAAATTTAAAAAAGTTAGGGTGAATTTGAAATGAAATTTGCCACGAGTATTGAATTCTGCAAAACATTCCCCATTTAACCGTTGCCCTATGTCTTTTAATAACCGAGATAGCAATGGTGAACATCGAAATGTGGACACAGTATATACGAGTATACAGCAGCATTCTTTTTTGACAAATTATTTTGTAGAAACCGAGTAGCGCAGTTAGTAGAGCGTTAGGCTTGCATAAAGCAAGTTCTCGGTTCGAATCCCACGGTGGGCGGAATTTTTCCGCAGCCTTAGCGGTCAGTATCGGTTACACCATTCACAGTTGAGCACCAAATTAACTGTAATCTACTAAGAACCACAAGCCTAGGAGACAGACTAACAAGCTCAACACATCACTAAGACACACACCTCATACAATGGTTGCTACGCAAGCTCAAAATGAGCGCTCCAACTTTGTAACCCAAAATCGGGGAAAGTTGAGTACTGCACCGCCAAATGCAAGGGTACAAAAACCCAGCCTCTACACCGATACGTAAAAGAGGTTATATACAATACATACATACACAAATTCTTTTGCTCACAATTTCAATAAACCAGTTTAGGTACTTCCTTTACGATTTTCATGATCAGTCACGCAAAATAGTAAATTATGTATCAAAACTCATTCCATTAAATAAAAAAGAATCGTTTATTAATTACCCCTATTAATGAATGATTTTTTATTAATAGACGATTTTGGTATAGGTAATCAAGATACCATTAATGTCAAAACTTTAAGTGTCAAATTCTTTTCATGGAATCAAATTAATAAGATACGATCAACGGAAAAATATTTTATTTTATCCTATTATGTTATTATGACAATAACTCCTTAGCAACAAGTTGCGTTAAGATGCATTTAACAGCACTAGTGTTGTTACGAAAAATAACATAACGATACTTTATTAGCATTTAGTCACATGTTGACAGCACTGAAGTGTATTGTCAGTCTATGTCAAATTCGATGTTAGTAGGTTAGGTTTTGTTTGTTATTTGACACAAACTGACGCAAAACTTAACCTGAAAATCTCAAATTTAACATAACCTGACAGTGCTACCAACAATACAGTATTGAGTTTTTCTCTTACTAGTGATACCACCACTCGCTGTTGTAAGTGTCAATAATAACCAGTTTTCCTATTTTTTAAGAAGATTAGTATTTTAGGATAAAATAAACCGTGTTACGATATACGTAACGTTATCTGCTTTCTACATTACTCGAGAATTTTAAAGAACTCGCTCCTAACGTCGCTCGTTCATTCAAACTATTCTCTCGTAATATAAAAAGCTTGATAACGTTACTTGTATCGTAAATTACTGTTATTTTATCCTATTATGTTACTATGATAATAACTCCTTAGCAACGAGTTGCGTTAATATTCATTTAACAGCACTCGTGTTGTTAAGAAAAATTACAACGATACTTTATTAACATTTACACACATGTTGGCAGTACTGACGTGTATTGTTAGTGACAATGTCAGTCTAAGTCAAATGCGATGTTAGTAGGTTAGGCTTTGTTTGTTATTTGACACAGACTGACGCAAAACTTAACCTGCTAATCTCGAATTTAACATAACCTGACAGTTCTACCAACAATACAGTATTGAGTGATATCACCACAGTCATAGCAGATATATGTCTCGCTGGTGTGTCATAACAAATTTTCCTATTTTTTTTTAAAGATTAGTATTTTAGGATAAAATAAAACGTGTTACAATATACGTAACGTCTGGTTTCTACATTACTCGAGAATTTTAAAGAACTCGCTCCTAACGTCGCTCGCTCATTCAAATTATTCTCTCGTAATGTAAAAAAGTTGATAACGTTACTTGCATCGTAAATTACTAGTAACTAACTCGTGTGTTAATCGGTGATTAATAATCAAGGGTAATACCATAAGTAGTGGATATATTTTTGACAAATATTTTGCCGTTTCCATGTAATTTATTGCGTTTAAATTTCACGTAACGAAATCATTTAAGTGTTTTTGTCGAGGGAAATTTGCAATAATGGCAAAATATTAAAAAAAAATATATCCACTTCCAGTGTTATTTGGGACGACTATTTAACAATATTAATACATGACAATTAACTTTATTGAAAAATAATCCAACAATTAATATTCATCCTCAATTAAATTCAGCGGAATACTTCCAAAACACAACATTTTAAAATTTTTAACGCAAGCCAAACTTTGTTCACACAGTTTGTTGGTGTTTAGTTTTACGTAACCTAGCGATATCAATAAGGACAGAACATCGTTGCTAAGCGATATTTCGCAACAAAGCTATTTAGTTTTTGAGTACGTACCGTTGCGGCCAACTCAAAGTGCACGGCAGATTTTTAGCTTGTAATACGATATTCTAATCATAGACGTCGAGTTTTGACGTTTAAGTTTGTCATCAACTGTCATAGACATGAAGGTAAAGGGAAGGAGCGCTGACCACTTAGCCGCTGGTAAACAAAAAGTGGGCTCAGTTTTGGTTGACAGTTATGTGGCGCTCATGTCGCATAACACGCTAGAAATACGCCCGTACCCGGTATTACAACCAGGTACAAAGCAGGAGGGCATAATAGAACAAGTTTACTTGACGCACTATAATAATTGAGTACTGAAATTCAGTAAAAACTGCAACAATTCGCTAAAAACAACACACAAATACAACTTCTTCTATAAAGATACACGTATTTTCTCTAAAAATTTAGCGTGCGATGGAACAACTGCGCCGCCTGACGGTCAATCTACAAAGCACTAACTGTCAACCAGCTGTGGGCCCAATTATTCATTCAAGCGAGAATTCTCCTCCCCTTTACCTTCATGGTCATAGAACTGAAAACTCGGAAAATTTCCAGACATTTGTCATAAGCAGAGAAAATGCGAGCTATTACAAAACTGGAAGAGAACTGGTCGCTGAGTCGAGTCGCAACAGATTTGCATGTGAGCAAGAGCTGTACTTCCAAATTAAAAATCGTTGGCAGCAGAGACTTCTGCAAGAAAAGTTTTTTTAACACCAGAGAACAAATAATGAGGAGTACAATTTGCAACTGACTAGTTGAATGAGATCGACGACTTTTGGAACACGACTGTTTTCTCAGGTGAAAAGGTATTTCAATCATTGACGATTAAGGGTGTGTAGACCACAAAATTCAAGATTTGAGGAGCAATATTAAGCTCAACCCTTAAGAAGTAGTGGACGATTCTCTGTAAACGTATGGGGATGGATCAATACTCACGGATCTGGGGCATGATATAGAATTAATGGTCGACTGAATGCTGAAAATTATCGCAACATTTTGCAAAATGTGATGCTGCCATCTGTAAGAGAGGTCTTTCCTAATCAATTTACTTTTCAACAGGCAAAATATTACCTAATTAATTAATTTTGTTAACGTAATTGATAACATTATTTTCACAGGATAACTGACCTGTGCATACAGCAGGGGTTGTTCATTGATGGTTTGATGAGAAGTCCTGCAAGAAGTCCGGACTTGAATCCCATTGAAAATGGCTATTTAACTACAAAAATTTATACCAGGGATTTTGCACCAAACAAAACCGATGAATTATGGGAAAGAATAAGAAATGCTTGGAAGGAACTGAGAAAAGGATACAATATGGAAACATTGGTCAATTCTATGCGAAACAAACTGCAAAGCGTAGTAGCAATTGAATACTGATACATATTTATTAAATACATATTATTATATAGTTTGTTTACTTGTGAAACTTTGCTAAAATACAAACATTAAAAAAGTAATACCTATTCTTATAACCACAAGCAACGCCACTGGAGAAACCCCCATTTAATAAGCCGAAAAATCGCAAAAATAACCATAGTAACAAAAACCGTGCACTTTGAGGTGTCCGTAACTGTTGTAATGTAAATATTTTGCATGGTGCCCAAATATTCAGTGATATACTGCTGTTATTGGTTGAAAAAAGCAAACGTTTGCAATATGATTGGCTTATATGTTATAGTGTTGAATAGTCTCTACAATTAACGTGCTCGTTAGCGCTCGCGCGTTAAAATGTCTCGATTATTAATCGCTCTTATTAACATACTAGTTTTTTTAAGTAACTATTAAATATCAAAACCGTAAGCAAGAAATACGATGTTTTATTCGAATATATTTCGTGTTGCTATTGATTTTCCATGGAAATTTATCTTCTGAAATCAAGAACTCGGCACTGCAGAAGAAATTTCCGGAAATTAAAATTAGCCTTTCATAGATTATCTATGAGGATATCCCTTATACCAGGGATAAGCAACACGCGTCCCGCGAGCGGCTTGCGGCCCTCCACTCTTTCTCGTGCGGTCCTTCATTTTGACTTTTAAAAATTCCTGCAGTGTCCCTCAGCCTCATTGTACCATATTTCCTTAAATAATCTTTTTCCGCATATATCTATCGCCGTTTGTTAATAGTATTTCTATGAATGAGTGTTTTATTTCTGTAATTTTTACTTCCCTCGTCTAAAAGACGAAGAAAGTATTGTAATCGCGAAAAAATCACCTTTCGAGAGGTCTCCAGATCTTCACGTCTCAGGGTTCCTAGATGACGAAAAACAGGTTTTCTCAATTCCGTATATCTATCTGTCTGTTGGCGGTATAACACAAAAACTATTTGTGGGAGGAAGACAACATTTTGCATACACATTATATATCTACCTGGCATAAATACCAAGAAAATTTCAGACAAATATATACAGGATGAGCACCTTAAAAAATAAAATTTTGTTTATTTTTGATTTAACTTGGTAATAAATACAAATAATAATTTGTACATAGCGCAGGCTTTATTGTTACCAAAAATGGGCCCCAATAGATATAGAATAAACGTTGTACGATACAAAAAGGAGCAACAAATTAGTGCGTTACTTAATATAGCTGCAACGCAGGAATTGAAAGGGTCGGTGCTCCATAGCGCAAGTAGAAATAGCCCATTCCCTTGCAATATCCCACAAAACGTTGGGACTGCATATGCGGTCCGCCTGCCCTTCGAATTCGACCACCAATAACTTTTTTTTTATTTGAAAATTTATTTAATTTATTAGAAACGTGAAGATATGTTTACTCCTAACTTAATTTGATTTTTAAAATTATTTAGTGTCACGATGTCGACGAGGGAAGTTCTGGGTAAAGCCTTTTACAGATTTTTTATACTAGGTTTATTTAGTTAATAAAGAGATCATCATTCAGTGTTTGTATTATCGTAAGTTTCTTACATGCGGCCCACACAAAATTTTTAAATTGGTAGCTGGCCCGTTGTAAAAGAAAGTTGCTCATCCCTGCCTTATACAGTGCGTAAATTAAGTATGGAAACGGTGGTATTATTTGAATATGGCCATAGACAGAACTCTGAAATTTGGTATAGAAGTAAAACATACGGTTTTCTACTAATATTCGTGGTTCCAATTTGTTTATCGATCGTTACGACTGCAGCACGGCCTACTAAACGGTAAATCACCGCCAACTAAATTTTTAGCATATCTAGCAAGCCGTTGAAAGTAATATTCTCAAAGTTTAATTTGGTATAGTGAAGTTATTTTTCAAAACTGCCATATCAAGTGCTACATCGTTGGATTCTACACAAAAACAGCTTTCAAATGATGGTACTTTCGACCCCCATTTCAATTTAAAAAAATAATCATCATAAACCGTATGTTTTACTTCTATACCAAATTTCAGAGTTCTATCTATGGCCGCATTCATATAATACCACCGTTTCCATACCTAATTTATGCACTGTATATATTTAATTAGAAATTTTCCGTAGCAACGACGATTATTAATAATCGAAAATGTTTAGAAATTGACTTCAAATCAAACGTGAGCACCAGAGTAGAGGCCAGTGCCTAGGTCGTAAGGTGGCAGCCCCACCAAGGCAATCGGGGGCTCGTGTGCGTGGGCTAACAACCCGCCAACCCCTTAAATAATCCACATATTACTGAAACTAAATGAAACAGCCGGTAGAGGGTAGATACACTGTTGACGACTTTTGGCTTGAAAAGGAAAACCCTTATTGGATAATTGAATGTACGCATGTTCCTTGAAACTGGAAAGCTACACCAGGCTGCTGCGGAGATGAACAGATACAAGCTGGATATACTGGGGCTTGGTGAAGTTAGATGGAATGAATTTGGCGAAGTAGAAACGCCCAGTGGCTTGGCATTCCTATAGTTAGGACACCAAATCAGGGAGATGAACATTTTTATGGGGTAGGAATGCTCTAAAGCAAGAAAATGGCTAAAGGTCTACTTGAATGAACCCAACAAGTTGTAAGAAAAGAAAAAAGAGGAATTAACTGGCGATTCACGGCCTTGTTTCGTGGAAGCCCTATGTTCCGAAATGGAATAACATGTACTAAGTCAAGTAAGTCAACTAAGGCTAGAGTATGCGACCGTACTAATATTCAGTATCAGTGGTCACAAAAATCTTGTGCCTGCTGCACTGCGATTTCAGAAATCTGACTTTGGCTACCGCTAGGTTTTAATGTCTAAACCATCTTGAAGAGAAAAGGGTGATGCCCCTGCAGAAGGGAAGGTACAAGTAAGTGGTACGTGTCCAAGATATCAATCCTCAGCATTAAGATCTCGTAACGGCAAGAGATGCCATTAAATATGAATCACATTCTTAAGAACTGTCCCAGTGCATAAGTAGACTCTAAAATTACCCGAATTTAGGATTAACTCTAGTTTACGAGCTATTGTGGATAAGACAAAATTTGATAGGGTACCCAACAACTCAACCCATTTGTTGATGTCTTGGAGTGCAACATCCAAGACACCAACAAATGGGTCAAGACAAGAAGAAAAACCTGGAACGCATACGTAAACCGCGCCAGCCCATATAGACTAATAAAGTCCATGAGAGATCAAACAATCGGGAAAGCGAAACCGTGAGAGATCACCTAAAATGTAGAAAGATATCTGGCTAACATCATCAGCTAACTCACCTCCATAATGTAGGCACTTTGTAATGAACCAGGCTAACTAGTCCAATAGAAGAAGAAAGATTGACAGCTAAAAGTTTTAAATCTTCATTTTTTAAATTATAACTGGATTATTAAGTTAAAACAAAAACGTTTTGCTATTATTAGGGCACATTTTAAGAATGAATTCTCAATTTGAGTGTAGCTTTTCATTCGTTTTTATAGTTGCCAAGAGATTAGTATTAATATTCTTATTAAAATACAGCTCAAATTGCCGAGGCATTATTAAAAGACTATATTTTGCTCTTCTTACTAAGATAAGATGTATTTTTATAAATAATCGCGTTATCCACGAAAGAAGGACTTGTTTATTAAGAAAACAATAGATTTCCACAATTCATATCTCGGCTGCGAAATTGTACGTTACAATTAAGCTTTTTTAAATTGTAATATCTTTTTGCATTTAAAATATTAGAAAATTGGCTGACGTACAATATTTTATGTTTCTTTAAGATATATCTCTCCGTTCTGTAGATATACACACAAATTATTGATTGAAGTTCTAGTTGTAAATTGTAGGTCTACCATATCCACAGTAGACTTTTTTACAATTTTTTTTCTGTACGACAGTTGCCTGTCAGATATGACTTTCCCAACCGTAATGACGTTGCAAAAGGTTGCTTGCAACAATGCAACAAGCGGTTCATTTGTAGGCACGATTCAAATAAAAAGTAATTTTATTTGGTTTAAACCGTCTAATTATTACTCATGACTTTCATTATAAAACCTTGCACGACTAATTTAGAGATAATTGTTTGCTTTGATTACACAATAAAAGAAAATTGGGATAAATAACCACAAAGTATGTTATAATTTTATTTTAAGAGTTTTTATTGTTTTAGTGCGTACATACCCCATTCACCCCATTTAGGCGTTGTATGTATGTATAATTGTATATGTTTTTAATGGAGTAACGCACAGTTGTTAACAAAAATATTAACAAAGTCAAAGAAAAATTTGACAGTTCATCATTCTTTATTCATCAAGTGAATTTAAGTTGTTGAATATAACAGAGTGATCCCTCCAGCCCGGCTGGAGGACTGACTGGAGTCATTTTCACGAGTTATAAATGTTAGTCATTATGATATTAGTAATTTGTTGTAATTAATTATTTGGTACACCGGTTAAAATATTCATTTGCAAGGCCTGCTCAGAATCACAAATGGAGTGAATGGGGTATGTATACTACAACAGATAAAATAATGGTTAAAGTTACGGCTTACAATTGTTTTCCAAATGAATGACTTTCTGTAATATTATTATTATCTCCTTTAATTCTTTTATTCTCTAACTGAGAAAAAAAGATGGAAAGTGAAAAGCTATATAAAATGTATACTTAATAACACTACTTTATTGAATTTTCGAGTTCTGCGGAATTGATAATCGTAATGTGATTTTTCCCGCTGTCGATTATGTAAGTTAGTGATAGGTACAGCCTTAGTAACAAAGCGTGTAAGTCGGTGATAATATTTGTTTGCAGGTTTCCCGTGACAACGGAACTTAATATTATTATAAAGTTCCTAGGATAATATAATTAACAACACAAGATGCAGACTTAAACGTTTTGTTTATAATTGCAAGTGTTTATGTGACATGTGACACTCATAGATAACACGACTCACGAAAGGGATTGAAATCAACATTAATCCTAGTGACAGGTGACAAACCAAACGATTGTTTAAAAAATCTAGGAACACTTCGATAAGCAGCGGGAAAATATAATACGTTAACTCGGAATGTATCGCCTATTAACATTTTCGGCAGGCAACAAGCCGCGGCTTCCCCTTGGTTTGTACTTGCCTACCTCAAATGTTAATGGGTCCTTACATTCCTTGTTACTTAAATAACTATTAACGAATACAAACAATTCTCCAGCCCCAGGATAAAAGTATTCGATCATGTTGTCTTGAAAACATTGTTCAAAATAATAACGCTAAACACGCATTTTTGCTGTTTTTGGTTTTTATAATTAAAGAAGTGATTACTTATGGAATAATTAAAGCTTAGTGTCAGCAACAAATGATATATAAAAATCCAAGTAATAGCTATCAATTACCGCAATGAGTGCGGTAATCACTGAGTGCTCTTAACGATACTATGTATGTATGTATTAACGATAACCTCATTTTACCTTGCGGTGTAGAGGGTGGTGCTTTATATGCTTGCGTCTGGCGGTCAAATGCTCAACTTGCCCCGGATTCGGGATACAAAGTTGGAGAGCGCCTTTTGTGCTTGCGCAGCAACCATTGTGTGAGGTAAGTGTCATAGTGATGTGTCGACCTTGTTACTCTATCTCCTAAGTCTGTGGTTCTGAGTAGAGCGCAGTTAATTTGGTGCCCAACTGTGAATGGACTCACCGAGCCCGGTTTCAAATTAATTTGATTAATAGTCTATAACAATACCGATGAAGATAAAAGGACTAACAAAATGATATCTAAAAATCCTCAATATATTTTTCGTGTTTGAGTTCTCTTAAAAAACCGAATTTAGAATTCTGTTTTTTCTGGCGTTAATATTAAAGTTAAAGTAAAACTCACGAACTATTTATAGCAACTTTTAATGGGCTTAAAGATTACGTCATCAATTTTTATATCTGACGTTTTGTCCTCGAGCAACCATCATCAATTTCATTTTTTTAAATACGGTTATGATTTTTTGATATCAAATTTTAGAAGACCTTTTATTCTGAATTCAACAATGTGCCACACATGATGGTTTAATTACGCTTCGAGTCGTTTTTGATGATCATCAAGAAATGTTTAGGTACGAACCTGTCTCCTAATAGTTATTTAGACCGCAAGTGCTATAAGTGCAACTTTTTTCACAAGTGTGGAGGGTTACTAAACGAGGCCCAGCCGAATTTAATATTTCACACTCGTGAAAAATAAGCACGCTAACACGAGTTGTCTATAAAATTTTTTTAAATTTCATTAAATATTCAAATCCAAGCCGATTTTGTATAGAATTTTATTTGCTTTCATTTTAGTCAAGTACATTGATCACTTCTGCTAACTTAGGAAACGTATTTATTTATTGAAATCTGTAACTTGTTCACGTCAAACTAAAATTAAAAATGAATAAACGAATAAATAATTGGTTTCTAAAATTGTTCATTCCTAAATTAAAGGCAAAGTGTCACTTTTTTTCACCGAGTGAAATTAATTTAAATAAGCCTACTTTTTTAAATGAAAATATACGGCACCCCCCACCCAAGAAAAGCGCCCTTCGGTGTTTTCCAAGAATACTTCGACACTCAGCATCACTCTGTTTCCCTAGTACAATGAAATGTTATGAACCAGTTATTTATATTTAAAAAAAACTCAAAAACAAATTATTTTGGCTACGACCATACCTCAAAAGTTGGTGTTGCCTTCATTTTCCGAAGACCTATCGTATGAAAACGATCCAAGACTTCAGGAAGGTTCCTGGCGATCGGAATTGTGTACACATACGATCGTACGTACACCGCACAGCACGTTTAGGCACCCCCCAATACGAGAGATCCAGTGGGCTGGGGTCTTCAACAAAAGATCCGCACAGCCGAGACGGAGACTTGGTATAGTGAGTGGGTTTATTAGTCGGTTGGCACAAATTTTAGAAATATTTGACTCAGAGTGGTTTTCGATATGAGGGAATTTCAATACTTCGTACACTTGTAGACACGTGTCGAAGTAATTTTAAAAAGCATTTTATCTGATTTGAGCTTTTGTAATTAAAAAAAAAGTAATGAGCCATACTGGATGTTTTAGTCTTTAATAATCACTTATGTTGTTGGAATACAATTTTTTTTCAATAGTAATTAATTAATGTATTGCTTATTTTTCTTACTTCTAATAATTACAATTAGAAATAAAAAAATGTGTGGTTCCTTACTCTTTTTCTTTAAATTCAAAATCTCAAATAACATGAAATGCTCTAGGATGCAGGTCCATATCCAAACATTTCATGATGAAGGCCAAAAAAGGCTTGAAACAAAACGATAATGTATTACAAAACAAGCTGCCAAAGTGGCGTATATCGTGCGAATATATTTGAGAAACGAGGCGAAGCGCAGCGGAGCCGAGTGACTTAAAATACGAGTGTACGATACACTTTCGAGGGAGTTATGTACGCTATTTTCCCACGATCACAAAAAATACACATTTTTGCAATTTTATGAATGATAGCTTTATTGTGACAGCTGTCAGTACGTTGCCCGTAATTTTTAGGTCAACATGACATATTTTCAGTAGTTTTTAAGTTAAAACGACATATTGTCAGCAATTCTTTGGTTAAAATGACATATTTAGCTTACTGTATAATTGGGAATTGTGCATTTTTACTTCCTTTTACAATAAAGGAAGTATTGGATTCACCCCAAAAATTCGAAATTGAGTTTTCAACAGATCTTCACGTTTGAGAGTCCCCTGAACCCAAAAAACATATTTTTTTTTATTGGTCTGTCTGTCTGTCTGTCTGTGAACAGAATATCTCAAAAACGAAAAGAGGTATGGCGTTGAAACTTCATATATAAGTTTTATTTACTATGTAGATGCAACAGCAAGCTTTTGAAGAAAGTCGCATAACCGGAAGTAGATGTTTACTCTTGCGATTTTTCAGTTTTTTTTTGATTTTTTCAAAAACTGCTCTAACGATTTTTTTTAAACTTCACATTTTTATTAAATTTTTAATGTGTATTGAAGTGAAATAGGTGATTTTCCAGTTCAATACTTCTAAAATGGGTTTCTTTTGTTTTCTTTTTCTATTTTCTTTATTAACTCCTATTTTAAATAGAACACCCGGTATATTATTACATTTTTGAATTCAGCTTAAAATTCTAGAGAAAAATTGTCTCTTCACCTAACGCTCTATTTTATACGGTTTTTTGTAGGATTTGTAATTTTTGAAAATTTTTGATAAATTCTTAAAAATTTAAAATCAAATTTTTGGCTAATTATAAGATCACTGTAAAAGGAAGTTGTGTGCGTGTATCACACCAGATTTTTTCATAATAAACACGTTCGTTATGATAACGACCGGATTTCGAATGTGGGCTTGGGAAAAAGGTTTTTAAAATTTGACATCAGAAAATCAGGACCCTACTTAAAAAAAAATAAGTTACTATACACAAGTGTCAGTCAAGTATACGCATTTCAAATCTGCCTATAGTCAATTAAATTTCTGAAAAGCAAATTTGAAAATGAAATCAATTTAGTACTCGTTCAACATTTATTATTATATTACTTCTAAGTACAGTAGTTAAACAAACTACTTCCTCAGAATATGGAAGTACAGTGTAGTATAACTTTTTTTTAAGCTGAATAATTAAACTACACATTAGGTAGTTAAGGCACATTTTTATCAAGTAGTAAGCAGTTAACTACTTTCATTCTAACTAAGCAGTAAACTTGTGTAATCTATTCAAAAATAATTGAACTAACTCAGAGAACAATTACTCGTAGTTCTATATTAGTTTTTTATATGCTTTACATTAATTATAATTGATAAGTAAAAGTTGTGTAAGGCAAAGCTGATAATACTAGCTTAAACCTGTCCCTACGATTTATTTTTCAACTGAGATTAATCATAAATTTAAAATATGACCACGGAAAGCAAAATTCAATACCAAACCGCATGTCAAACAGCAGGAAATAGTTAATTGTTTGGTTTAGCCAGAGCCCGCAGTCCGAAAAATCGCATCCGCGAGAAGGGTCAAAGGAAAAAACTGGGGCAGCAAATTGAGTCTTGCCACATTCGCCGAGTGGAGAGGCCCTAAAACGCTCTAAGTGGAGGGTCGGTTAGCTTTGAACTTCAATTAATTAAGGCACCGTTGTGCGACATTTATTAGTCTTCCGGGTTGGTGCGAGAGGAGCGGTGCATCCCGCCTAGGAAATTCATTTCCCGTTTTCCACTGCATCGGGGCTTCCTGGTAAGCGAGCTGCCAAGTGCAGTTGAAAGTAGTGCGAAATAACCGAAGCGCGGTAAAACCAGAAACCTGTAATCACCGCGTTTTTCATCGACAGAGCGCGCGAGGTTACACAATTTTATTGTTCTACGACGCGCATGTCCCTCAGTTATCATGGAATATCGAACCTGCGTGGGAGATTTTAAAAATAATCATGTAATCAGTGGTTTTTGCGCGTGCGTACATATTCTATAGGTAATTTTGCGTCTAATAGCACCTGTAAATAATAAATACCTTGCTATCATCGCCCTTGCTATAGTCCAGTTTCCAATTAGTATTGTCATCTATAAGCGTTTTCAGCCTTCTAAAGTCGCTATCTTCAGCGATTTTCACTACTCCTACCTCCATGACCTAAAACACACAGCCTGGACAATTTTCGAACACAATTGTTGTCCAAAAACCATGACAAGGTTTTTAAATACGTGAGTTGACTATTAGTGTTTATTGTTGTGATGGGTGTGACGGCAATTCTCTGGTATGTGGCTCTATTTACGTGCTGCTTCTATTGATTGTTAAATAAAATATGCCACCGTAAAAATGGCAATCAATACACGTAGAAGTTTAAAGCCCACACCGTTTTATCTCACCATGGCCAGCCGGTTAACGATAGTGGCAAAATTTACAATTAAGGATGAAAACTCTAAACACTTACCGCATGTTTTCGGTGGCTAGTTTTCCGATATGCACTCGACACACGTTGACACAATTTTAACCAGTGCCGTGTAATATGACAGCCAGTATTTGCTGTTATCAAACAGTGATAAGATCGCGGCTTACTTAATAACCATGCTCGGCTGCGGAGCTGCAGTCTCGCTCATATCCACTTGCCCATTCCGAACGAATTTCTAATTTCAAGCTAATTACCGGCGTGCTTAAGCTCCTACTCGAATTTTACGTTTAGAAAGTGACAACCGCTGAAATTTTGTTTTTGCCCAGACAGGCGTCAGGACACGTCAGGTTAACAATCGCCGGCAATTAGCGGAGATGGGATCATCGGGAAACGTGGAGCTGGACAAGAAGATCGAGGAATGGCTGTCTTGGGACAGGAACGAGAAGACAGCCGAGGAAATCAAAGCGCTGGTGGCGGCTGGAAATTTCAATGAGCTGGCGAAGGTCCTGCTGGGCCGAATTTCCTTCGGCACCGCAGGGCTCAGGGGGAAAATGGCAGCAGGGTACACTGCCATGAACGACTTGGTCATTGTCCAAACTGCTCAAGGGTTGTTGAAACACTTGGAAGACAACGAGGTGGACTTGCTCAGGAAGAACGGGGTGATTATTGGATACGATGGAAGGCATAATAGCAAAAGGTAGTTAGTTTTTAGGACTTTTAAATATTCATTTGATTCTATATAGTTAAATACCAAAAAGGTGACTCTCTTGTTTAGGTCTCACCAAACTTGAAATCCAAATATCAATATAATTATATTTTTCTTGATAATAACAATTTCCTCTATTTCTACAAGGCGGCCATCTATTCTGGATTTTACAAAGTCGCGCCAATATCCCAAACAAAATCTAGTCTATAATAGGTACTTGGACACCAGCAATTGTGGAACCTTATTTTTCCTATATGTATGAGGTTTTGGCAATTCCAATAATAATTAAGTTAGAATACTTTTAAATTTAAGTGGATACCTTCAATCCATGTACTAATTTTATATTACCAAAGAGAGAATTGGTTACCACCCTGCCATTTGTAATTCATGTAATTTTCGCAAATACTGGATTGAAATAAAATGTTCTTATATGTAAACCACTTCTGAAAATCTTCATCAATCGGTTGTGGTGCATTAAAATGTTTGAAGTTTTGAAAAATGTCAAAAAATATGAATGAAAAAGGAATAAAATTCCATGACGATTAATAAAATACTTGATAAAAGAAAACTGACAGTTTATGATGACATCAACAATAAAGGAACATTTGGAAAATTGCCCGATTCCTGAGAGCTGGGGAAAGTAGCACAACAAGCAAATTTATGCTGCCTTATAAAACTGTTGTTTTTTATTATAAATTTGTTGGTGCTTCGTAAAGATAAACTGGAGTTGTTGCCAATTCTAAAATCTTTGTTTTGCTGCTGGCGTATACAAAATTGTAGAATCGTTTTAATAATGATATCTAGATAAACTTTAGGCTTAGACTTTCCCTTTCTTTTACTCTTTCGTGCAATTTAATTATTTAGCTATAAATCTGTATTCTGTGTTCGAGTTAGTAACGTCTTTCAATAGTAGCAACCACATGAATAATAATTAGAATAGCTATATAATCTACTCATATATTACCTTTCATGCCACGTGTTCCAGATATGGTACAAGATCAGTCGAAAATATGGCTGTGATGAATACCACGTTTTGAGGCATTATCTTAAAAATGCAAATTGAAATTACCATTAACAGAAAGCAAGAAGTGAAATGGTTATAATCTTTTTACTTCTAGCTTTTCTTGATTATCACAATCGTGTTCAATAGAATTTGTAACCGTTTTTAACAGTAATATCCCAACTGCATTAAAATAGCCGATTAATTTTTGACTTTTTCTGTCAGAATGTTTTGCTAAGAAATTTGTCAAGTAAATTTGCCGCTCAACAAGAATCCCGAGTGCGTAGACCGTGGGATTTTGGGGCGGAAAACTTACGAGATATATTTCTTCAGAGCAAAACATTCTGACAGAAAATCGTCAAAAATTTATTCAGGCTAGTTTACATGCACGCGGGATGTTCAGAGTGATTATTTCCTGAATAAATAGATAAAATTCAGTTGGTGAAGCACCTTTAAAAATCATGTTAAAATTATGCACAAGCGATTAAATTTTGACACATATTTAAGCGCGGTTAAATTTTGACGTTTGAATTTTTGTCATTATTAAACTGACAGAAACCATAGTGATTACGCATTATTATGGATATGAAGGAAATAATCCTTTATCTAATAGACGTGTCTGTCTGGGACGCTGTTTTGTCCGGGACGCTGGTCCGTCCGGGACGCTGTTTCAGCAGCCAAACCGTAAGAGATAGAGAAAAAAGTTATTAAAGTTATATGTTTGGAATGGTCATGTCAGGTCAGGAACCGAATTTCAGTCACGTGACACTTCCGGTTTTCGAGAAATCACAAAAAGACCGTTTTTCAAATAGAACGCGTATTAAATAAAAACTGGTTCGGCCGCCAAACGTAGCTGCGACCCTCTGCGCCTTAAATCCTCGATCGGTTAGGCAACCACTTTGACACCTTCCAGGTCTGGGTGGTTGCCTAACCGATCGAGGTTTGAAGGCGCGTTAAATGAGACATTTGTCTCACTGGACTGCTAGTCATTATATAATCTATTAACATATTATCACAGAATAAACACCTTATAAACACCGTTAGGTGTTTATTCTATGATATTATCGCATTTACTTGACATCCGCACTGTCAGTGCCAAATTTATAAAAAATGTCTTGACTATACTTCGAAAATAATGCGTTTTTTATTAGACAATAATTTAATTGTTAAAATGTGAAAAATAGCAGTGGTGCCAACATACTGTCAGTTTGACAGTGCGGATGTCAAGTAAATGGATTACGTGTATTTAATTCAGTGGCTCGACGCACACATTATCTAGTGATAAAAGATTCATTAATGCTTCCTTATCATAATTAGAAATGTCCCAAAAAGAGAATGTATACCTTTGGAACTCACCATTATTAAACTATGACGTGTCGGTAAAAGTCTAGTGGACTAACTATACGTGTCTAATTCCAATTTGAGTTAACACCCAAATACAAGTATAATATTAATTTAGGATGATAATAATTTATATAAATATTGTGCAATAAATCCAGCCTTTGAATTTTTTAGTACTGGATTTGAGGTAATGTGTTACATCTAATGCTATCGTACAATAAAATTGCCGCGACAGTACCTGGAAGATGGAGTGAAATAAAATATACTGGAAAGTGGAATTATTTGCCCTAGTAGTATAGTCAAAAGGTGGCTTCATAAGGAAGAAAAATGGAGGCCAATGACATATGGATGAAAAAGTTCATATCAATCGAGTTATTTAGGCCTGCTCTTTCTTGTTTTAGGAGGGTAGAAATGAGGAGAAATTGACATATATCTAACTATCTCAGAAAATGCAAGTCTAATAAAAATGTTTTTGTGTCTTATTAAATTCTCTTTAAAATGGATTCATCGAAGTCCTTCTGGATTGAAAAATAGCAAAGTTACGAACGGTTTAAAGTTTTGTCATTTTTCTCGCTCTCAGATAGAACAACCGCTTTTACACTTGAGTTTTTGTTAGTAAATTTGAAAGTACACTTCTAAGAAAAGAAAAATGTTTTGAATTAAAGTTATAGATAATTATATTAACTACAATTTGCTTTTTTTGTTGTTTTCTAGAATGAGACAGTCGAGTTACGGACTCTTCAATATTATAATTAAAAAAAATTATAAACATGTAAGATACCTGATTCTGGTGTAGAACCTATATATAAGTATAATTATTAACACTATAGTAAATAATTGGATTTCATTCGTCAGGGCAGCAATTCAAAAGAAAATTCTTTTATTTAATCCAATACTTCGAAAAGCTTTATTCCTTTCTCAATGCAGGAAAAGTGAGGTTATTACTTCACAATTGGCAAGACCTAATTTTCTTTGCCTTCAGAAACGAATAAAGCTTTCCGCAATAATTTGTCACTTTGACTTTTCACAACTGTCAATAAAAAAATTATACTTTTTTGGTATTTATTGAGTTGTGGGATAAAATTTTGTATGGCGTACGTGGTTTGCTCTTGGTTTACTAGATATTATCCGCTCGAGTTAGTTAAACCTACTCGGTAAGCCTCGTAGGTTCAAACACCTCTCATGGATAATATCTACTATAACCTACTAATACCACAAATAACTATTTCTATTGAATTGCTGCCTTGAGGAACGAAACCCAATTATTTACCTTATTGTTTACCAACCAGTCATTCTTTACTGCATCGCAGTTTTATATAATATTAAAGTTACAATATATTCTACTTTTTTTAAGAAATCGTTAATTTTGTACTTTATTTTATAATTTTAATGTTTAACCAGTTAAATTAACGTACAATTTTATATCTTTGAAAATTTGATTAATTGCCTTTAAAATGAGGCTCTCAGGTGTAATTATAGTAATAAATCCCATTAAAATAGCATTTATAATGTGATCAAAACTTTCTACAGTGGCTATATATACAAGACAGTGTGGCCATTGGGATGTCTTCGCCGCTATTGGTCGACGCGAATATTCGCCATTAACAGGCAAAATATTGCAAGCACGTGAAGCACCAGCCTCTACACCGCAAGGTAAAATGAGGGTAATGATAATACATACAACAGGCAAAATATTCAGTTATTTCTAAGTTGTTCTCAAAGAGGTTGGTAGAACCTGTTCATTTGGTTATGGAAAAAAAGAGAACATTTCAAATCTGACAATTGTAAATTGTCAGCGTTAAATAATTCATTACCGTCGCAAGCGGGTGAAATTGTATCATCTATTGCCCTAAAAAACAGATATTCTGCACAGTAGTTAACTGTGACAATTTAGAATTGTGCTATTGTTGTAATAGCACAAGATGCGCTCGACTTGGAATATATGATAAAGAGATTACATCGGTGCTACGATGAATGGGGCCTTAGCATAAATCGGTGCTGTGTTATGGCAGTGAGGCATGGACTGTAACAGCGGAAATGAAACGAAGACTAAACACAGTTTAAATGGACGAGGGGCGAGATAGAGTGACGAAAGAGGAAATAAGATGCAGAATGGAGGCACCAGAATCAGTTGTGGACGGAATTGAACAGAAAGCGTTAAAATGGTTTGGTCATCTGATGAGAATGGAGGAGATGATGTGGCCTATGAAGATCTCTAAATGGTCGCCGCCGGGTAAGAATAAAAGAGGTAGATCACGCAAACCGTGGAATGAGGGTAGCCATGGAAGATAGAGACCTGGAAGGAGACCAAGCACAGGGTAGGGAGGTTTGGATACAGGGAACAGGAAGACGGCAGCTAGCTGTATTGTAAACTACCATAACTGAAACCGGTTGTAAACTTCGTGCAACACCTTAAAGCACCACGAACGAACGCCAATGAAAAATGTCAATGTCCAAACATAACACTGCACGTGTAGCTAAAATCAACTATTTAAAATAACTAGCGGCAAAATAATGACGTTCGATTATTTCTAAAGGCACTGTATATCTCTAGGCTCAAATTTGCCTGAAAATGGCTGCCAACAATTGTATGGCCACACTGTTTTGTATATAGTCACTGTAAAACTTTCCAAATGAAGGCGCCATCTATACAATGATTGTTAAAAACACGGAAATTTATAACCACCAATATTTTATGAAGAAATAGTGTATCAACTATGCAATTATAGAGTTTGAGTCATTTATCATATTTGGTTTGCATAAAAATCTTACCTTACGGTTTTTATGCAATTTTTATATAATATTGCTCTTTTTCAGATTTTTTTTTGCATTATCTTTAAAACTATTAAGTTACCGAAAAAAAATGTTGCTTATAAATGAAATTTAAGATAATTCTCTACTTTATTGTATTTGCAATATATTTCTGAAACTTAAATATACAAAGTTACAAGCTTTTAGAATATTTATTATAAAACTGTAGTTTTGCATACAGCAACGGCAACATTTATCGGTCAAAATAAATAGTAAGTCATATTTTTTTCTAAATGAAATTAACGTCATTTGAAAATTGGCAAAATTTGCGTCCAAAACTTCTATTTTGGTATTTTTAGATTTAATATTGAGTTGAATAATAAACATATAAATAAGGATCTCAAACACTTACGTATTTTTGGGAAAAATACAGTTATAGCCAATATATATACTGGAATATAATTCCTTGGATTTTAGGACCTTGGCTAATAAATAGCACCTTCTACCATACTGACAATATAACGACTCGCGATGTTCCAATTGGTACAAGATAACTTGGTTTTGTTTCACGTGTCAAATGAACTATTATAGAAATGTCAGTTGATTTGTATAGGTTGTGTCATGCGTTTTAAGCATAAAAAACAATAAAAAGTGTGTTTTGGACAAATATTGATCATTAGCATTGATACTCACATAATAAAATAGTATTACGTTCTCTCTGGTATATATTTTAAATCATTATTTATTTATTTATTTTGGTACTCAGCCAACAGCCGTTAGGCCAAGTATAGGCGTCGCTGTACATTTTATGGGGAATTCCAACCCCACTAACGACTTTCATGATGTTATTATGACATCCGGGACCAACTATTTCCGTGGCAGCCGTACCACGAAGCGCCGAGAGAAGCAGCCATTCTCTTCCTAAATATAATTCGCAGCGCGTCTAATTATGCATAATTTTTTAAGAATATCATTTTGTTATAATTCCAATGCAATAAAATAACTTGTATTTTCAGCTTTGAGATTATAACTCATAATATTCATAAAAAACCATCGATAATAAGCGTACTACTTATTATATTACCCCTGAGAGTACAATTCATTAATCACGTGACCCTTTTTAAACCAATTGGAGGCGCAAAAACCCTTGGATACATGTGTACCACAGCGGTGATACAAATCAAAAATTCGTATCATCTTATTGTGGTCTGTTGCTACGCAAAAGTGTGAAAATGTTGGTTACCCTGCTGTCAGTTTTAAGTCTATGTCAAATTCGAGGTTAGCAGGTTTGGTTTTCCGTCAGTTTTGACACAAACTGACACAAAAACTAACCTGCTAACCTCGAATTTAACATAGACTTAAAATTGACAGTAGGGTAACCAACATTAACAGTTTTTCAAGTCATTGTATTCTCTCACTAAATACAACTCGCGGCATGATTAGTAATTGGTGATATTGCTCATTGAAACCGAAGGAGCAAATTCAACTCGTCCTTCGGACTCGTTGAATTCATACCTCGGTTTCAATTCGAAAATATCACCAATGATAATCATACCACTTGTGGTATTATCGCTGGCAATATTTAAGTCTGGTAAACGTCAAATATAAATCGACTTTTGACTTGACAGTTACAATTTTCTGTTGTGCTTGTCGTGTAATTTTAAAATGAACGTTTATGTTTCATTGAATCGCCCTCTGAATGCAACTATTGCTCTGAGTTTTGCTTCAATATTTGCCATTCATTCATTATGCGTTGATGCGTCACTACAGCAACTCGTATTCAGAATGACAAATGTGGCAAAATGCAAAGCCCTAGTTGTATTATATATGACAAATCCGGATGCATTTCCGGAAATAGTACAGTTCTACAATCAGTTGCATTGTAATCACGAGTAAGGTAATTATGCGGTGCTGTATATTAAATGAAAGGATTTAGGTGAAATTTGCAATTTTAAAAGAACTGTCCAGTGGAAAATTTCTTATCAAGACGCGCCAACATTCTCCCCAACCCAGTTTTTCTTCTATGGAATTTACATCCTGAAACTACAGCTTCAGCACGTCTATCAATTCCTTCAGGAACAAGTACGACTTAACAGGACTTAACATGATTGGACAACATTGTGGAATCAAGTGCATATTAGTGCGTAATATGGGCTTTCATATACGGAAAGTGATGGGCGTTTTTCAGGATTTTCTTTGGCTTTTAATTTGCTTTTTTTTTAAGAACAGGCCTAGGTTTTGGTAACTCGATTGATATGTTAGATAATCTAGTTCTGAAGTTTTGAGTCATATAAGTTAGTTCTATTTTGAGTGTACTATAATATTTAAAAATAGAATACATATATTTTTTCGGCGACTTGTGAAAAGTTGAACTTTAACAAAGCAAAATGCAACTTTATATTACACGCTGAAGTTGCTCTGCTGCTCTTGTATTTAGTATCATTTTTGTAAATTTTAGAATTAAATGATGGCATTTCGTAGTTTCTTTATATGTTTCTACTTTTTTTAAACATAAAGATGGTATGAGAAAGTATATTTACCACAATTTTGTAGTACGAGAGTAAATGAAAATGTGGCTCTGATAATAAATGTAAATATTTAACAAAAAAAAGAAAATCTATATTACGCTAGTACACGTATATAAATAAAAACAACTAGAATTATTGTTGCCAACAGTATAAGAATTAATTTTGAAATAAGTTTTGTAAGCATGCCATAGATAAATGGCGTGTAGCACATTATGTATAGTAGGTCTTTACGTTATTCTAAAATAATTGACGAACGCAAGCAATGACCTTGACGTAGTTACCGTCATTTGTTTCTTTTCATATTAACTCATGTTTTTCATGGTCAATCGTGTCTCTAACTATATGTTGCATTTTTCGTCCTTCATTCAATACTAAAGCATTATTTACTACCATGTTTCTTAAAGTGAAAGAGATAAGTATAATTATTCCAGTTCCAATTTATACGTTGCATTCCCCCGTTTATGGAAATTTGCGTGTGTTCGTTGGATCGATAAAAAAACTAGTTTGGAGGCATGCTGTATACGAAGCTAGTTAAAATTTCATATCGCAGTCGTCGTTTATAGCTGGTTGCCACGACATAATCCTCCCCCGGGTTGCGTTACTCCAAATTTTCCGAGGAGCAGGCCCAAGTAAATTTAAAGCCACTCGAATTTACCCCGCATTGTACAATAATACAGTTTGTTGAATTTTGACTGATAGTAGATAAGAGCTAAAATAAATTGACATAATCAAAAGGTAAATACTGATTGCTCCGCTAATTTCGTTTAGCAACAACCGTCACTTCCGAATCGAATCAATGGATTTAGTGTAGGGAATCGTTCAGGTCTAAAGTTAAAAGGTTTCATTTCGAATTTTCCATTAGGGTCATTAGTCATTATAATGGTTAAGCAAGCTACGTAATTGGAAGGAATTTAACCGTTGAGATGTAAAACTGTAGATAGCTTTTAAATGTTAAGAGTTTCTGGAAATATTCTAACTATAGAAAAAGCGATTCAATACATTTGCATTCTAAGCAGACGATCGGAATGTACGAGAAGTTAAATGTGCTTTGCGAACTTTGTTCACACGCACGTCATTGTGTTTGACAAGTTTAAATGTCAATTAAAACATTAATTAATCAAATCAGTAACCTTTCTGAATGATTTTTTATTTCCTTTTACGATGAGGGAAGTATTGGATTCACACCAAAATATCGAAATTGAGTTTCAACAGATCTTCATGTTTCCTGATCCCAAAAAAACATGTGGTTGTTCATTGGTCTGTCTGTCTGTCTGTCTGCGTGTGAACACGATATCTCAAAAACGAAAAGAGGCATGGCGTTGAAACTTCATATATAAGTTTTGTGTACTATCTAGATGCGACAGCAAGCTTTTGAATAAAATCGCATAACCGGAACTATGGTGTATATTCTTGTGATTTTTCAGTTTTATTCGATTTGTTCAAAAACGGCTCTAATGATTTTTTTTCAAAATTGACATTTTTATTATATTTTTAATGTGTATTGATGTGACATAGGTGATTTTCTAGTTGAATGGCTCTAAAATGGGTTTCTTTTGTTTTTTCTCCTATTTTTTTTTATTAACTCCTATTTTAAATAGAACACCCGGTACATTATTACATTTGTCTCTTCAACTAACGCTTTATTTTGTACGGTTTCTGTAGAATTTGTAATTTTTGAAAATTTTTGACAAATGCTTAAAAAGAAAAATAAAATTTTTGGATAATTATAAGATCACTGTAAAAGGAAATAGTGTGCGTGTATCGCACCAGATTTTTAGTAAGACATTTGTATCAAATTTATAGTAAATGCCACAAATACATGGCTACATTGAATACATGGCTAGTCTATCAGTTTAATTTAAAAAATGGCACTGTACAAAGTTATAACTTTTACATGACACTTGCCTCCACAGCAAAACTAGAATTGATATTTATCACCAAACATAATAAATATCTTTTGTAATATAACATTATAAATCACATCTCTTTGTATCAAAACAACTCTCGAAAAACAATCAGAATTATAAATCGTGATGAATGGATTGAAACGCAAATTAAAAACCATTAATTCATTCATCCGTGATATCAAATTAGTATCAGCATGCCGCTGTGTAATCACTTCGTATTGCTTTCGTAATTGGTGCTGGAGATTGTGAGGTTTTAAAACCTCGGCCAGCAACACTTTCCTCGTTTGCCCAAATTGGCTTTTTATCATTGGCGAGTCATTGCATATACCGTTTAACGGCTAGGCGTACTCACTCGCACGTAAACAGACTAGCCTTCACTTTTTCTGTTATTTAAAAATAGGTGTGGAATCCCTCATTGTTCCAACTCGACCATAATATTTATGCAAGCGGCTTCTTCTTTTCTAATTTTAAATTTTGGAATAGATCACTAAGAAAATAATTTATCAACACAGCTGTCTTGTTTATGTAACTCGACCTATAATTTCCATGACCCATTATTTTTCATTTGATTGGCCTTATCTAAAACAATAATCTACATTAAAGCAATAGTAAGCAGCCACATAATGTTCTGCACTATTTTTCGTCGCAACAAAGTGAGATACATGAAATAAATTTGGGATAAATCTTACATAATGAAGTATAAGAGTCGATTCAAAACAATATTAATGATGGAAAAAGTAATCGTATTTATCTGTTGAAGAAATGGGGAGGATTTTTCTTAATTTATATAGTAAATTGTTCTTTAGTATTACATTATTTAAGTAATGATGCAATCTCGTAACATTCACTTAATTGCAGGACGCATAAAGTAAACAAACTACGTAATGCAACATTATACAATATAAAAAAATCCAACAAATTATCTTGCATTCCCTACAAAAGCTAGAGTGAAATATCCTTTATCTAATAGACGTGTCTGTCTGGGACGCTGTTTTGTCCGGGACGCTGTTTCAGCAGCCAAACCGTAAGAAATAGAGAAAAAAGTTATTAAAGTTATATGTTTGGAATGGTCATGTCAGCCCAGGAACCGAATTTCAGTCACGTGACACTTCCGGTTTTCGAGAAATCACGTGATTTCCGTCTGTCCGGGACGCTGTTTTGTCCGGGACGCTGTTTCAGCAGCCAAACCGTAAGAGATAGAGAAAAAAGTTATTAAAGGTTATATGTTTGGAATGGCCATGTCAGGTCAGGAACCGAATTTCAGTCACGTGACACTTCCGGTTTTCGAGAAATCACGTGATTTCCGTCTGTCCGGGACGCTGTTTTGTCCGGGACGCTGTTTCAGCAGCCAAACCGTAAGAGATAGAGAAAAAAGTTATTAAAGGTTATATGTTTGGAATGGCCATGTCAGGTCAGGAACCGAATTTCAGTCACGTGACACTTCCGGTTTTCGAGAAATCACGTGATTTCCGTCTGTCCGGGACGCTGTTTCAGCAGCCAAACCGTAAGAGATAGAGAAAAAAGTTATTAAAGGTTATATGTTTGGAATGGCCATGTCAGGTCAGGAACCGAATTTCAGTCACGTGACACTTCCGGTTTTCGAGAAATCACGTGATTTCCGTCTGTCCGGGACGCTGTTTTGTCCGGGACGCTGTTTCAGCAGCCAAACCGTAAGAGATAGAGAAAAAAGTTATTAAAGGTTATATGTTTGGAATGGCCATGTCAGGTCAGGAACCGAATTTCAGTCACGTGACACTTCCGGTTTTCGAGAAATCACGTGATTTCCGTCTGTCCGGGACGCTGTTTCAGCAGCCAAACCGTAAGAGATAGAGAAAAAAGTTATGAAAGTTATATGTTTGGAATGGCCATGTCAGGTCAGGAACCGAATTTCAGTCACGTGACACTTCCGGTTTTCGAGAAATCACGTGATTTCCGTCTGTCCGGGACGCTGTTTTGTCCGGGACGCTGTTTCAGCAGCCAAACCGTAAGAGATAGAGAAAAAAGTTATGAAAGTTATATGTTTGGAATGGTCATGTCAGCCCAGGAACCGAATTTCAGTCACGTGACACTTCCGGTTTTCGAGAAATCACGTGATTTCCGTCTGTCCGGGACGCTGTTTTGTCCGGGACGCTGTTTCAGCAGCCAAACCGTAAGAGATAGAGAAAAAAGTTATTAAAGTTATATGTTTGGAATGGTCATGTCAGCCCAGGAACCGAATTTCAGTCACGTGACACTTCCGGTTTTCGAGAAATCACGTGATTTCCGTCTGTCCGGGACGCTGTTTTGTCCGGGACGCTGTTTCAGCAGCCAAACCGTAAGAGATAGAGAAAAAAGTTATTAAAGTTATATGTTTGGAATGGTCATGTCAGCCCAGGAACTGAATTTCAGTCACGTGACACTTCCGGTTTTCGAGAAATCACGTGATTTCCGTCCGTCCGTGACGCTGGTCCGTCCGGGACGCATATACGTAATCTGCAGACGCATAAGGTATAACCCATCACATCGTTTTTTCCGAAGTCGTACGGCCAATCAGAACAGAAGTAAACTGCAGACGTGTTGAATTATAATGCGTCTGCACTTTACGCAAGCACCGTGACCACTATTATTTCGTATTTATTGTATCTTGAGTTGATAAATACAGACTATTATTATTAGTATTGTATTTTCTCTTGAAATGTTCGGTTTATTCCAATTAAACGAGAGAGATTTGGTCAGATGTAATTAGATTCTATTAATTAATTTTGATATAAGAATTTTCTCACGTTACTGCACGTTTGTAATATGACTGCTTTTCGGCCAAATTTCGAGTTACCAGCGATGATTATGCTTCGCCCTCATTAATAAAACTTCAAATTCGTGAAAGAAGTATGAGTTTAATAATTAGTTGTACAATATACTATTGTACAACTGTCGTTAAAAATCAGCAAGATCATTTTTACTGACTAAATGTAACTTTTATTAATTTGATTATAATATAGAAAGCAGTTGTAGACATTTTTCAAAATATTCATGTTAGTTTTGACATTTGATTAGAATACAGAAAGCCTTACTATATTTTTTCAAAATATCGAGCTGTCAAACAACTGAAAGTTATTGATTTTCCTTAGTTACCTGACAAATATTGGCTTACTAAGTATTTTTAACGTGTTAAAAGTGTATACTTTTAAGGTGCTCTCTCATAATATTAATTTTGACATATATAAGTGTAGTTACCTGGAATAAAAATGTAATTTTTAATGACAGTTGTACAAAAAGTGATTGTTTTTACGAGAGTAATAGTTTTATAAAAAAAATTACTGCGCTATAAAATAGAGCTTTATTAGATAGTTTAGCGCTTATAAAGTCGCTCTTTATTTCACTCTACAGATGAAAGTGCACGTTGCTATGGAAATTAATAAATAACCAATTGTTTGCTAGCAAGAATGGTGGCTATTTTGTTTATTACGGCTACATTAAGTAAGCCAAAAACGGCCAGATTCTAAATTGATTTGTAGTTTTTGCAATACATAATGTAAATTTATTTTTTAATATTCGTAGAAAAAATAACATTTACTTTTTGCGATAACATTTTTCGCTCGTAAAATTATCATGACGCTGCTCGTGAACAAATCTTCATCCCCCGAAAAAAACAATACTTTTATCTTTTGACGAAAAATACAGATATTATTTAGGTATATTAATGTTTGAATGTGGTTATTATAACACCGCTGTAATGGAGTCTATCAAAACACTGTTTCTGTATTGTTGTTTTCATATGAAAAACATTGTTTCAGACAACTGACAGATTGTCATATTTATGAAATGTCAAAATTAAAAGTTTTTGATTATTTTTGTTGAAAGTAAATAAAATTAGTGTATTATCGTCGTTGAATAAAATTCATTGCAGCTCTATTTGAGCACTCCTCGTTGAGCACTCATGCCCCAAACCCACTCGTGCTACAATAGGCCCTCTTATTAAACTAGTATAATAATATGCTACTTCTACGACAGTGCAGAAAGTACTCACTTTTTGCACTCTCATGTAAGAATCATACTATGATTGGTTAAAACGGACAACTTTTTAACGAATGTCAAATTAAAAGATTAAATTTGTTGTATAATGCGAAACCGTCGCAGGAAAAATAGTATGTAACACACGTGTGGGATGGCCATCGGAAAATGTATGTGAATACATGTAGTCATTCAAAAACAACTACAAATGAGTAAAAAAAGTTCTTTTCGTATGTGTTGCTCACGTTATTTTTTGCATAGTGATCCCTTGTAACTCGAAATTTGGTCGAAAAAGACTTCAACATTTATAACTGTCAAATAGACAATTCGCAATTTCAATTAAAACCGGCATTTTTTCGGTCTGTTTTTTCGGTCGGTTGGTCAAAAGATAAACATGCGAAGCTAACCTCAACTTCATCTTTGGTAGTTAGATTTAATCAAACAGTTGTGTCGTTTACAAATTCTACTCCTAGCCTTCTGGGAGCATACTTTCTATATTTCAATAATTTATAGTAATTTTAGACGTCATTTAATACGATATAGCAAGTCAAAGCGAAACCACTAAGTAAACTGCAGACGTCTAATACCTCTCTGTGTCTGCACTTTACTTAAACTTTCATTGGCGCCGTATTAATCAATTACCGATTGTAGCCGAACAGTTGTCATAATACCTTATGCGTCTGCAGATTACGTATATGCGTCCGGGACGGTCTTTTTTGTTTTATTAAATGAGACATTTGTCTCACTGGACTGCTAGTAAAATATTAATTTGCACGACCAGAAATGCGATATTGACTTTCGGATTATGCAAGCGTATGGAATACTACCACGACCACAGACAAATTAGCTTTGATACTATAGCAGTTCTATTAATCTGTCGCAATCTGTACATATATTTGTGGTCTATTTTTAGGGTATTTTACGTATTAAAACACTTATTTTAACAGTTCTTGTATTTGTTTCAAACGATCAAATATCATATAATAACATTACAGCTGCAGTTTATTAGGTATTACCCAATACAATATTTTCAGATTTTCAGAGCTCACAGCCGCTATTTTCTTAAACAAAGGCTACCCAGTGCACATATTTAATACGGTTGTACCAACCCCTTTCGTTCCATTCGCAGTCTCGAAATGGAAATGCGCAGCGGGTGTTATGGTCACAGCTTCACATAATCCCAAGCAGGACAACGGGTATAAGGTAATAATTTGCCCCTTTCGATGACATACACCTAAGATCCAGTATTATACTATAATATCGAAGGTTTATGGAGCAAATGGAGCCCAAATCGTGTCGCCGACGGACAAAAGTATACAATCGCACATTTTGCAAAATCTGGAGCCCTGGGCCACATCGTGGGACACCGAAATCGTGCACCGAAGCGACAAGGTTCACGATCCTTTACCTCAAACCCTTGAAAGTTACATAAATGTAGTTAGTAGGAATATTTTAGACGAGCACAAGGCAATTAACTCCAAGACGGACCTGAAATTTACATATTCTGCGATGCACGGTGTGGGGTACAACTATATCGTTAAAGCGTTTGAAGCGGTTAATCTCAAGGTAATCCCAGTGGAAGAGCAGAAAGACCCCGATCCAGATTTTCCCACCGTCAAGTGAGTTTTTTATACTTTCAGTTGTAAGGATTTTACTACAAAAACTTTCAGATTTCCAAATCCAGAAGAAGGAAAAAGCAGTTTGGAATTGTCGATTAAAACTGCTAACGAGAATAGGAGCACTATTATTTTAGCCAACGATCCAGATGCTGACCGATTAGCAGTTGCCGAAAAAGACGTAAGGTTAGTTGTAATTGTACATTATATATTTGATATTCTAAACGTGAAAGTAAACGAAATTATCAGATATATCATTAATGACCAATAGAAAAATTAGTTCACGAGCCGTATCCAAGACAACAAAAAAATTTCTTGGAAATTTTTTGTAGGTCGACATTACTTCTTTTTAGGGTTTGTGTCGTTACGTTTTTCTTACCGAATCTCCATTCGAGCATTAATTCATATCTGGAAATTATTTTTCTTGCATTCCACAACGTCCTAATTTGCCCTCGCGTCCCGCTCGGGCAAATTAATACGACATTGTTGGAACGCACTCAAAAAAATTTCCGGAAAGAATTAATGCTCTTATGAGATTATATGTGATAATTCTTCAATTTTAGTGTAACATTGACTAAGTAATGTGTGGCTTCTTTCATACGTTAAATCGTTGTATAGTTTTAGACATGACAGACTGGGTTAAACACATGGCTCAGTTAAGAGATATTTTATGATGGGTAGCTACGGTAAATTTATCGTAAACGCCAAAACTACCATGTTTGTGATTAACTATTTTAGCGATTTCACAGCTCATATCAGTTTTCGTTACAAGCATTGGCTTAGTACCCAATTATAGAACAACCACGTACTTCACTCAGATAATCAATGTTGTCAAAAATATGAGTAGATAAAAACAAAATTTGTAAAAATACCATCCGCGAGATTGCTATATTGTCCAGCGAGTGATTATAGTGGAAGTGCCTAAACTTAATTCTTACCAATATCAGAACCGGTTATGATATTGAGAAGAAATGAAATCGAAGATGATTTCTCTCAGAGAGCATTTTGACGAATTTATGTCTTCAGATGCGGATTTAAAAAGTATTGTGCATTGCTATCAGGAAATATTTGATTCCGTTCTTTACCTTTCCGTTCTGTTCTATTAAATTTAATTGAATTCCGTTTCGGTTCAAGGGCAGGCGACGATACGTTATGCGAGGTCCATTACCACTCTATACATGTATTCGTATATGGCCGCTTGCATATTAGTACCTGTTGGGAACATATTTTTTATTCACAAAAATATTGTCCGAACAACGCATCACACAAAATTATTTGAGGTATCTTTATTGTTCTTTTTTTTCAGCAAACTATATCATTTTATGGGCTTTAATATATGAATGCTGTGAACAGACTATTGTTGAAAATAGCAAATTGAAAATCGGGCTTACATAGTCCTTATTTTTGGTAATAATTTTTATACAGGAACCACAATTTGCTTCATTGTTAATGCTTATCATAGTCACTTTTGAGTTAATTTGGAAAATATATAAAAATACAACCATTTTACTTAATGCCAAAATCAAACCTTCCTGACTACATGGGCACATTGGACGGGCTGACCAGATAGTCAGTGGAGACGGCGTGCAGTTCTTTACACAAGATTAATTTAATTATTCAATACAAAAGGAGCGCCTTTATACAACAAATTAATGTGTTCAGATAGGAACGATAACTCATATACTCAAAGCTTTACCATAATCACCGTATTCTTAAATGCAATGAATGTCTCAACCAGGTCATAACTCAGTTTGGAGTTACGAAAAAACATATAAATAATCATAGTAAAATGCATAATAGTCAATAATATGGCACTTGGGTACAAACGTTAAGTATACCGGGTACGCCAAATAAACAGAAGTGCTAAAATGTAACAGTGACAGTACCAGAAGACAAACAGCTCGGTACGGAACACAGTAATCGTTGTATCCAAACGAACAATCTCGCTGCATGTACATGACCGATAAAACCATGGCCCTATCAAAACAGGATCAGAAACAACCAGAGAAACTCGCAAACATTACACCAATCCGACAAGAATAAGAAAACAGGCTTACATGCCTACTTGCGATTTGCCCCTAACGGTCGAAATCGAGCTGATCAGAGAGGCATCTAAGCCCTGAGAGAATCTCAACAAAAGTACACAGAAAATTGCCAGCGACTCGGGAAGAACAGAATGCGCTTGCCGCGACAAGGGCGAACAAGTTCAGAACAACAGCGCGGCCGATTCGAAAAATCCGTCGCTTTTTGTTCGTAACATACTGTTCGGATAAACCTTGAAAGAGGAAGACAAATATTTATCATTTAAATAATTCTGAAAAACACGTTGATGATCTAAACAGAAACTAAAGACTTAGGTATAAATGTATGTAAAATAAAGTGGTTCATTAGAATGTCTAGATTAGATCGGGTTCTGTGCATAAAAAGTTAATGATACAGTACATTTTGAAAGCATTAAAAACCTACAAAATTCTAGAAAATAAAAGGAGTGGTTAGAAATAGACCACTGGCCTATAATAAAAGCAGGAAGAAGAAGAAGGAGAAGTTTTTTTTTAATTTTCAGACGTAATTGTTCATGATCGTCCTTTGGTCATGAAATTAATATATTTGTCTAGAAAACTTGGGAACTAGTGAGGCAGCCTAGCAATTTTTTGTTGTCCATTTTGATGTAATAAAGGGTTATGTAGCAATATACAGAATTTTATTCATATACTATAAATATATCGCTACCTGACCTCTTATTGCATCAAAATAATACGTTTTTTTAAGTTTCCTCACAGTTTTGCAAACTGCATATGGCGTTGTTATTGCACCAAGCCTTTTATTTGTAATACCTACCTAATAAAAATCCTTTAAATTTTCTAATTTTGTTTTTACCTCTATCTTCTTGGTAATTTATTTATGCAAAACTAATAAAATTTTATACGTACGTCGTCATTGCGATTAGTATTCCATCAAGACATTATATCTTTTCTTGATAGTTACTTCGTGTCTTGATTATCAAGGATCTTGAAATTTCTTGATATCCAGCGGTTTCCTGGCCTAAAAGACTATACCATTGTTTGTGGCTTTCGCGGTTATTCGAATTGTCACTATTATAATTTCAGTTTAAACCGCGTCGTCTTTGTAGATCAACACTCTGTATTTTTTGGTTTTAAGTGTGTTACACCTTATGAACTCAAACAAAAATGTTTGTGATAGCTTGTGAACAAGGTTACTTAGGGAAACTTGGACTTTTTGCTTGTGCACCCATATAGACTAACAATTATCAAGACATTGGAATTTGCATAATCACAGTCAAATTTATGTCCTGCCCTTCAACAAAAGGCGAGCAGAATTCTGACTAGCTCAAAACTTTCGGCGATTTCTTGTTATGGACAAGGATCGGGCAATGATCCATAAGGTTATTCAACGAAATAAAATGAAGGAGAATGCAAAAGGACGCCATTCGTGAACCACGACAATAAAACCAGTCGAACTCACAGTCTAAATAAAACTCATTTACTGTGTTGCTTACACTAATTTATACTCTAAAAACGAGCAGGTAACGGTTGGGTAAAATAAAACATAATATACAACAGTTGAACAATACAACAAAATGAATGTAAATAGTGTCCTGAACGCATAAACGTTAAACTAGTCTCGTAAATGCAAAGAAGCCTGGGAATAAATGATAAAAGTTGTTTAGGAAAGGTTTATAAATGTTAAACTGAGTCG
Source organism: Agriotes lineatus (assembly GCA_940337035.1). Classification (NCBI taxonomy): domain Eukaryota; kingdom Metazoa; phylum Arthropoda; class Insecta; order Coleoptera; family Elateridae; genus Agriotes; species Agriotes lineatus. Next base: position 138,928,837 of record OW679196.1, on the reverse strand, counting down.
CTAAATGTAAACGACTCATGAAGTCGAATGTAAGAAAAATGCTACCCGCTTTAAATTCTGAGAAACATTCCCTTCGCACTATTTTTACTCACAAATCATAATTAATAAAGACAGTTGCAAAATATAGTTAATGCTCAGGCACACCCATGGCCATCTTGCTTTCCGGGTAGCAACTCGTCACCTCACCAGGCTGAATTAGGAAATGCATCCGCTCAAGAGCGAAAAGCCTTCGGCGTTCGGGAAACAAATTCCAGCTGTAACGAGCGGAAGCGGTCTAGAAGGCGAATTTGCATATCTGCTCCCAGCAAAAGTACTAAAACGGGCCCAACGGTTCCTTTCGTAACGAGGCATTTCCTAGCGGGCCTAAACGCGAATCGTATAATTAGCACCACTTACTCAAAGAGAAAAACGTCTACCTTATGGTGGAGGGCGGCCCAGTGAACACGTGTCGTGAAAACATTTTATTTGCACGGCTTGGATCGTGGTTCAAAGTAGCGGCGTCACCGCTGCAGAAAGTTGGAAACATTTCCAAGCATTCGATGAATTTGGAAAAGTACATGGAAACAAATCCCCAAAAACAGGCCCACGGCTAACACTTAAAAAACTTTGTTGGCTTGCAGAGATGAATCACCTGCAGATTCAAAATTCAGATTGCAGTTAGTTCTACTTTCTAAACATCCATTGAATTGATAATAAAAATAGGAATAGGCATGCATTCTCAAGAAGAGTCTAAGTCTCAAACGTCAAAATAAAAGATGCAGTTACAGTTACTCTGATGAAATCATAGGTGGCTTGTAGGCCATCGACGAACATATCTATGGCACAAATCCTAATTTGGGGACATGTCGGCGATGGCCCGCGATTTTTAATTGTTATGGCAACATCGGTTCTGCCGAGCGGTTATTCTCGAAAGCCGTTGTAGTGATCAGAAAACATAGAAAAGGACTCGATAATAAATCTATCCGTAATTAATGTGCTCAATTTCATTGCTTAATAACGATATATCTTAATGTGAATGCGAAATAAGAACCTAACGTATTTACTGTATTGTTGCTATTGTGCTATCAGTATTATTATTTACTAGTATACCTCCATACTCTATATTCCAAATAAAATTAATTTGAAACATAATGTTTATTTGTACGTTTCACTAGAGTATGTATAATCTATGTAGAAATGCCAATAGATGTGCGAGATCATAAAAGTGTAGGTATCTATTTACCAATAATTTACTGAGTTTTCGATTCTTACCTATTTCATTTGCTCAATCGACTCTATTATTATTAATTTTACCAAAAACATTTTTAATCAACGAATTCGTTGTAGAATTAATTATAGTTTTGTCTATCCTTTCCTCGCTAATTATTGTCACCCAAGAAAATGAACTAAATTTTCTATGTAAAACTTCATTCTTCAGGAAACTAAACACATACACTGTTTGTGGTACTGCTACCAGGCAAGGAACACTTACACGGCATAATAATTGCACCATGCATATCTACCAAACACGCGCACAAATATTGTATAATTGCAATAATAGTTATTTATGTATTAAGGGCGTAATCAATAGATTATAGCACGAGGGAATGTTTAAAGCTCGACGCGAAACGGAGAGCTTTAAATTTCCTGAGGGCTATAATCGTGATTACGCACGTGGTACATACAACGTTTTATTTCATTTTACTTCTCAAAATGGACAAAATTAAAGGATTCAGTATTTTGGCTACAGACTACTGCGTCGTCGTTATGCTGGTGCTGTGTATTTCTGGTGTGCTATGGTTTCTATGCAGATTGTTGGTGTTGCTATACTACATTGTTGGTGCTTGTTATACTGCTTAGCAACTTTATAGGCCCTAGGGTTATAAAAGCCATTTTACGCCCTCGATCGAGGGCCAATAAACCAGATTATGGTTCCAAAATGAAATAAACTACTATTATGTGTATTTGCTATAAACTAATTCAAATGGTATCAAACCGCGCCATTCACCGATAACGAAGTTAGTGCATCACGTTAAGTATGTGTTTTTTTTGCCCAGAATTGCAACTAAAATCACTTTCAGCAAAACAAAGAATTTACGATCGCATTAAGTGAGTTGTTTATTCAAACACATGCCAATTACGTTCAATAATTGCCAACAAATGTCAAACTGCAATGTACTTCTTACATGTTATGAAATACCCTGTATAACAGAGCCATGGACAGAAGTAAACGTATTACATTGTCCTCTAACTAGGGTTTCCAGTCCCGGGATCCGGTCCCGGGATTCTACCACAAAAACCGAGTCCCGGGACCACAGCCAGCCCAGACGAAGTCCCGGGACCATGTCAACATGCGTGCATATACTCGATATCAGAGAATTAGGACGGGTATTCACCGGCGTCCGGCGTATTACTCATGCCTCTTGCACATTCTGCATTATTTACGTTTTGTGTAGGCAGGAGAGGTATTATTTTCGGTAGGTTAGAATTAAACCTGTGTGTTGTTTCAGCCACATTTGCATATCTTCTTCTATTTTGTATTTGTCTAGTTTTTTTGTTGGATTTAGATATGTGCGAAGAAGCTGAATAATTTATATTTTTGGGTTTTAAGTGTGTTCGTTATTTGTCTGCTAAAGCGTTACAATTAGAATGAATTCCGCTTCGCGACCAACCTTAATTCTACATTAAAAAAAAATAACGATTTGAAGTCAATATGGCAACAATTTTATATATTGAAGATAGACGACAATTGGCGAAATGTAAAGTGAGTTCCTACAAAATTAGCATAATCAGAGGCAGCTTGACGAAAGCATTACACAAGCACTTTGCAGTTCAAACAAAATCAAAAGATGTAGAGCGACAGATATTTTTAGTACCAGAAGAAAGTAATGAAGTTATAGACAAGCCCCAACGCAGCTCATTATTAGCACAGATATACTTTATTTAACTTAAAACACTTGTTTTTCTTTGGAAATTGCATTCGGAAATTTCACCTGTACACGATTTCTCTTTCGGGACCATTTTCGGGATCTTCAGGACTAGTCCCGGGACTTGAAATTTTGCTCGTAAGTCCCGAAAATACTTTTGGTCCCGGGACTTGGAAACCCTACCTGTAACATATCGAAACAATTATTTAATACCGGGGGATATTAATTTCCATAATCAAAATATCTGTACACATTTTTCAGGGTTATGACGGCCAGGATACTTCTGATGAAATCCTCATCACTGTCCGCCATTTCTGTAATCTTTTTGTTGAAATTCCATGCATCCAATATTATCATTGACTATTTCCCGCATCTCTTATTACTCAATCAAACGCCATGATTTTTAAAAATTCAACCAATCACGTGTTTTTATAGGGAAAAAATCAAAATTTTCCCTTGGGATTTTATCAGTAATAATGTATTAAGGGCAAATGATTGTGCTGGTAAAACTGTTTTACGAAAGTTTTTTGTTTTGGCAATGTCACAAGGCAAACTAACTTGATCAAATTCTCGAGCCGGGAAGTTAGTTCGTCGAGGGACATTGCCAAAAAACAACAAATCTTGAGTAAGACATTTCCGAGCAAAATCATGAGGCCGAAATAAATTTTGTGGACTATTTCCCAAATATCGGTTCATTTTGTATCGGTATTCAATGAATGTGACATTTTACAATGACAGTTTAAATGACGTTTCTGAAATACCACCTTGATTAAAACAACATATTTGGTGGTTGCCAGGGATACAAGTGGCAAAAGAAACTGATAAAATTCCAAAAGAAAATTTTGATTTTTTGAAACTATAAAAACTCGTGATTGGTTGAATTTTTGAAAATCATGGCATATGATTGGATAATAAGAGATGCGGGAAATAGTCAGTTTTGTTTACCACTCGCATTCATGGCAATTACAAAATATGTTGTTTTAATCAAGATGGTATTTTAAAAACGTCATGTGAACTCTCACTGTGCATCAGTATAAATGTCATATTCATTGCACACCGATGCAGAATGAATAGATATTTGGGAGATAGTCCACAAAATGTATTTCAGGGTCATGATTTTGCTGGGAAAATGTTTTACTCAAGATTTTTTATTTTTTGGCTATGTCCCTTGACAAACCAACTGTGACAAATTTCCTCGCTTTCGGCTAGGGAAGTTTATCAAGTTAGTTTGTTTTGTGACATTGCCAAAACAAAAAACGTTCGTAAAACATTTTTACCGGCAAACTAATTTGCCCTTAATACATTATTACTGACTATTTCCCACATCTCTTATTATCCAATGAAAAGCCATGCTTTTTCAAAATTCAACCAATCGTGTGTTTTTGTAGTGGCAAAAAATCGAAATTTTCCCTTGGGATTTTGTCAGTTTCTTTTGCCACTTGCATCCACGGCAACCACCAAATATGTTGCTTTAATCAAGGTGCTATTTAAGAAACGTCATTTAAACTGTCATTGCGCATCAGTATAAATGTCAAAATGAACCGATATTTGGGAAATAGTCTACAAAATTTATTTTGGGCTCATGATTTTGCTCGGCAAATGTTTTACTCACGATTTGTTTTTTTTTTTGGCAATGCCCCTCGACAAACTAACTTTGACAAATTCCCTCGCCTTCGGCTCGGGAATTTGATCAAGTTAGTTTGTCTTGTGACATTTCCAAAACAAAATACTTTCGTAAAACATTTTTACCGGCAAAAGCATTTGCCCTTAATACATTATTACTGAAAAATAAATGTTGATTCAAGCATCTTCTTTGTTTCTTTATGTGGTAGACTGAGAATGCGTTGATCATCCCTCATATGTGTTTCCAAATTGTTAGTAGCTCAAGAACATTAGGTTTTTATTTCGGAAAAAAATCAACCAAGCTAAATTTTGGCATGGATTTACCTTATTGACTTTTAAATAAGATATCAAAAGTCCTCATCAGTAAGTTGTGTACTTAAAGATTGACAGAGCGTTAAAAAATGGTTTCTCGCGAATATATCCGTTGTTAATTGACTTCATGACAAAAATACCTATATACTAGTGTAAAAGTTGACAAATTCTTTACGCGAAAGGTGTTTTAAAGTTTTTTATACGTGCAACATTTTTTGCATAATCCTACTTTGAAGCTGTAACCCAACGTAATTAATTACTAGAATTAAAGTACTTTTCTTATACCACTTTAGAATTTGAGTAGAAGATAAGCCAGTACCTGTTTTCGTTTTTGAGATATTCTGTTCACACACAGACAGACACACACATACTGACAGACAGACCAATGAACAAAATATGTTTTTTGGGGACTCTAAAACGTGAAGATCTGTTGAAAACTCAATTTCGAATTTTTGAGGTGAATTCAATACTTTCTTGATCGTAAAAGGAAGTAAAAACCCGTCTGCAAAACTTAGCAGTGTATTATTTACTGAATGGTTAGTTGTACGTAAAAAACCTGTAGAATCTTTTTTGTAGAGAATTTCCTAGCCTTAATTTTTTGTAATAACCAAAAATGTCATACGACCCATAGGAAGCGAGATATTTGGAAAAATAGTATATTATGATACTAGTGTATGAGTACGCCTTTAAAGCACGTGCGACGAGTTTAAGAGCACGACGCAAAGCGGAGTGCTTTTAACGTCGTTAGTGGCACTTATACACGTGTATCATACGCTATTATTTTCTACGATCGTAACAGAAATATAAAAACTTAGTTCGGTGACACTTTTTCCGTCACATTGTGTTAGATATTCTAGGTTATGTTGACGTTCAAATTTATGGCAAAGTGTGTTTTAATTTAGTATTAAAACAAGCCACCAATGGCAACGTGCAAAAAAGACGTAATTCGAATGCTAATACTAAGAGTGCTACAAACGTCACTTTTGACACTAGAAACTGTACAAAAAGTTGTCATTTTGAGACGATCGTAGAAAAACTTATTTCTGTGACCTTGACTAACTCAACACGTAAGCGCGATGTCGATGGAGACTTTTGAGACATTATTTGTAATGTCAAATTTTTTTCGACAAGCGGATCCTAATGTAACTGGACTAATATTACTATTCAGTATTGGATAAAAGTAGTTGACCTGAATACAAAAATGTGGGTTATTTACTGCTCGTGAGGGCACATGAAAACCAATCCAACATGTTAGTATTAAGATTTTCGAATTTTATAAAAATATCGCCACGTATAGCTTTTTCGCCAATTTATACACACCCTGTATATTAGCTTCTATGTTGTTTAAAAAAAGATCTGTAGAAACTTCGCGTGAGTCACCTATAAATTGTTCGGTGAATGTTTTGAATGTTTGACGATCACATTAATTTTTACGTGTTCACTTGACAGCATGTTTCAAATGTCATTAATACACTGAAAGACAGAAAAGTGGGACGCTTAATATTTTCAAAATTTTGAAACAGTCTGAGACACTAGCAGTACATTATGCAATAATGCAGTAACAGTAAAACATAAAAAGCAAGAAATTTAAGATTCTGATCAGCATAAACATGTATAAATAAATAAATGTGTTACGTAAATAGAACAAATACTTGAAAATGAACACTAGCCGGATCTATTACCACCTTGGTAGAAAATTAATATTCATGCATGTGACATATATACATTAGACTCCTTGTGTTTGTTTTTGAATAAATATTAAATTATAATTTATATTTGAACGCTCCTCGTAAATAGAACAAATACTTCAAAATGAACACTAGCTGGATGGAGTACCACCTTGGTAGAAAATTAATATTCATGGATGTGACGTAAACTGACAGATACAACACAAAACAACAGCGAAAACAACTTAACAAAATATGCACATACATCGACTAGATGATGTTCACAGTTTTGTTAAAATTTAAAGCAATTTCAAATTAAATATCAAATGAAGACTAAAACTCTAGTGTATTTTGTTAAATTAGAATAGGAAATAAGCATTTTAAGGCATACTATCCATTTACTTTAAGGTAACTGTCCCACTTTTTTTGTCTTTCAGTGTATTTGTATTTGATTTGTTAATATAAACCTATAAACAATTAAAGACTATTATAAGCAATGTTTTAAAATACAAAACTAATTCGTATGAAGAGTCACGCATTGTATAGCGATGACAAGTCATAATTACATCCGTAACAGTAGGTGTAATAAAAAAGTCGTAAATGTTGCCCATTTTCTGTTAAAGTGGCATATTCCCTAAGAGGATGTAGACAAGACAACTCTCTTTAGGGTTATGTCGTAGGTTTTATGAACATCTAGAGAGACTTATACTGGTAAGAACGCAACGCTATACAAATGCGTGCACTTGAGTTACAGAGCTATTTTATTGGGTAATTATCACTCGTTGGTTTATCCGTTTATCTTAGCTTTACAAAGGCGAAAAGGCCTGACCAGGAATGTAACCCGAGCTCGCAATTTGAACCACGCCCTCTTTACCCAATTGCACTGCAGGCGCTCTAGGTTCCATTAAAATTCCATTATTGCTAATGAGCATGTGCCCCTTCAAAGCTATAATGTAGCACTTACAGCTTGGTTCATTTATGGAAGTCTATGTAATTGATACTAGTTATTTACCTATTCATATTAAATGTCTAGCATTTACTGTGCATTTGCTCAAAATTATGTATCTGAAAAAACATTTAAACGGCTTTACTCAGAACTTCCCTCGCAAGTGGACGTTGTGACACTAAACAATTTTAAAAATTAAAGGAAAATGGGGGTAAAAATTTCTTCATGTTCGTAATAATACTGAAACAATAAAAGGAACCACTCGGTAATTCAAACTAAATCAATTTTTAAAAATATTACCGACGAGAGGATTAGAAATATAGCGAACGCGAATTTAAATTCGGCCGTCTGATCCACGGGCCCATCCAGGACCTCTTCCGGCTTTGTGATGCCCAATTTTACAGAACGGACTTATTGTTCAATGTTTTTTACGGCATTACCCTGTATCTGTTGATACTTTTATCTATTTCTCAGTTGACGTAAAATAAACAACATTTAATTTTTAAGGTACACATCCTATATATATTTGTCCGAATTTTCCTCGGTTTCATGCTAGGTAGACATATAACCTGTATGCAAAATACTGTTTTTCTCCAACAAATAGAATTTGAGTTATACTGCCAACAAACAGACAGACAGAATTTAGAAAACCTGTTTTTGGTCATCTATGGAGCCTGAAAGTGAAGATTGAAGAAATCTGGGAAGGTGAGTTTTACACTTTCCTGGTCTAAAAGACGAGGGAAGCAATAAGTTCTATTGAAAAAAAGCCGCCGATAATAAGTGTTTGACTACCCTGTATGTAACGTCTTCGTGTTAAGCAGGTTTAATATAATATACCAGGGTTATTTTCTTCTAACATCCGATTCATTAAAAATAAAAAACAAAAAGGAATATGAAACATTTATTGCATAGAAAATATAAATACATCTCTCAGCTACATTTCTACCTTCTCCACCATTCTTGCACACGGCTGTCGCCCATAAAGTACTCCTCTGACGATTAATTTTGGCTGAATTTTGCCCTTTACAGTCTATTTTCAGACAGAAGAAAGCGAATTACGGCGTACTGCGCCTGCTAAGTTTGAAGTGCGTGCTGGAAGCATTAATTCTCTTTCTTTTGGTTGAAGTCTCAATCCTGAAGGGCATAATGCAGTCGAAATTCATTGTCGAGAGAGTAGGTACAGTTTATGAGCGACGGCTGTGGGCGAGATTGGTGGAGAAAGCTTAAAGAAGAAGAAGCTGAAAACCAACGTTAACGATTGGCTGAGTGACCAGGCGGCACCCTTCTTTGAGGAGTGCATACAAAAACTTGTGCCACGGTATGACAAATACCTTTATCGTGATGGAGATTATGTAGAAACGTGGCCGAGAGATTTACCTATATTTTCTATACAAATGCTTCATATTCAATTTTGACCTTAGTTCTACGGAATTTGAAGTTAAAAAAATAGCTCTCCTAGTTTCGTGCCGAAATATCATCTTCAATCTGCGCGAGAATGCAGTACACTGTAAATTATAATATGTTTTCAGTTGTTTAACAAAATGGTTCACGTACGAGTACATGTGTAAATGTCCTCGTCCCTGTTCTTCGCTGCCCTCTGTTACAGTGTAAAGATGTTGTCGATCTTCCTGTTCGAAAACAACATTTGTCAATTCTGGCTTTTATTAACTTACTCTACTTATTTCTACAAAATTTCCACGTTCGTTTCTAACTTATACAGTGTGTCCCAGGATTGATGTTGCAAGAGATGAGATGGACTAAACATTTTTGAATTTTATTTTAAGATTGTGGGATTAGGTCCTGCTTGGTATGAAGAGAATATTAAGAATATTTTCAGTTTTTGAAAAAACAAGTCGGCCTGGTCGGTGAAGCGAAAACTACTTTCTTTTCAGATAAACTACCCTTTCTCTTTATGATACGGCAAAATTTTACCAAGAGAAGTTGTTCAGAATGATAAATTATGGCCCTATACAAAATTTCAGGAAGTTCTACCTACTTAGATCAAACCATCATTTTTAATAAATACAATTTTAAGCGCCTACGGGCTTGCTCTCATTGGTGGATTCAAGGGGGTGTCAATGGGGTCAATTGACACCCCCTTGGGCATTTTAAGAATGTATTCGGATAAAAAACAATTATAATTAATTATAAACAAAACGCACCTTTATAGAATCCGGCCGTAATTTAAATTTGAATTTGCTGAATGCTTCTTCCATATTATTCATTTCTCTTTAATTCCAACAAGCACAAATTTGCTCTCACCCCCAGCGTTGCTGGGACTTTTCGTCGCTCGTCGATGTCGGTTCTGTGACCCGTCTAGTGTCTACCAGTCTCCACTAGACAAAACAGTGAACTTTCCCTGGTGTGTAGTGACCGACGTATTTTGCAATTTTCTTAATATAATGTTTTCATGTTTGTTTTAAATGGTACAACTAGTTAGTCAAAATTTCAATTATCCAAAGCCTTCAAAAATTCAATTTTAAAGGTAAGTAAGTAGTCGTATGTAAAACAGTTTGTTTTATAAAATTTTCTCTAATATTAACATAGGTATAAAGTATTACTTTTCAAAATTAGGTGAAGTTTCGAATCGTCTCACATATTGACGCTAGTTGCAAAATTAGTTTTCATATTCACTAATATGAAAATTTTGAACAAATTTGTAGATTTAAGTAAATTTATATACTATCAAAATTAATATGACTCAAAATTGCAAAATAGCTATTTGTACAATAAGTTGGGAAAAGTGATGTTTTTCCGTTTTAGACGTGAGATTTTTTTTCGAGGCACTAGCCGAGAAAAAAAACACATCGTAAACGGAAAAACATGCTTTTCCCAACGTACTGTACACAAGATTTTGTTAAATCCGGTAAAAAATTACTCATTATTTAATTATCCTATAACATAAAATCGTTGCTCTCTTTCTTTCTGCCTTTCTGTCTTTCTTTCTGCCTTTCTTTCTATGTTTGTTCGCTATCTCCTCCGAAGATACTGGACCGATTGAGTTGTACGATGGCTTAAAAGTTTGCTAATTTTTAGACTTAGATCGTAGGCCGGTTTTTATTTACAAAAAAAAAATACGAAAAAGTTTTCATTTAATTAAATCCTCTAAGCAGCGGAGCGGAGCGCGTGTCGCCGTGGGCTACGGTGTGACAGCTGCTGTCGCCGTGTGCTATTAGTGGAAATTGTTCTAATTTTGTAGTTAACGTATATAAAAAATAAAGTTTGCATTGATTCTTTTTTGTCTTATTTTTCCATTCTAGTTTGGAAAAATTAAACTTTTCCGCATCCAATTGAGTATTGAAAAATCGAAGAATTCCTAACCGGATTTAACGAAATATTGTATACAAGACGTTGAAAATTTATATTCTTCACACACATGTCGCGTCTAATGTGAAAAACACTTTCATTTTACAACTTGATATATAAATAGCTATTTCACAACTGGTTGTGAAGTATTTTACTTTTTATAACTGGTTGCGAAAAGTGAGACGTTTCGATACTTCACTCTTGAAGTTTAGTTATTTATTTATTGTATATACACCAGCCAAACTAACGGATAGGTAGTTACATTTTATCTGCCAAAATTAGAAAAAGTTCATGTGTTATCCAACTGACATGCAAAAAGCAAAAGCTTACCTACTTTATTTATAGTATAATTTCATTTAAGGTTTAAAGAACCGATTTTATCAAAATTAGAAAAAATCTTGTTAGGAAATGCGATTTTGTGCAATTTTTGCGAAAAATTCCGTGCATTACATAAACTAAGGCATTTTCTAACTGGTTTTATAATTAGTTATTTCAAATGTATTCACTTTGTTTTATTATATTTTTTTAGAATGGCGCCACCTTCTAAAAACAAAAAACATTAGACCTCCTTATACAAAAAACACTGCCCTTCATGTCAATCAGAACACGATGATAGGATTTCAAAATCCAGAGAAAGATAATCATTTCTTAACAGAAACTGAAACCGCTACTGATAATAGGAAGATCGGAAGTTTGTCAAACGACATCGGAGCTTATTTTGGCAGCACTGATAAACTTCTTGAGAGTCTTTCTGATTTAAAGAAAAAATAATCATTGGAGAACCTTTACGTTCCTTGGAAAAGTGCGCATTTCCTTTCTCGGAAAAAATTACATGGGAGAGTATTTAAAAGGCATTAATGTTAGTTATTTGGATAAATATACTTGGCTTATCTATTCGCCTTTTATGTTCAAACACGCATATCTGAAAAACAGTTGGATTTAGAGGTATGAAGGAACATATCAACAGAAAGATCATTAAAACGGCTTTTCAAAAAATATACAGGGCCTTCCATTTGAAAAGAATCCGAAATAATTAAATTTGCAAATGTTGAGCACCGTGTATATCAGTAATACCCAGAACCACCATTTTCCACTCGCAAGGTAGTTCACGAAAAGCATAATTGTATGTTTTCCTTCATTCAATTGTTTTCTGTTACAGCAGCCGCCTGAAATTAAGCATTTAAAAAAAATGTTAATATATCCAAAACAGATGACATTAAACCCATATAACTCCATATCAAAATAATTGGTATTTCAATGCAAAACTTTCAAGTTGCCTTGCATTTAAAAAAAGTAAGTTTAATTTCCCACACTTTCGTGAGCCACCCTGTACAATAAAAACTATTTTAGTAATATGCACCACATTCGTACCTACAACTTTTATATACACACTATTTATGTAACTCTCATAGCTTTAGAAATATCTTCTAGCCGCACTCCCTCGTTGCCGAACCTTGTATACAGTGTCCGCCAAAAAGTCGGCATAATATGGGAAACATTTTTATTTTTGATTTTTCAAATAAACTTTTTACGTCAATAATTTGTGCTTGTGTAAAAACCTATTTATCCCCTATCATATATACCGAGTGATTTTTACTTGTTTAGAAAATGTAGTTTTTCGAAATTGTCAAAATCGAAAAAGTGCTATTTTTCGGAAATTAAGTAATATTTGAATGAGATTTTTTTAGCTAACTAAACAATCTCAAAGCCAGACCACCCCTACTTTTTTTAACTTTAGCTAAAAATTAATTTTTCAATTTTTTTAATATTTTTCAAAATTTCACATACAAAGACTTAATATTAGAGTTCACATTTTTTTATGTGAACACTTTAAAGAATTATAATTGGTGAATATAATATAAAATGTTAATTACATCTTTAGATTTTTTATTATTTACCGAAAAGTAATATGTTTCCATAATTTCTACGTTTTCTATGCAAGGCGCTTTTTAGGAGAAATCTTTTTTAGTTCTAATTAATATCGATTTAAATGACTTCAACAAACTCTAATCTAGCCCTGTTAATGAATTACTGTTACAAAAATCTTGTAAATGTTATTTTACAGTTGTCTAAATGAGGAAATTGTTTAGAACATGTAATTGGATAAAAAAATCTCCTTACTTAGACAATTGTAGATGAACATTTACAGGATTTTTGTAACAGTAATTCATTAACAGGGTTAGATTAGAGTTTTTTGAAGTAATTTAAATATATATTAATTAGAATTGAAAAATATTTCTCCTAAAAACCGCTTTGCATAGAAAACGTAAAAATTATGCAAACATACTACTTTTCGGTAAATAATAAAAAATCTAAAGAAGTAATTAACATTTTATATTATATTCACCAATTATATTTCTTTAAAGTGTCCACATAAAAAAACTGAAAAATCAATTTTTAGCTAAAGTTAAAAAAAATAAGGGTTTTCTGGCCTTGAGATTGTTTAGTTAGCTAAAAATAACACGCTCTAAAAAAATCTCATTGAAATATTACTTAATTTCCGAAAAATAGCATTTTTTCGATTTTGACAATTTCGAAAAACTCTATTTTCTAAACAAGTAAAAATCACCCGGTATATATGATAGCGGATAAATAGGTTTTTAAACAAGCACAAATTATTGACGTAAAAAGTTTTTTAAAAAATCAAAAATAAAAATGTTTCCCATATTATGCCGACTTTTTGGCGGACACTGTATATGTATTTTACTTTTTATTTTAGTATTATAGGTAGAGCGGTTTATTGCTTCGTTTTTTAAATACAGTGTTAATTTATCTTGTTTTTTATTTGTTGAAATAAAAAAAAATAAAATACGTATACATTGTTTTAAAAAATAAATATTTATTTTTTACCTCTTTTGTTCTAAATATCTAGCTAGTACCATCCCATAGTGGGCAGACCCACCAAAACTATTGGTTTAGCCTTACTGTTCAATCTACAAAAATCAATTGCCCCTAATAGCTTATACGAACTAAGAAGCTAGAAAGAGAGCACCATAACTATACAAATGTTGGGGTGGTTCGTACTGCGACAGGCCACCGGTAAAATAAGATCGAATCGTAGTTTATCAGGAGAATAAAAAGAGATAGAAATAGAAAAAGTTAGATGCAGGGTGTTTGTTTTTCAACGTTAACTCGTTAACGTCTACATTAAAGCAGAGCAAATGCAATGTTTTACAATTAAAATTAAATGCTCGTCTGGGGTTGTAATTAATTGTTAATTTAGTTTTATGTAGTTAAAATGAATCTGCTAGGCATTTCAAAACATTTTGTGAAAATTTTATTGAAACAATGCTTCGGGAATGAGCAAGTTGACTTAGAGTTTTTTGATGAAATGCATTTAGGTATCAATTTATACTTGTTTTGCCTACAGGACCATATATATCAATAAGCAATATTGATATCACAAAGAAAATTGCGTTGAAGCATCAATGTTAATAGTACTATAACGTTTCTCGTAACATGTGTGTTACACTTTCTAAAGTCTCTAAAAATAAATTTGCAAGATCAAACGAAATGTGTGCATTTACAGTTGTCTCCTAATATTTAAAATTTAAATGAGAAAACATTGCACAAATGCACAGTTTATGCACTTAAAAAATGGTTTTATTCTATTTTAAGTCTATGTTATTTTTGCTATTGTATCACAGAAGTTTGCATTTCATACCGAATTTGAAGCAAAATTAATTTCACATAAGTTTGTTGACGTCAGTTTGTGTTTACTTTTGATAACCTTAAACAGATCATGTGGAACTAAAATGTCATCAATATAGTAACACATGTTTTTACGGTTTTCCTAGCTAGTACCTTACTAAATTTAAATTTTAAAATTTTCTGCTATCCTATATTAAAATTTACACCAGCGAACACCCACAATTTAATATTTTTTTTATTCGCAATCACATTGTAATGTGTCAATTTCATGACATGACAACAGCTGGGAACTAGATGATTCATATTCTTATTTGGGTATTTCGCCACTCTGCAAATTAAAATATTAAAACGAAAATATTAACAACGAAACGTTCATTCAGAGATTAACTAGATGATTACTTGAAACTAGCCAGGAAATTATTACATACCCTGAAAAATATTACATACCTGAAGAGTGGGGTGTTTCCATGGTGAACAAAACATTGAGTGGGTTGTTTTCATGGTAACAAAAATATTAGCTACATCAAGATATCTATTATTCAGAATTCAATTGTAGTTATTTTTAAAATTAGATGATTGCAAATAAAATAGTATACATACCACGGTGGAAAGTTTCATCCCTGTCTCAAGATAAAGTTAACCTCGACGCTACGCGTCTCGGTAAACTACCTAATCTCTCGACAGTAATGAAACACTTCCCACCTCGGTATGTAATATATTATTACTTCACTGTATATTTTAATAGGTGGGTAGTTCTGATGGCAGAAATTTTAGTAGCAGTAATTGGATTTATTTTGGCTTAGTTGCGATCTAACGTAACTTTTAAAATGAGCCTAATTAATTTGATTTTATTTAACAGCTGTTCATGTTTTGCGATGTACTAAAAAAATAAAATTTAATAGAACGGAATTTACATTTATTGTTGTCATTTAATATTTTATCACTTGAAAAAGACGATATAAACTTCGTGTTTAACCTTATATTGCCAGTATTAAAACACACAATTGCCGAAAATACTATAAATAACAGTTAGGCAATAAGGCTTCAAATAATTGATGTGACAGTCACATACATTTTCAATTTGACAAAACTAAAGGGGTCTACTAACAATTAATAAATTAAAAAGCAAAGCACCAACCTTAGAAAATCGCGGTCAATGTCTGGGAAAAATATATGTGGAATACTACATACGATTACAAAATCAGCCCTTGTTCGCTTTCATTCATTTTTGGTATCTTGCCATATTTAATTAACGAAATTAAGTTTGAGAAATTAAAGAAATTTGCACATTTCAAAATGCTTGTTACGATGTTCTGCATTCTTCAATAATTATTATGGCAAGAAATTTGAATTCCTACATCTAAAACTATTACAAATAGCTTTACCATTTCAATTTATTAGTATTACTCAATTGTTTTAATCAACATTCTATATCATTATTTCAATTTATTGTGTAAGCAGCTATTACCACGTGATAATAAATATGGATGTTAGTTTTTCAGTTTTAAGTTGAAGATTTTAGTTTTAAATGTTAGTTAAACACTTCGCCTGATTCCTACATTTATTTTAGAATGCCAAGTGCGCTTTTTAAACTTCTGTGAACCGTCTACAGCTACAGCAATTATTATATACACGATAATTAGTTTTTCTTGTTCATATGGGGAAATATTTATCTTGCAATTGTGCTGGTGTTATTAAAATAAAGGTTTACTACATACTTAATAACTTAATTGCGTCATGAAGCAACCACAGAGTTCCGCACTCAATTATAAGTATTATCTATGGCGTCCTTCAAGGGCACTTAATATTTAAAAATAAACCTACTGAAGTGTTTGTACTTACTTGTATTTATTCCCTTGAACTGTTCAATTAATGGGTCAGGTCGTAATGAACTAATGGTATCGGTTTCATTTTTGACTTTCAAAAACTCAGTCCTTTTTTCAGAATTTCTGTCTTATGTAACGAGTTGGTGATTATATTTTTTGCTGTATACAAAACTATTTCGAAGTTTTTTATGTTGATTTTTAACTCTTAATTGTAGCTGAATTACTATTCTTTATGGTTTAAATCGGCCGACCTTAACATAAAACATGATAATAACTTTTCAAAGGCAATGGGAAAACTTATATTCGTGTAAACGTTGTTATATGTTACATAGGGTTGCATAAGTGATCAAACACTTTCGAGACACTGTGCAATACCAACTGTTATTATACAGAGTGTAATAGTAGGAGTGTAAAGTAAACCTACTACGGGGATTTTTACGTTCTAGAGAAGTCACTATCACTGTTAAAACTATAGCTTCTGCTGCCTAAATTCTTCAGCAGACAAGGTTAAATTTCTGTCAAATTGGAGAACCGCCAAATTTAGTATAGGATATTATATGTGCGTATTTAATGGTTTTGCATTAATTTCGTATCGAAACTATGTTCCTTATTTATTTACAGATTATCTGAGTGTCTAACTTCATAAAACAGTATACACACACTGTAATGAAAAAATTACCTACCTAGATTTCTGTCTGTCCGCCTGTTACTTTGTCTATCTTTTGAAGCTATAGCTCAATAATTATTTGCATACCAAGCCACTGAAGTTTAACTTTTTAAGTTGCCGAGGCCAGCAGGGCCAAGGCAAATAAACCATATAAGGGATAAAAATAACTTCAATGTTGAGGGGTGCATAATGTTTTTCTTAAATCGAGAAATTACGGAATTACAACATTTTAACCAACTTTTGTAGGTTATGTTGACGTTGGTTGACGTTTATCTGTCACTCCGCCATCTACAAAAATAGTTAAAATTTCAAATAGTATATTATGTATCAAGTTTTATAAACGTCATTTTAGTCAAGAGTTTTATTAAGTTTAATAAAGGAGTGACTAATAAGTTTATAAAACGAGTTGCATACTATACTTTTTCTACGACCACAAATTTAGAGAATATAACATCATATTATTTCATTAAAATTTTGACATTTATTATATTAGGTTAAATTATGCTTGACAAACGTCAAAGTGACGGTTGAAAACTAACTTGAGTTTAGTTTTGGCTGTGGCTAATAAAGCAAATACTATTTGAACCTAACTTCACCCCATGACTAAAACATCGTTGCCAACTTCAGCTCATGACTAAGAGGCTCTTTAGTCATAGGTTATGAAGGCATGATTAAAAGGTCACTTAGCGACGTGTATGTTAGTATGTTAAATGGCATTTTAGTTACAGGAGTAGAAAAAAGTAGTTATGTATTGTACAAATGATTAAAGAGGCATTTTATCCATAAGGGGAAAATTTTAGCTCGCGAGGAAAAGCCGAGTGAGATCATTTTCCAGAATTGTTAAAATATCTTTTTCTACTCCTGTAACTAAAATGCCATTTAACATACTAACATACACGTCGCTAAGTGACCTTTTAATCATGCCTTCATAACCTATGACTAAAGAGCCTCTTAGTCATGAGCTGAAGTTGGCAACGATGTTTTAGTCATGGGGTGAAGTCAGGTTCAAATAGTATTTGCTTTATTAGCCACAGCCAAAACTAAAATCAAGTTAGTTTTCAACCGTCACTTTGACGTTTGTCAAGCATAATTTAACCTAATATAATAAACAAGTGAGTAACCCGAACTACGTTTCGGTTCGCAAAATTAAGAGAGATGCATTAATATAAATTTAAAAAAAAGGATGCATCAGCGGGATCGAACCCGGGCCACCCGCATGATAGGCCAGCACCCTACCGCAGGACCAGCCTCTCTTGTTTGAATAATGCGCGCACCTGAGCTAATAGTACACGGCGATAGGCGCTCCGCTCTGCTGCCTAGAAGAGTTAATTAAATTACAACTTTTTCGCACTTTTTCTGAAAAAAACCGGCCTACGATCTAAGTCTAAAAATTAGCAAACTTTTAAGCCATCATACAACTTAATCGGTCCAGTATCTTCGGAGGAGATAGCGAACAAACATAGTTACACGCAAACATACAAATAGAGCAACGATTTTATGTTATAAGAAGATGTCAAAGTTTTAATGAAATAATATGATGTTATATTCTCTAAATTTGTGGTAGTAGAAAAAGTATAGTATGCAACTCGTTTTATAAACTTATTAGTCATTCATTTTATTAAAAACTCGCTGCTCTGCGCTTCGCTCGTGATTAATAAAACTCGTGACTAAAATGACGTTTATAAAACTTGATACATAATATACTATTATTCACGTGTGGCATCTAAATATTTTTTTCAATATCTTTAATTAATTATATGAATAAGTTTTAAAATTGAATAAATAATTTAAATAGGTAATCTATTACTTAGTTGTGTATTAGTTCCCACGGTAACATGCATGTATTTTGATAGTTGTTATGGATTATTGACTATTTTATTTACAATAGTGAATAATACTTTAGCCATCATCATAATTAAAATGTTATTTTACCATGGAGATTTTCATAGATAAAACACAGCTTTACAAGTAGGTATTGGACAAAAACTATTTCTGAGAGGAAGTCTATACTTTGCATGCGGATTATATGTCTACCTGGCTCGAAACCGAATATATACCTGAATTTTTAAGCCCGTGCGTGCACGTCATAACATATTGATGACATCATCTCCTAGTATGTTTATATGATCCTTATACAGTCACTAAAAGTACGTTGTTTGACACAGACTGATGCAAAATATAACCTGCAAATTTCGGATTTCACATAGCCTAGCTTGGCAGTGCTACCAACAAGGTGAATATGTAATTTTTTATCGTCTAGAGTCTAGACGATAAAATTGCATTTTAACGTGAAGTAAAAGGTAGATAAAATACAACTTTAACAGTTAGAATTTAATGAATATATTAAATTAATATTTTAAAGATGAAAGAAAAAACCACAACAGGAAAACTAAAGACAACATCATATTAATTTACATAATTACAATTAATGTAAAATTAAGTGACCAAACTACCTCAGAAAATCAGCACTTTGAAAACTTGAATGATGTAGCTTGTGTGAAATGAATTGGCGCACTTCAGGTATACGGATAAGGCGCATTTTCCTATAACTGATACTTTGCTTGCTTGCTGTATATGTAATTTATCTGTTGAGGCTACTTATAACAGGTACTCTGCAGGTATTTATGTAATTTTTCGGACCCAACTTAAAATCAATTAAAAATACAATTTTGCTCGATTTATTTTAGTAAAAACATTGTATTGAGTACCACATGAAAATAACGAATAAATTGACTATAATAGTAAAATAATTTACATATTTTTACAAAGAATAATAATTGGAATTGCGCAGTATTTTAACAACTAAATCAAATAAATCATTTCAGTATCATTTTAAAATAACTAAAACATTAAATTTTATAGACAACACAAATCCAATAAAGCAGATCATAAATGTAACTTAATACAGACACAAGTTTAGAGAGTGGAAAACAATAAACGCAAGTAGTTAAGAAAAACAATGAGTTAAAAATACAACATTAGTATGGTATTAAACAATTACTGGAATAGGACAGATATTTGCAACGTTTCAATCTTTAATATCTAGACACTTCTTCAGGCTAAACATGGATTTACATGTAATTAATGAATTTAATTTAAAAGAAGTTTTTAGATATTAAGAAGCAAAACATTGCTGTTTTTTTATTTCTCCATTAATTATACAATCTGCCATAGATTATTTGGCAATAAGTATTTTATAGGATTTGGTGTAAGCACTGACGATTAAGAGGTAACACGTGGTGCAGAATTCCAGCGAAATCTCCCTTTACATTATTTTAATATGTAATGTATGGGTTATGAAAAGAATATACTATTTGTCAAAAGTAATTTACAGTTACAGTTAAAATCTTGTAGGTAAATCAGATGGCTTAAAACGTTTAAGTCTTTTGGGTTTATTATTATCTTCCATAAGGTGCTGCACAGAATCGTTCAGGTGAACGGTCAGTCTGTCTTTGTATCTCGCACTAAAATTTTAATTTCACTTTTCACTGTGGAAATTTGTAGATCACTTAAAATCACATTATTACCATGGCGCGTCAACGATCATTCTTAGTACTTTATTTTGGAACCGATAAAGCATTGCCAAATTGGAAGTAGCTACAGTACCACACAGGGAGATCCCATAAGTCCATATTGGTTTAAGAACTATTTTGTAAATTAAGAGTTTATTTTCCAATGACAGTTTAGATTTCCTACCGATGAGCCAGTATAACTTTTGGTTTAACTCCAGGTTAGTCTCCTATCAATGTGTAGACCCAGATATTTGACTGCCTCTGAGTGTGGTAGTTGGTGTCCATTGAGTGTTATTGGAGGGCAATTTTCTTTTTTCATAGTGAAGGTTACGTGTTGGAACTTAGCTTCGTTCACTCTGATTCGCCATTTGTTGGCCCACCATTGGATTTTGTTGAGATGAGCTTGGAGATACTTTGAGGCGGCTTGTGGATTGATGTGAGAGGCTAGAATGGCCATGTCGACTGCGTAGATCGCTGATGTTGTTAGACGCGATGTGGGTAGGTCAGCAGTGTATATTAAATATAAGATGGGACCCAATGCGCTGCCCTACGATACATCAGAGGAGATAGGGTGTAATGTTGTATTTTCGTATTTGTATTTTATCAAAAAGTGCTTGTTTGTTATGTATGAGCTCAGAAGTTCAAACATCTGGTAGGGTAGGTATTGTTTGAGCTTGTAGCATAAGCCTTGATGCCAAACTCGGTCGAAAGCTTGTTTGACATCCAAAAACACTGCAGAGCAGTATCTTTTTCCTTCCAAGTCTCTGTATATCTTGTCCGTTATTCTGTGCACCTGCTCCACGGTACCATGTTGTTTACGGAAACCAAATTGATGGTTAGGGATTACTTCTTGGTCGTCTAAATTGGCATTAATCTATTCAGAATCAATTTTTCAAGAACCTTTGACAGAATGGGAGTAGGCTTATGGGCCTGTATGATGTAATTTCCGTTGGTGGTTTACCAGGTTTCATAATCATGATTATTTGCGTTGTTTTCCATTGACTTGGGAAGTGCCGGATTCTGAGGATAGAATTATACAGATGTGTAAGGGCTTGTATAACTTTAGTTGGTAATTGTTTGATAATTGTCCCAGCGATCAGGTCATATCCTGGAGATTTCTTTATGTTGATCTTTGGCATCTTCATTCGGGAGTTGACAAGGGAAGGGTGTAAACACTTTGGTGAGATATTCAGCAAAGGCATCGGTCTGTATTCCTTGATTTTAATGTTGACTGAGGAGTTTTTTTAGATGTTTACTGGCCCTATTATACTCTCGTTTGTCGAGGTCCGATCTGGTAAGTTGCCATCGTTGCCTGAGGCGGCGTTTTTCGGCTATTTTGTCCTTTATGATGATAGGTGTATCAACTTACTATTTTGAACCATGGTGTATACAGTATACAGATTTGCTGGTCTGCGAAATAGAACAGACTGTTCGTATGCTTAAATTTAAAGCATTGGCAACTCTCTGTAACACCAAACCATTAGAAAGTTGGTCATTATATTACAAATTATTATATTACAGGTGTAAATTACTTACTTGTCTCACAGCAGTTAGCGGTATAAGTGCACCATCGTTGTCTCTTTCTCGTTCAAAATACCTTATCAAAGCGGCAACAAGCTCTTTTGACCTTCTGGGTAAGGCGGTCGACATTTTAGCTTAAAGATCCCTATACGTTTCCAGCAACTAAACTCTTCCCCAAAGTAAGTAATTTGTAGCAGCGGAAAAACAACAGTATAACTTGTTCGCAATGTTTGTTATGAAAACAACGGATTTTTAAAATGCAAACTAAACTATATGTCACTGAAAACACCTGTCAAAACCACTATAACAAATAAGTCGTTTTAAAAAGCGACATGCCTACGTGTTAATTCCCTGAGCAGAACTTGAAAACACAAAGTACCCCTACGTATTATAGTTTTTGCTATTGTTCATGGAAATTATGAAATATTAAAACAAAAAATGTACGGCTATAGCAATATATGAAGCTATATTATTAGCAAAAGCAATATTAATCATTATTTTATTGAAAAAAAGAGTAGTTTAATATTTTTCAAATGTTGGTACTGAAAACCTTACTAAAAGGCGGATTGATGACGTGCACGCACGGGCTCAAAAATTCAAGTATACTTTCGGCAAAATATGTATAGGGTAACATCTTGAAAAATTGTTGTCTATTTTTGCTTTAACTGAGGAATAGAAAAAAGTAATATTTTGCCTAATAATTCGCATTACCAAGTGTTTCCCTTTATTGTTTCAGTATTATTAGGAATGTTAAGATATTTTTACCTCTAGTTTCCTTTGATTTTTAAAAACTTTTAGTGTTACAACTTCGACTTGCTAGTTCTGAGTAAAGCCCTTTGCAGTTTTTTTGTGAAATTACAGTCGTCAGAGTATTTTCACAATATGACAGCAGTGTCAGCAATCCAGATTTTGTCGTACATTGGGTTTGTTTGTATGTTTTCAATTTTACAGTTTAAATAGTTGCTATATTACATAACAAGTCGCGAAGGTAACATATAACGTGCAAGTATATTTGAGTAACGAGGGGAAGCGTAGCGAAGTCGAGTGACCTGAAACAGGAGCGTGCAATACACTTTCGAGTGAGTTATGTACGCTATTTTTCCCACGACCACAAAAAACACATTTTTGCTATTTAATGAATGACAGCCTTTGTGACAACTGACAATTTTAGTAGATACCCAATACGTTTTAAGATAAAATAACATATTTTCAGTACGTTTTAGGTTGACATGACATATTGTCAGCAGTTTTTAGGTTGCAATTAGATATTTAGCCCACTGTATATCGTGAGAATTGTGTATTATTTTCATAACAAACATGTTCGTTATGATAACGACCGGGTGAATGATATCATTTTTCGTGGCTACTTTATTATATGGAAACTGCCACTTTCGTATGTAGATGTGGGAAGAATTGTTAGGTTAGTTGCAATTTTTAGATTGTGTATTTGGTAATCATCCGCAATGACATAAAAACTTCCTCATAAAGGTAATTTGAGATCTCGTTCACTGAAGTAAGGGAAATCGATCTTTGGTTCAACTTTAGGAAAAATGGCACATTTTATGTTTTGGTCTCTTTGCAACCTTAACCCCATTGGCACCAGCCAACGCAAAAATTTGAAATTTTCCAAAAAAATTATGCTCGCTCTATTGCCGTTGATCGGACTTAGATCTCTGCTCAAAGACCGGTGATATTAATGTTTTCCTAAAACGTAGTTTTCCATAAAGTTACATGTTAGAAACCGTCCTGACTCTGGAACCAAGTACGTCTGACGGAAATTGTTGAAAGTCCTTGGAACTAGATCCATCTTTTCAAAAAACAAAATATGCAAAAAGCCTCTTGCATTTACCGCGGCGTATGAATGCTAGGATTTAAGATACTAGTAGTGAAAAAAAATAATTTATACACCATGGTTGAGAAGACTATTATTGTCTGCGGGTCTTGTAAATACCTCTCGGTGATCTGTACCTGTGGTACAACCTTGGCGCTTTATAATATTATACTCTGCTACTAATTCTATGACAGTTGGCAGTTTGTACCGTTTTTGAACTTTATTGTGCAAAAGTCGCTACGGTAAGATAAAACGTGATATATCAAACTTGAGTGAAATGCAATTATGCGCCTGTGAGAGTGACCACACTCGCGCTTAAAAATGTATACGTAACTGTAGTAATCAAAACGAAAAACCAGTGTTGCTAATCCATGTTCACCGAACACAAATGGTTAAGTCATTCCTCACAAATGTATGTGTGCCCACAACCCACAACCAGTTTTACACCCTGAAAATTAATTAGAGTACCCTAGGGTGCCTTGATGTCAATTTGACGTATTTGTTCTTTTTTCAGGGTAATGACAAATCGTTTTCCCCTTTCATTCTAAATCACTTTAAAGTGAGAGAGGACCGAATCCCGAAAAAAAGTCACGGAATTAAAGGCCCCGGAAAAAAGCCATCCGAAAAAAAGCCCCCGAAAAAAGTCATCCGGAAAAAATCCCCCAGAAAAAATATCACCCGGAAAAAGTCATACGGAAAAAAGGCCCCCGGAAAAAAGTCTGCTTTTGTTACAGTTACCTCAATTGGGTTTGGCAAATGATAGTGTTCGGCAACCATCTCAAGACGTTTTATTCGCTTAGCAATGTTAAACTGTTCCACCAAGTGTCGATAGCGAATATCGAGTATAAAATTAATTAAATTATACAAATTAGCATAGGCGCCGAAACCACGTGGGCTCTGGGTGCACCCACAGTGAAACATAGCACAAAGTGTTTATTGGTAATTAATAACATAACTACTATTGCATTAGATCTTATGTAAATATTGCATGGTCCATTATTTAAATTTGGAGATTCAAGATGCCTTTAACTATATATACGTAATTTTTTTGCATAGTGATATCTTGTAACTCAAAATTTAGCGGAAAAGGTCTTAACAATTCACAATTTTTATAAAATGGTAAAAAATGTCAATTTAAAAAAAATTTTTTGTTAAAAAAACGACTTTTATCAACACTAATCAAAAGTAGATATTTGTACAACAAATAATGAAAGAGATACTTTTTATCCAATACTCAATAGTAATAAGGTATTTTAATAATTCATTTTAAACAAGTAACCTGGGCTATTACTAGCTTGTTTACATCATAACCCACGTTTCGCTTGACACCGTGGGTTATTACAAATAATGCACTCGAGAAAAGACCCCTCTCGGCCTGTAATATAACATACTGGTACCATAAATAACTATTTCCTGAGTTTAAAGATTGGCACTCCACTGCAGATTTTACAGCTGTCAAACTGACAATTCACAATTTTTAGTCAAATATCACTATCACTTTATCACTTATTTATAATCCATTCACGATGTTTCCTTCTCCCAGCAGGCTATGTTAGGGTGACTTTTTTCCAGTGACTTTCTTTCTGGCGGCTTTTTTTCCGAGGGAATTTTTTTCCGGTGACTTTCTTTCCGGTGACGTTTTTCCGTGTGATTTTTTCCGGGGGCTTTAATTCCGTGACTTTTTCTTGTGACTTTTTTGCGCAACTCGAGAGGACCGTACCCTGGAAAGGACAAATACATCAAATTGACATCAAGGCATCCTAGGGTACCCCAAGTTTCAAATAAGCAAGAGCAGCTTGATCCATGTGCGCCTTTACTTGTGATGCGGATTTTAGAAATACTACCAATAGAAACATTCTATTCAAATATCGTGCACTTTTATACGAAGTGGCTCAACTATCTCTGGTCGGTGAACAGGGAATACCAACATAGTAAGTCATTAAATACCTAATCCTGCGATCGATTTATTTTATACACGAATATGTGTAAGAACACGCTAACGCAGTTCAGTTTGTGAGATCTACAATGTTGACCATTTATAGTAATGGTCGTAGAAAATTGTACATTGTGTATTAAGAGCGAAAAGACATAATTTTGTGCTCGCACACAGAAATTGCAACACGAGGCGCAAGCGAGCACATAAGTCTCTTTACCCTCGAAGCAGACAAACTATTTTCTCTGCTACAGCTCAAGGAAGAATACAATTATTATTTAATACACAATACAATCAATCGGACTGGAATTTATAGCTTTTGCATATACTGGTGAGCGGATGGCGCAGCGAGCATATGCTCGACTCTCGGGCGGCCGGCCCGGGTGCGATTCCCGGTGGACTTCAGAAGGATTTTAAAAATCGTACGCTCCTCGGCTACCACGCTAACACCTGTGGTAGTCGTTAACCCCTAACAAGGGAACTCTTCCTCAATTTCGACGGGCAAGACTAGCCACCTACCCGACTTACGAGTTAAGAGGGCTCACAGAACCACAATTGTGTGGAATAAACAGGCCACTGGCCTAATATAAGAGGAAGAAGAAGAAGTATCTACTGGCAATGCATCCATATCGATTATTGTTTAAGCGAGCGCAAATTTTTCTTTACCGCTCGTTGCTATCGGAGACGAGCGGAAATTATTCTTTTCCATTCGTTGCTATTGCATGCTAGCGGAACAGTGACATACCTGCTCTTCAGTGGAAAATGTCAACTTCCTGTCGTTAAATTACAGCTCGAAAAGTCTACTTTTGAAAGCTGTCGTAGAAATAGTTATTTATGCAACTAGTGTGTAAAGTAGGTCTTTTAATCGAGTGCGGAGATTTTCTCGTGCGAAAATCTCCGCACACGTATTGCATACTATATTTTTTCTACAACTGAACATTTCACATTTTTTATCAATTGCTTTATTTATTTTGGTACGGAACTGGTTGGTTGATTAAAAGTAGTTTTAAGTCGGCGCCACTGATCGGAATCGATGAACTGTCAAAATTATGTAAAATTTTGTAAATAGGCAATCCAAAATCAATTTCACTTTTTATGCACTAGGGTTTGTAAAGATCCTTTTATGCACTATTACTGTTACTAATAATAATTCATTAATTATGTTAATTTTTTACTATTATTATTGTTTTGTACCTATAATTACCAAATTCTATTAAATAAATTACATCTTTCTGGTTTTTCACATGATTAACATCTAGAATAAGGTTATGTAAATAGGCAACCCAAAATACATTTCACTTTTTATGCACTAGGATTTGTAAAGAACTTTTTATGCACTACTTTTTAAAAAGTGGAACTTTACAAACAAACGTGTTTGAAGTATCTACTTTAGACACGGTTGTAGAAAAACATGTGTTTTGGGTCCAGGGGACTCTAAAACGTGAAGATCTGTTAAAAACTCAATTTCGAGTTTTTGGGATGAATCCAATACTTGCTTTATCATAAAAGGAAGTAAAAAGTGAAACTCGGTGTTGCAGCTGTGGTAGCTAAATGAGTGGGTGTTCGATTTAAAACGTGACGCTATGTAAAGAAGAATTTCGAACGTAAAAAGCTGAGATAGCTGCATTGTACGTACGGCACGGGTTGACAACTTACTTCCTCGATTTGATTAAGTGTCAGACCATTCAAAATACCCGTTCTAACGAAACTGCAGTATCTCTAAAATTGCGGACATTCCAAACAGTCGCAGCAGGAGCGCGTCCAACCCTTGTGAATAAAAAGGGCATCAGCCAAAACGCCCTATAATTACGCTATCTGCGAGTTGCAGCAAATTCAGCTCGTTGACTTGCAGCTGCACGTACACCCTTTTAGATAACAAAGGCGAGTCCGAGTTCCAGCTAGATTTCGAAGTGGCCACTCGCAGACCCAAGGCGAGCGTGGCCTTCCCATTCGCCGGATTGCGACTCGCCGGAATTCGGAAAGTACTGTGTCTCGTTCTAGCCTGTTTGGATTAGTTGCAGTCTTTGGTAATTTTTTTTACTACCACGGCTGGTGTTGCCCCCACTAGAGTGCTTTATAGACCAGGCAAGCTTATCCCACTAGATTTTGCGTCACAGGAACTTTAGCGCCAAGCCGTTGGCTGCGCTGACCGGTAAGCGTGCGTTCTGTCGTCTGTCAACCAAGCAAGACTGGAAACCGTTCGAGTACGCACTGCTCGATCCAGATGAACACTGCACGCTGATTTCAATCTTGGCGCATTCCATTACAATGCTAATTATAATTACAGTCTTCATCCAAGTGTAGTTATTGAAATCTATATACAATGTGTAGGTATTGTTCTGTGCTGTCAACTGTATCTGTCAGTTCTGTCACTCGCCACTGTTGTTTGAACTAAGGTACTATTAAAGTTCTCTAGTTTGAACCACGTGCGTGTTAATTAGCAGTGTTTTCGTTCCGATTTTTTCTGATTTATTTTTATTTGTTTTTTAAGACGGATAAAATTAAACGACATGATCGTTGTTTTTCCGACTTACCGTATGCTGATTGGAAAGTAACTAGAATTTGAATTTGCCGCCACTTTCAGTAACTCAAAATGGCGGACAAGCTTACTCGTATAAATATAGTACCTTAGTCTTACTCCCCACGATTAGCATAGTGTCCCCGGTCTTGATATCCGGCGAAATGCATTCCGGTCAAAAGCCTTCCGGCGAATCGAATTCCGGCGAAAAGAATCCGGCGAATGGAAACGGACTAAACGGAGCCTAGGCGAGCACTAACCATTGACGTAGCTGGCTGGGAAATCTGCAATAAAAACCGAATTCCGAGATCCTATCTTTCTAGACGCAGGACAACAGTGTATAGTTAATCAAGAATGCTTCGAATTCCTTCAGGCAGCCATTAAATTATAAGCCCCTTCTATTTACGCAAACGGGGGCTATATAACGTGGGAACGGCCTGGCGCCTGCAAGATTGTATATTCCGACATTGAGTATTGAAGAACTTGATCAGATTCCAGTGCATTCACCCGCCTACGCATTTCCGCCATTTTTGGTACTCTGCTCTTGTGCTTCCGATATCTGTCTTGATTACTTGTAACTCGTACGCTGACCTTAGCATTTTTGCGTAATTAGTAAAATGCTGCATACCCGTACTCTATATAAATAACTAATTAACTATATTAAACTGCTACATATTTGTATATTGTTACGTTTTTACCGTTCGGGCTATTTAATAGTATATTAAAGTATGAGTGGATAACAAGGTCTTTAAAACACGCGCGAGTTTTCGAGCACGACGGCGTAGCCGGAGTGCTCGAAATAGAGCAAGTGTTTTAAAGACCAGTTATCCACGAATACTTACGCTATTTTTTATTATACCTTCAATACTGGAAATAAATTACGCACTAAAAACTTAGAAATAATTTTTGTGGTGATAAATCGAGACGGCATAATAATATTGCTACTATAGTTACGAGAATGATTTACGTTTTTGTCGCGTCTATGTCCGTTGTTGCATTCAGTCGTTTCCTTGACAACCTTTAAAGCTCGGCGAGCTTTAATCGCCTGTATTCGCACGCTCAGGCGTGCTTTAAATGGCGATTCTGATGCAGGTATAATAAAAAAATTATAACGACGCTTCTTGTATTAAACATTTATTTACATCAATTAGATTAATTATTATTATTTACAACCACACGAGAATTATAGAGCCGATTAGAAATTACTTAAACTATAGGCGCTATTTCTATCGATACATTTATTTAATATTTACACTGGTTAAACTTCAACTATTTATTTATTTCACTCTTAACACTAACGATTTATTTCTATTTATATGGTTATATTTATATGGTTATTTATGTCAATAGTTATATGTACACACGGGCTTTTATTTATGTGGGAGCTCTACACGGCTCTACGCGAATTCCGATTGATCTCAGGACTGAGGGAGAACTGCCCGCTATTCCCGCTCGCGAGTATTTATATTGCCAGATAGTTCCTTCTGGAAAACGTCTAGAGTTCGCTCGACCTTTCTGGCAACTCTGACGTGTCACACTCAAGGTCGTTTCTGGAATGTTCTGGAAGACTGACTCACGCCGTCTCATGCAGCTGCCAGCTGTCGCACGGGACGCTGAGTCATATTTCTGGGGCGACGGCCTAGCCCCACGATCGTTACAATATGTTGTTTTCTTCTTGTTCTCAAATAAAAATAGGTGTTGTTATTATCCGTACTGTGTATCATTTGGTATTATATTAGTTCATTATATGAGTTCAGCAACTTACACATTGGAAACTTAACCATTTACTAGAAAAGAAAGTTTTAAAATTTTATAAAAGGTTGAAGCTTGTTTTAACGTTCTACTTGTTTTTGTGATACAACAATATTATAACCGAAAAATCGTTAAGCCGAGGAGCTTCTTTCGTCATATTTATGATCTCTCTCTCTCTCTCTCTCGCTCAGCAGAAATGGTATGCAGTTCAGTTCTTTATTGTATGAAGAATAAATGGGTTCGGTTTTTTCTCGCTCAAATAATTTCCTCTACTGTTATCTCTAAGAAAATAGAAAATTAGCGAATAAAGTGCTAATGTCATTGATTTGTGTATCTTTTGGATAATGGCAGATGGAGGGGCTTTTAACAATAATTACTGGACAGGAGAATGTGTTTCGTATAGATTAATAATAATGGTGAGGCACTAACACCCCATGAAGGAGCTTGGCCTGCAAGGCGGAAGGTTAGAGCTTCCGTATCCTCGCTCTCACACCCGGCTGTCGCGTGTCAAATTCATGACACGTGGTGATGTGGTGAGCACCACGCATTAGACAACCGCATTATTACCCCTTGTTCTTTCGAACGCAGGTTCCCAATTATTTAAAGCGACTGGGTAGGCCGCCCGCCAGGCATCGATCTGGGATTTGAACTCCAGACTTCCGCGCTGTAGTCCGATGCTCTAACCATCAGAGCCACGCTGGCGCGGTTTCGTATAGATTAGTCTCTGTAAAATTAAATATAAAAAATTTGAAATTCTAATTCAATTTTAAAATTGTAATTAGATCACAGTTGTGAGTGATTTTTAAAATGTTTGGCCAATTGACACATGTCTAGTATGTAGAAGTTCCTGCCCCATATTTTAAATCTGGTCTAATGGTTTGGTTTACATAATGGTTTTTGCGAAATTTCTGTTACTGACAGTGTTTATTGTGTATTTTCTGCAAATGTGTATATAGAGTATTTGCTATTGTAATGTAATTATATAAGGTACTTCACTAGCTTAACACCATCTGAATGTTTTCTGATGATTATATAGATAGATAACTGCTTTATGGTTTTGAAAATTTTATTTTAGGATAATTTCTAGTACACACACTTTCTTGGCAATCATCAAAATGAATTGACTATGATCTCTTCATATTAAGTTAAATATTAGCATTTATATTTGACAATATAAGAAATGGATATGATCAAATAGATCGTAAACCTTAACTGATATAACTTGATACTACTTACAGATGTAATATCAAGAATACCTATTCCTTATTTGGAAATTATGGCGCAACCACTATTATGGAAAATCAAGAGGAAGTAACGTTATTTTGAATTCTCTATAATATTTTGAATTTCAACGAAAGATTTTGTCAAAACCAATCTTTAATATCTTTAGAACCAAAGTGAGTTTTTTAAAATTTCAATAATTATAGAGATATACCTATTAAGTTTCTTTTAGCTTATTTAACAAATTTTTGAGAGAAATGTACTCTGGAAACTGTGCTAAATCAGGTCAGTGATCTAAAATAAAAGGAATAAGTGGAAATACTGGAAGAAAGCTGAAAATTTAATTAGTGGTAGTCGGGTTCGGTTTCTGCATGAAAGAACACTTAGGGAAAGGTATTGCTGTTAGTGATAGTTTTATCATGAAACAAATTGTTACTAAATTGCCATGATATAGGTCTAATATTTTATTTAGAGTACCTTAAATAGGCAAAATCTTAATTTTATCTAAAATTGTTGCTATACAATAATCTCTATTAGGGCCGGTTGCAGAAAGCTATGTTAAGTCTGGTGTTAGCTAACATCGCGTCAAAGTGAACAAAAACGAATCAAATCTCAAATGCTTATGGTAACTAATACATTAGTAAACAAAATTTGATGCGATTTTGTTCACTTTGACGCGATGTTAGCTAACACCAGACTTAACATTGCTTTCTGCAACCGGCCCTTAGAGTTTTCATGCCTAAGCTGAGGGCTTAACTAGATTAGTTCGCTATTCTAAAGCTACTTGGCATATTGTGAAGGTAATGGGGCATTATGCTTTAGGAAATCTATTATTAGTAATGTAGCTACACTAAACTTACTTTGCTGAAAAATGCAACGTTGATATGGCAAATGCTAGATCACTGGAATTAACTCAGCTACTTCGTAAATAATATTATCTTTAACATATTGCAATTGATAAAATTATGATGTTTCTGTGGCAGAAACAAAATTTAGTAATAGCTTCTAATGTATTTTTTAATTTGTCTTAAATTATTATACTTTTAGGGATGGTCACTGGCGAGTCTTCAACGGAAATGAATTGGGGGCACTCCTAGGCTGGTGGTGCCTACACTGTCACCAATCAAAATCAAATGAGAGCCTTAGTGACTGCTATGTAATGTCAAGTACTGTCAGCTCTAAAATTCTCCGATCCATTGCCAATGCAGAGGGGGCGAATTTTATAGAAACACTTACTGGCTTCAAGTGGATGGGTAAGGCATTTTAATGAAGAGTAAATTGTGTCATACTTCTAGAATCCACATATTTTGTTTTCAGGCAACAAATCTTATGAACTTTTGGGGCAAAATAAACAGGTGATTTTTGCATTTGAAGAAGCGATAGGTTTTATGTGTGGTAGTTCAGTTTTGGACAAAGACGGTGTTAGTGCCGCTGTTATTATGGGGACCATGGCAGCTTATTTGCACCACCATAACTTAACACTCAGTCAGCAGCTTGAAGAAATTTACAATGAATATGGTTACCATGTATCGTGTAATTCCTATTTCATCTGTCACGATCCTGAGGTTATTAAGAGGATTTTTGAACGGCTAAGAAATTTTGAGGGGCCAAATACGGTAAAATATTTGTAGATTGACATTTTATTTGTCTAATATGCTTGTTTTTTGCAGTATCCAAAGGGAATTCTCAACAATAAATATATAATTAGCAATGTTCGGGATCTTACCACAGGATTTGATGACAGTCAACCCGATAAAAAGGCGATTCTTCCTGTGTCTAAGAGCAGTCAAATGATCACCTTTAATTTTACCAATGGACTTGTTGTTACCTTGCGCACCAGTGGCACTGAACCCAAAATTAAGTATTATACTGAACTATGTGCCTCCCCTACACAAAAGTATTATTTGAGTAATTGTATAAGACTTACGTTCTAATAACGTCTAATTTTAGGGACGAAAAAGAGATTCAGAATGTTCTCAAAGAAATGGTCGATGGAATTGTTCTGGAGATGTTACAACCAAATCAAAATGGCCTTATACCAAAATCTGATTAAGTAAGGCTTGCACTTTTTCCACTGCCTGGTGTCTGCCAATACTTCAAGTTGCAACACTGTCTAAATTTTATCTGTTAAGTTTTATATCAGTACATATAATATTTAAAACAACTATACATATAGAGAATAATTTAATTCAATCAAATGTGTTGTAATTGTACTCTCAAGGATTTACACATATTTGGATAACTATTATAATAACTGTGTCGAGTAAAATATACATATTAAGCATATGGTTACCGATATTTTTATTTTTTTCTACAGGACTATTTTATATTTGTGGTTTCAGTAATACCAAATGTAAAGTGCATACCGTTTGGTTTCTCGATATTCTATCTTTGTCTTTTACATTTATTGTTTGCTTCTTTATATCATCTTCCTATCTCATTCAGTGGGTCTTCTGGCTTTTTTGCTTAACCATGGTCTCTGTGTTTGAATGACAGCAATTTATTCATAATTCTTTTGGTCACTATTGATACTTGTATCATGTGATACGGCTGATAATGTTCGCTTAACTTTTGTTGTCAGGTATTGGTACTTATTTATTTTCCAGTATGGAACTTAGTTTTTTACTGCTGCTTAACAAAGTTTAATCCTTCTGTTGATTTTTATTTTTTGTTTTCTTTTTTTTAAATTTAGTTTTAACAATTGATCACCTAAAGCATGTTTTCGAAAGAGTTTTGGATACTTGAACACATATAGATGAGATCGAAGCATGTAAGTTTGTTCATAAATGGGTGTTCTAAGTTATATTGTAAGAGTACAAGAATGTGTTGTAGTTAAAGCCGCACTATTTGCATGCCATGATGTAATGCACCTCAATATAAAATATCAAGAGTGATTGATGTGCACTAGGGTGCATCGAAATTTTCTTTTTACTATACTACATTAAACGCCATTTGAGTCTTTTACACTTAGTTATTATGTTGTCTGTCTGGAAACGATTATGTAAAATTTATATTTTTATTCCTTCATTTTGTTTTGTTTTATTTTATTTTCAGTGCTCATGAGTTTTTTTAAGTTCGTTTTCAGTTAGTGACCCAGTTTATGCACCGTAGGTTAAGGTTGTGATCACACTCTCATTATATGCTCTTTGCTATTACTAAATGCGAATATTGTGTGAAAATATTCATCTGTGTCTGCTGAAACAGGCTTCATCTAATTTAGTTAAAAATTTTGGTCTCTTCCTAGATGCTAAAGCAATCACCTACAAAATTCAACTTCTTTTGCTTTTTCTGTTTCTTTTAAATATTACACACATTGAAAGTGGTAGGCATGTAATAAATCTTCTGTCAATGGGAGCCAAACAACAGCTACAGAAACACATCAGCAGAAAGTTGTTAAGTACTGTCTGTTGGATGGACTGCTTCAATAATCTGATGCTTTACATCAAGAACATGTTGGGAAAAAGTTCTCTTACAATCTCTAAATTGTGGTTGAACCTTATTCGTTTTGTGAATGTACATAGCTGAATGAAAGCTGAAGGTAGGTACCCTTTGATTTGGGAAATGTTCTGAATATATCTATACTGCGTTACTGTCCACTAAACCGTAAGTTCAAGTATTCACTATTGATATATAAAAGCTATTTCTCACAATACAAATGCCGATATGAATAGGAAGCTTTAAGTTAAATCAAAATAACATCAATTTAGGTTGACATTCAAAGCCAACTTAATGCAGTGATAACAACTAATCTGCATGTACGAGGCATGCCTTTTATGTATTGTCGTTTACATATTTACCGCCAATTTCGAATATAGAACCGTATAGCGTTTGAATCTCTTTAAATCTAGAAGCTCAAAACAATTGAAAAATATAGGATTAGTGAAATTGTTTAATCACAGCGTCATTTCAAAGTTGTTAAATCGCGTACGAAAATGAATTTCTCACATATAATCTCATAAGAGCATTAATTCTTTCCGGAAATTTTTTTAATGCGTTCCAACAACGTTGCATTAATTTGCCTGAGCGGGACGCGAGGGCAAATTAGAACGTTGTTGGAATGCACGAAAAATAATTTCCGGATATGAATTAATGCTCGAATGCAGATTCGGTAAGAAAATCGTAACGACACAAACCCTAAAAAGAAGTAATATCTACCTACAAAAAATTTCCAAGAAATTTTGTTGTTGTCTTGGTTACTGCTCGTGAACTAATTTTTCTATTGGTTATTAATGAGTGTCGTACAATTTTCTAAGAAAAATTTTCGTGCAATAATTTTCTACAACTTTCGAAGAGGACTAACACGACTTCAATGTTTCGAGGAGCTGACTTCAGTGTTCAATGATGAAGCCCCATGTCTTAGAACCGTCAAACGCTGGTATTTAGAATTCCAGCGTGGACATAGGTACCAGCGTTAGTGGAAAATCTCGTGAAGGACATCCAAAAACCGCCTTTACTGAAGATAACATCGTTGCTGTGAGACAACTAATCATCGAAGACCGTTATGTGACATATCGTGAGATTG
Source organism: Agriotes lineatus (assembly GCA_940337035.1). Taxonomy (NCBI): domain Eukaryota; kingdom Metazoa; phylum Arthropoda; class Insecta; order Coleoptera; family Elateridae; genus Agriotes; species Agriotes lineatus. The sequence goes on along the minus strand of OW679196.1, from coordinate 138,893,123 downwards.
AAACATCATTAGGCATTTCAGGGACAACAATTCAAAAGATCCTGCATGAAGCGCTTGGTGTGAGAAAGCTGGTCTCCCGTTGGATCCTGCATTCGCTTTCCGACGATCACAAGGCGGCTCGTGTTAAATGGTGTAGGAAAACTTTTCAACGATTCAACCGAGGAGAGTCAAATCACGTCTACGACATCATCAGTAGCGATGAATCTTGGATTTATGCCTATGATCCTGATTCTAAACAGCAATCGACCGTCTGGGTCTTCCAAGATGAGCCAAAACCGATGCTCCCGAAGCACTTCAAAGAAAATGGTAGACACGTTCGTAGCGAAAACAGGTCACGTTGCGACGATTGAACTAGAGGATCGTAGGACAGTTAATGCAGAGTGGTATACCATAGTCTGTTTACCACAAGTTATCACCGAGCTTCGGAAAACCAACCCAAAGCGACGCATCATCCTGCATCATGACAACGCAAGCTCGCACACCGCTCGCCAAACAATTGGGTATTTGGAGCAGCAAAACGTAGAAATTCTGGACCACCCTCCCTATAGTCCTGACTTACGCTTTAACGATTTTTTTACTTTTCCCAAAATTAAGAAAAATCTTCGTGGTCAACGGTTCCAGTCTAGTGAAGAAGCAGTTGAAGCTTTCAAATCGGCGATTTTGAGTACCTCTACCTCGGAGTGGAATAAATGTTTCAAAAACTGGTTCGAGCGTATGGTAAAGTGCATAAAATATCGTGGTGAATACTTTGAAAAACAATAAAATGTATAAGGTACCTGCGGCAAATAAAGCCCGGCGGCTAATAAGGCCCAGTAGCTAGAATTAAGAACACAATGCATATTCTTAAAATCCGGCAATATCAAGTTCCTTCTGACTACATATCCAGGGTCACCAGCCGTTGCAATATTGCAAAATTTGAATAGTGTTAACACAATCAGTTGATATCGGGGCGGTGTGCGGTGTGGATCTCCAACTACTACAATTTATTTACTGTATTTCCATAAATAATTCGTTTGTTAAGAAAAATAAATACCAGTATATGGTGCCCTGTGTTCTACATTGTATGGACTATATTTTGCTATAAATACATGCACATAAAGATAAGTGACGCTCTAAGATTTTTAATTTTTTACAGCTAAGAAGCATTTCGGGTAATAAAGCCCAGTAATATTCGGCTAAAACGGCCCATTAAAAGGTATTGCTTTCTGTGTAATAAAAACAAACAGTTAGATATGCGGTGCTGTGTGTTGTGTGGCAGTTGGTGCCACAAAATATGTATTGGTTTTACAAAAGACGATACAGATGACTATATTTGCGTACGTTGTGCTTAATTTTTAGTTGTTCATTTTACCAAGAACTTCATTTATTTTATTTTTATAAAAATATATTTTGTGGCTTATTTAGTATCAAAAGTGATGCAAAATAACGTAAACTTTACTTTTTAGGACGCAAATATTTTTACTTTTTGCCCTAGATTAATGTATTAGTCTTATTTTAGGTGGGCCTTAATAGCCGACAACAATTTATCTCGAGGGCTTTATTAACCGAATGTTCGGGAAATAAAGCCCATTCGTATGTTTTTTTTTTTAAAAGCATGTTCAAAGTTTCACACAAATTTAAAACTGCAAATCTAGCTTTAGTTGCGTGTACGATAGACCGAATTAATATAATCTTGTTTTTGTTAATTATTTTTTACCTTTTTCGTGAATTAAAGCAGTTTTTTTCTTAAGTGGGCCTTATTTGCCGCAGGTACCTTATAAGGTTCTAGTTGTTTATTTTTTTCTCAAACGACAAAACATAAAAGGCATGCCTCGTATTAGAGTATGGCTCAAATGTTAATGGACTCGGTTATTAAAGTAGTGTAGGAGCGTTAATAATTAATTAGGGTGAATGGAGGGCAGCAGAGAAGTTAAAAGAATTTTTCAAAAAAACATGGAAGGAATACAATCCCAAGGAAGGTCTAGGAAAAATTGGTGGACTAGGTAAAGGGAGACTTAGGGAAGTTAAGCATTGAAAATGGAGAAATAGTGGCAAGGGATAGAAAATGAAAGAAAAAAAGCCACGACCCACCTAAGGAAGAGCTGTAGTTAGATAGAATAGAAAACGTGTACCTACTTAAATGTTTTGTTTGTTTTTACCAGTAATAGATGTTATTCCAAAAGATGGTGCATCTGCTTCCGGAAATTGTCTTGCATCTTGATTTTTACGCTTTGTTTAATCTCTAGTCCTTGATAGATTTATATTCAAACCAATTTTCTTTGATATCTTATTTAGATAATACCTTCAGTAGTGTCTTAATTATTTTATTTATCATAAAATAACAACTTTTTTGTCATTTTGAACTCCTGTAGCTAGCTATTAAGTATGCTATACTGTCTGTCCATTTTATTATCCTGTAACTAGATAGGCAACACATTTAACACGCTTAAGATTTTCAGGGATAGCTTTAAATTTTGTTTGTTTGTTATGAACAAGGACTAGACATGCGAAGTGAAACCTCTTATATTCCAAATTTAGAAACAATATCTTTAAAATTAAGGGTTATCTGTGAAAATCATGAGCTTGCTAAAGGTGTTGTCCTTAGTTACTCGATAAAATGGGCAGCCTGTATGTAAGGTATTTGTCTTTCAAACTTCTTTAAATGTTTAAAATGTTTATTAAAACATTATATGAAGTTTTAGAAGAAAACAATCTGAATTTCTTAATTGGTGCATTGTTTTGCAGAAACATTTTTTTTAAACTTTACCCTTCCTTTTATCTAAAGTTGGATTTATGTTGTTGTCAGCAGTTTATAAGGATGGGGCCAAAATCAAATATCACAGCAAGAAAATAACGCGTAAGTATTGCTTAAATAAAGAAGAGATAAACATCGTAGCAAATATTCGAGTAGGTTTGGCTCTCATTTTTTTCATATAGTCATCTCTTTCTTACTCCAGAATTCGATTTTGTTATATTGCTGTGATATTTAATTTTGGTCCCATCGGTACTTCTTCAATCCAAGTACTATGTCATTAAAATTCTCATTTAAATAATTATGTGTACAACTAGTGATGTAGACGATACGTTTTTAATGAGTTTGAATCTGTTATATTAATTTTACTCCATTCAAAACAACTGGGCGATTTATTGTTCCATGGAGCCGACCCTGCCTAAAGGCCGATCCTGTATCTTAAAGCTACATTTTAAATTTTATTTTGCCCAAACGCTAACGCGCCCCGAGCTGCGGAATTTTTCCCTGTAAGCATTTTCCTTTAACGCATAAAGCGCGCGGTTGTTGCAACCGTCGGTCGCCAGTACCCACATAAATCAAATTCTTTATTTCAAGTAGAAGCGAAAACAGTCCTTGAAGCCTTAGGTTATCTTTCAAGCAATTCAGCGCTCGAAGTTCTCGAATATTGGTCGTGTAATTCGATACCTTGGGATTTAATGCAACAGCAAGACATTTCTTTTAAAATGTTCCAAGGCCCCTCCCGCTTACCCATAGGGTACGCAGCGAGCTTCGTTATTGCACAACTTTGTGAGAATTGGTGCAACGTTGAGACAAAGGATTTCCTTCAGGGGCTGCGAGAAAGAGAGAACTTCACGGTAGCGGGGGCAAATTCTGGGCTCTTCGCGTACCATTTTTGATTTTAGTTAGTTATTTCAGCTTAGACCCCGATAATAGTTGGTTGACTGCAACTCAAAGTTTTCGGTAGCGCGGGCTAAGGGCGATGTTTCGTTAAGCGGTTTCAAATTATTGGCGAGGCGCCTTCTATCGGCTTTTGCCCTCCAGCAAGGAGTGGAAAAGCAAGTTGCACCCTTTTGCACATTCAACAAAGGTGTCCTCATAAGCCTACAATACTTTTCATATCAGTGGAAAAAGTTTCGGCAAATCTGTTGCGAATTCTGTGAAGCCGTGTTAAAGTTCGAAGTTACCCGTCGCCCGCCGCTGGCTGCCATCCTTCTTCGTGGGGTAAACCGACCCTCTGGCCCTCCGTACCGAATTGGCCCCTGTACAACCCTTTCGTTCCCATTTGGGGAGCCCGCTACACCTCTGCAACGTCTCACCGGCCTTCGCCGAGGCGGAGTTCGTAACTATCGCCAACCCCAAATAACGTGCTTACAGCTATCAGGTAGGAGCTATGTATTACTCCAATTGTGTTCTTGTGCCTCATTAAGTTGCGACTATATTTGTTATGTGTTTTCCGGGAGTTCGTAAAGATTGCGCCCGTTCCCTTAAAGTTAAGCTTATGTTTTGATTTGTTTGTTGTTAACCAGGGGCTTGACCCCTGTTATCTATTTCGTTTTGTCCGTTGTGTAACAACATATTTAGACAATAAGGTAACTTTGCGTGGGAGCCCCTTTTATATTCATGTAGGGTGTGCTTTTTCTTTTTTCTAAGCTTGAATTCACCTCCGGGTGATTATTATCAATGTAAAGATTTGTGTAAACTTTAATTCTTTAAATAATAAACCCATTGAAGTCAATTTGATTATTTGTTGAGTTCTGAACCCCTTCTGGGTCATTAATTAATCCAGTGTGGCAAAGGCCGAGTGTAATTTGCAATGTAAAGCTGAAAGTACGCCTTTTTGATAAGCAAGCCCCAAGCCCTGGGCCATTCAGTGTTCTTTTGTTATTCTTTAGTGACGGTGGCCTTGAAGGTAAGTGATTTAACGACAAGGTCACCCGGCTACTCGGAGGAGGCTTGGTGAACAACAGGCGGAGGTGTTCACCAACGTACTTGGAGGACTTCTACATAGGCTACGTGTATTGTTCTTGGTTCTAGACACGTCAGCCACCCCTAATCAGAACCAAGTGGCGCTCAGGCATTTCTTTTTCTGTTAAGCAATCCATCAGGGTAAGTGCCGCCGGTTTTTCTTTGAGCTTTCGAACCACGCCTTCCCGACTGAGTTAAGTGCGAGCAACCGGAGCCACAAAATCTGCTCCAGCACATTAAGATCTGTGTTCTTTTTAGTAAAGCCGGCGAACCCTGTAGTTTGTACCCGTTTTTGAACAATCAATACGACCTATGTCGATATGATGAATTAATACCGTAACAGATAAACTGGCGCCCAACGTGGGGCATTGTTTTTGTCGATAACGCCCTTAGGGCATTGTTTTTGTGTTTCTTTTCTTGTCATATAGCTTCATTTTAGTGTTTGGCATTAACGTCATATAGTTTTTTCCAGTATTTTGCATGAAAACTTGACTTTTTAAGACTTTGAAATTTGGAAACGTGTTTTTTTTATATCAGGACGCGTATCCTATATGTTTTCTTTTAGTAAATGAGTTCCTTGCTATCCCTTTGACATACCAAACATTGTTTTTCCCGGGATTTTTCGCGGGATTTTTGTGTTTTTTCGTGTTCAATATTTCAACATTTTCTTTTTCGAGCTAGGGCATATTTTGGAGCCATTCTTTGTGGTACTATCGTTTGCTTTTACCCATAACAATAAGCCATTCGGTTTTTTTAATCTATTGGCAGTTTTCGGAAAAGTAAGAGACTTTTGAAAGTTTGAAAATTTAATTTGTTACGTATAAAATAACTTTTCGTGTTGAAAGGCTTCAAGTCAACCCTAAGTAGGGATCGAGCATCGTTTTTTCTAGTATTTTGCATTTTTAATATTCTTAAATAACACAATGGTACTGAAATGGCATATCGACCGCCTACTCAAGGCAGATTTGGAATACGAATTAAACATTAGAGGAATAGATAGCACCGGTGTTGTAGCGGTTTTGCGTACACGTTTACGAGACGCGTTAAGGGATGAAGGTCGCGAGGTGGCGACAGCGCGCCCAGCGCACCCATATTCTTTCGAAGAAGACTATAATGCGGTTTCTGATTTGGTCGCGGCTATTGTACAAAAAACTGACGAATACGCTATGACACCTGATAGGGATCGTGCTGCAGTGATAGAAACAAAATTTTATTGCGCATTAAGGAGGATTAGTAATAGCAAACCGGCTGATGATGAAGAGGAAAAGAAACGAGCGGAATTATTCGCGAAAGTAGCCGTCATGCGTTCTACGTTCGAGGTTACGCAGTTAATGGTAGCATCAGCCACTGAGGCAACTGAGACTCACCAGGCACCTTCGACTCCGGTGTCCACTATAGCTCCGAGTGGTGTTTCATCGGCAGTTACGACCCCAACTACGAGTTTAAGAGCTAGCACACCAGCCATGAGGACGATTTCGTTTAAAGCTATACCTGTAGCACAATGGAGTTTGCAATTTTCAGGAGATCCTAGAGGACTTTCGGTTAATGCTTTTATCGAACGCGTCAATGAATTACGAATAGCTAGAAACTTGCCTGAAGATGAATTATTCGCGCAAGCTATCGACTTATTTACCGGTAACGCATTGTTATGGTACCGCGCTAATAGAGCTAAGCCTGTCAATCGACAACAATTAGTTTCCCTTCTACGTCAGCAATTCCAACCTGCGGATTACGATGAGCGCCTTCTGGAGGAAATTAAGAGGAGAACTCAAGGACCTTCGGAGTCCATGGGCATTTACATTGCAATTTTGCAAAATATGTTCGCGAGATTGGTCGAACCTTTGACTGAAGCGAAGCAGTTAAGAATTATTTTGCGTAACGTCGCACCAATGTACCAAACCCAGTTGGGACTGGTAGAGATTCGTTCAATCGAGGAACTACTTCAATATGGACGCAAGATTGAGGAACGCTATTACGCCGTCGAGACTTATGTACCGCCATCAAGACGCCGAACTGACTTGGAAACGGACTTAGCTTATGTTGAGACCGTATCCTTAGAGGAAACACTTGTCGTGAATACCGTACGAACATCGGTCGCAACCGCTCAAGCGCCGGCGATGCCAAGCGCTTCGAAAACTGTTAAAAATTCAGCTCCGGGTTCGGGAACTAAATGCTGGAATTGTCAAGAAGTAGGCCATAGGGCCGTCGCGTGCAAACGCCCGCGTGACAAGAAATTTTGCTATCGTTGCGGTAAGCCCGATGTAATTGTCAGGAATTGTCCAAATTGTAGTCGCGGAAACCGAGGTTCGGGAAATGGCCCGGCGAAACGCTGAAGGGTCGAGCGGTGTCTTCGCAAACATTTGTTAACTCGACTAGGTATATTAGACAACTTATTAATGAGCGTGAAGAAACATTCGAAAGAAATAAAGTCATTTTAGATTACGTCTTAGAAAGATCGTCGGACGATCGTCGCCCTTATGTTACTATTGAGGTAATGGGTCTTAAAATTTTAGCTTTGTTGGACTCTGGTGCCAACCGCACCATCATTGGAGGTAAGGGATGGGAAGTTTTGGAAACGTTAGGCCTTCGTATTAATAAGAAATTACGACCAGTGTGCGCAGTAGCTAACGGACAAACAGTAGAAAGTCTAGGCACCGTGTTTTTGCCGATAAATTTAAATAACAAAGTCGCTACTCTTGACGTCTTAATCGTACCTGACGTACCCCATACTATGATTTTGGGAATAGACTTCTGGAAAATGGTGGGCATAGTCCCTGATGTGTTTCGAGGCGAGTGGGAGTTTTCCAAACCCGACTTAGCCACCATCAGTACTCCTACAGGCACTTTACAATCTGAATTCGACTTGACTATGACCCAACGAAACCAACTGAAGGAAGTACTTGACCAACATTTTTCTCACAGTAGTAATGAACTTGGTTGTGCCAAGCATATTGAACATCGCATCATAACAAACTCTGCACCCATCAATCAAAGGTATTATCCAGTCTCACCTGCCATGCAAGCGCATATTGACACCGAGTTAGACAAAATGCTTGAAGCTGGGGTCATTCAACGCTCACGATCAGCATGGTCAAGCCCAATCTTATTGGTTAAGAAGAAAGACGGATCTTACCGATTCTGCGTGGACTTTCGCAAGGTAAACAGTGTTACTGAAAAGGACGCCTACTCTCTACCATATGTATCATCAATTTTAGACCGTTTACGCGACGCGCGCTTCATCACCTCATTAGATATTAAGTCGGCCTACTGGAAAATCAAGATGAGTGAAGAATCTAAGGAACTGACGGCCTTTACAGTCCCAGGACGTGGTTTGTATGAATTTAATCGTATGCCGTTCGGGCTCCATAATGCAGCTGCCACGTGGCAGCGTTTTGTTGACCAGGTCTTAGGCCCAGAACTGGAACCCTACGTTTTCGTGTACTTGGATGACGTGATAATTTGCGCCCCGACTTTTGAAAAACATTTAGAGGTTTTGGGAGAGGTTTTGAGACGCCTACGAGAAGCAGGCTTGACACTAGGACGAGACAAGTGCCATTTTTGCCAACCCGAGTTAAAATATCTTGGATATGTTGTCAACGCACAAGGTCTACTGGTGGACCCTGAAAAGGTAACCGCCATTATGAATTTACCCCAACCCACAAACGTCGCCGAGATCAGACGAATAATAGGCATGGCCTCTTGGTATCGACGGTTTATACCTAACTTCTCATCAATCATCGCACCAATGACGTCATTGCTAAGGAAATCAAAACGGTTCGAGTGGGATAACAACTGTGAAGAATCATTCTCAACTATCAAGAACTGTCTGGTGTCCGCACCTATTTTGACTTGCCCCGATTTTTCAGTACCCTTTACGGTACAAACAGACGCCTCCAATGTGGGAGTAGGCGCAGTACTTACTCAAACCATAGATGGGGAGGAATGTGTTATTTGCTACATCAGCCGAACACTATCCAAGGCCGAGAGAAATTACTCAGTCACCGAACGGGAATGTTTAGCAGTCTTATGGGCTATAGAAAAACTCAGACCGTACCTTGAGGGTACCCACTTCACAATTATAACCGACCACCATTCGCTATTATGGCTTAATAACTTGAAGGAACCTACGGGCCGACTTGCCCGTTGGGCTGTTCGCGTACAACAGTACGATTTCACTATTCAGCACCGTAAGGGAAAGGATCACGTTGTCCCGAACGCGCTATCTCGCGCTATACCTGTAACGGACGTTGTCGAGGCCCCTGAGATGGATCAAGTGGACCCTGCTGATGTCACTAATGACCAGGAGAAGACCGATCGTTGGTATGAACTGATGCGCCGACGCATCGCTGAGAAACCCTTAGCTTATCAAAGTTGGAGGATCGTTGGCGGACAGCTGTTCAAACATTTTAGAAGCAAGCATCCCGAATTGAATGACGGAGACAATTGGAGAAAAGTAGTGCCAACCTGTCAACGCAGCGAAATTTTACGTAAGGCTCACGATGCGCCTACCGCGGGTCACTTGGGAATTTTCAAAACGTACGGACGAGTCGCGCAAAAATACTATTGGCCAAAAATGAAGGCATACGTCGTGCGCTATGTAAATCGTTGTACAACTTGCGTTTCACATAAACCGGAACAAAAACGTCCCGCCGGATTGATGGCCCGCCATCCAATAGTAAACAAATCTTGGCAAATGATCTCCATTGATATAGTAGGCCCGTTGCCACGCTCTAAGCAGGGCTATGTCTACATTCTCTCTGTCTCTGATTGCTTCACTAAATTTACCCTTTTCTTTCCGTTACGAGCAGCTACCGCCGCCGCGGTTTCCCAAAGGATTGAGAATGACGTTATCTTGCTCTTTGGAGCGCCTCAATATATTCTAGTGGACAATGGTGTCCAGTTTCGTAGTAAAGAATTCCGCACCCTGGCGAATAACTATAAATCCAAAATCATCTTCAACGCATATTATCATGCGCAAGCAAATCCCGTTGAAAGGGTGAATAGGGTTTTAAAGACTATGTTGGCTTCTTACGTTAAAGACAATCACCGTGACTGGGACAAGTATCTATCTAAGGTCGCATGTGCAGTACGGACTGCCATTCATGAAGTCATTGGAATGTCCCCGTATTTTGCTAATTTTGGAAGGGAAATTCGGCTGGAAGGTAATGAAGCTGAGGCTCCCGATACGGAAATAGATGTGAGTAATGTCCAGATGGCTAACCGTGATCATCTTTTGCGTCGTGCACCTGCCTTTAAGCCTCTTTATGACGACATTGTGAAGCGGTTAGAAGCCGCATATAGGACCTCTAAGGTCGCTTATGATTTGAGGCGACGCCCCGCTCTTTTTGCTGTCGGTGACACTGTATGGCGCCGGAATTATGTCCTCTCTGATGCAGCCAAGCATTTCAATGCAAAGCTTGCACCTAAGTTTGTAGGCCCCTTTTACATCTCGAGAAAGGTCTCGTTGGCCACCTATGAGTTATCAGATCAGAGTGGAGCTTCTAAGGGCATTTGGCACGCAAAGGACTTGAAACCCGGTCCAGATGACAATTAAGTCGTTTGTCTTCAATAATCCCCAGGTCACAATGGGTTAACCATGAGTGACTTACTGTTGTATATAATTGTTCCCTTCGTTAGCATAGGATAGAATAGGATAGGTTAGTTTAGGCTAGGCGGCCTTCAAGGCCTTCGAGACTCCTGTCGTTCGTGGCTACTCCTTTCTTTGATCGTTTGTTGCTGTGGGACAAACACAAGAGGCTAATCCCGTGACGCCTCGCGTGCCCTCTTCAACGGGTCTTCGAGAGTTAGGTTGCGAACCTTGGGGCTTCGTAACCCTGTGTTCGATTGGTAGGTTGGACGGAAGAGTGCACAGTGATGACTTATACCCTATTATGACAAGCTCATTCGAGTGCAAAACCCAAATCCCAGGTGGGATATCAACTCTTCTCTCTCATCTTTCTTCTTTCGTTCTATCCTCCCTTTACCGTGTGTCCGGCGACACCTGTCATTGTCCTCATCCGTTTGCCTTTGGCACTTTTCCCTTTAAACCGTGTCATGGGGCCGGATAGTGAGTAGGCAGTGGGTCCGGTCGCCTTGCTTACCCGCCACCCCATGGACGCGTGCCATGGTCGCTCGGCCATGGTCGGATTATTTTGAGAAGTGGACACCATCCTTTACGGGGTGGAGTGGTCCGTGTCTACTTTGAATTTTTCTTTGAGATGTTGAGTTGCGATCGCCAAGTCGAATGGGACCCCTGGCGGAGTACCCTCCTTTGGGACAAATTACGTTTATTTGTCGCCCGATTCCCTGGTCCGAGGAGGGGTGTTCTAGGCTTCACCGAACCGTCAGTGCCTGATTGAGGTTTTCCGTAATTTCCACCGGCGTAACCGGTCTTTTTGGCAAACTCTTCTTCCTTCTCACTCTGTCCATTGACGCTATCCGTCATGGCGTGGTTGGGATCCCGAGTAGTGACGGCTATCTCAATCCGCACCCTAGGTTAAGCTATTCTTCTAGCAACTTCTTCAGTTGCGCTAAGGATCAATTTAAAAAATTGACCTCTAGTAGAGGGGGTGTTATATTAATTTTACTCCATTCAAAACAACTGGGCGATTCATTGTTCCATGGAGCCGACCCTGCCTAAAGGCCGACCCTGTATCTTAAAGCTACATTTTAAATTTTATTTTGCCCAAACGCTAACGCGCCCCGAGCTGCGGAATTTTTCCCTGTAAGCATTTTCCTTTAACGCATAAAGCGCGCGGTTGTTGCAACCGTCGGTCGCCAGTACCCACATAAATCAAATTCTTTATTTCAAGTAGAAGCGAAAACAGTCCTTGAAGCCTTAGGTTATCTTTCAAGCAATTCAGCGCTCGAAGTTCTCGAAAATTGGTCGTGTAATTCGATACCTTGGGATTTAATGCAACAGCAAGACATTTTTTCTAGAATGTTCCAAGGCCCCTCCCGCTTACCCATAGGGTACGCAGCGAGCTTCGTTATTGCACAACTTTGTGAGAATTGGTGCAACGTTGAGACAAAGGATTTCCTTCAGGGGCTGCGAGAAAGAGAGAACTTCACGGTAGCGGGGGCAAATTCTGGGCTCTTCGCGTACCATTTTTGATTTTAGTTAGTTAGTTCAGCTTAGACCCCGATAATAGTTGGTTGACTGCAACTCAAAGTTTTCGGTAGCGCGGGCTAAGGGCGATGTTTCGTTAAGCGGTTTCAAATTATTGGCGAGGCGCCTTCTATCGGCTTTTGCCCTCCAGCAAGGAGTGGAAAAGCAAGTTGCACCCTTTTGCACATTCAACAAAGGTGTCCTCATAAGCCTACAATACTTTTCATATCAGTGGAAAAAGTTTCGGCAAATCTGTTGCGAATTCTGTGAAGCCGTGTTAAAGTTCGAAGTTACCCGTCGCCCGCCGCTGGCTGCCATCCTTCTTCGTGGGGTAAACCGACCCTCTGGCCCTCCGTACCGAATTGGCCCCTGTACAACCCTTTCGTTCCCATTTGGGGAGCCCGCTACACCTCTGCAACGTCTCACCGGCCTTCGCCGAGGCGGAGTTCGTAACTATCGCCAACCCCAAATAACGTGCTTACAGCTATCAGGTAGGAGCTATGTATTACTCCAATTGTGTTCTTGTGCCTCATTAAGTTGCGACTATATTTGTTATGTGTTTTCCGGGAGTTCGTAAAGATTGCGCCCGTTCCCTTAAAGTTAAGCTTATGTTTTGATTTGTTTGTTGTTAACCAGGGGCTTGACCCCTGTTATCTATTTCGTTTTGTCCGTTGTGTAACAACATATTTAGACAATAAGGTAACTTTGCGTGGGAGCCCCTTTTATATTCATGTAGGGTGTGCTTTTTCTTTTTTCTAAGCTTGAATTCACCTCCGGGTGATTATTATCAATGTAAAGATTTGTGTAAACTTTAATTCTTTAAATAATAAACCCATTGAAGTCAATTTGATTATTTGTTGAGTTCTGAACCCCTTCTGGGTCATTAATTAATCCAGCGTGGCAAAGGCCGAGTGTAATTTGCAATGTAAAGCTGAAAGTACGCCTTTTTGATAAGCAAGCCCCAAGCCCTGGGCCATTCAGTGTTCTTTTGTTATTCTTTAGTGACGGTGGCCTTGAAGGTAAGTGATTTAACGACAAGGTCACCCGGCTACTCGGAGGAGGCTTGGTGAACAACAGGCGGAGGTGTTCACCAACGTACTTGGAGGACTTCTACATAGGCTACGTGTATTGTTCTTGGTTCTAGACACGTCAGCCACCCCTAATCAGAACCAAGTGGCGCTCAGGCATTTCTTTTTCTGTTAAGCAATCCATCAGGGTAAGTGCCGCCGGTTTTTCTTTGAGCTTTCGAACCACGCCTTCCCGACTGAGTTAAGTGCGAGCAACCGGAGCAACAAAATCTGCTCCAGCACATTAAGATCTGTGTTCTTTTTAGTAAAGCCGGCGAACCCTGTAGTTTGTACCCGTTTTTGAACAATCAATACGACCTATGTCGATATGATGAATTAATACCCTAACAAATCAAATGATAATAAAGTGACATTCATACGTGTTGTACTACACGTTATTTTTTTGCATAGTGATATGTCGAAATATGGTTGAAAAGGACTTCAGAATTTACAATTACAATTATTGTCAAACTGATAATTCTCAATTTCAATAAAATACTAAGTAATACCTTCTTTAGGACTTTTTAAAAAAAATTAGTACTTTTTTATCGATTTTTTAAAGACGTTTATGATCACTAGAGAGCGGATTTTTAAGTATTACGCTTATCCTGAATATTAAAAGCAGAAAAATGATTTCTAAAAATGTTTACGAATTGCAGGAAATTGAAGTATTTGAGACTAACTTTTTGATGCTTTTTTTGCTTTTTTTTTGCCTTTTTATGCATATTTCCGATTTTTGTGCGTATTACTACTTATTTTTAAGTTTTCAGTTTGCATTTATTTTCCGCCTTATTCGTTCGTAATCGAATATTTCAGTTTGGTTCGTTTGCGAGCATATCTTTTGCTTGTATGCAGTTTGCCCCGGTACGGCAACGAGCTTAAAAATGCAGCCAGTGGAGTGGTTTTTTGGAAATTTCTAAAAAACTCAGGTATTCTCTTGAATTATTTTAGTTAACACACACGCAGAAAACTCGGTTACTCCTCGTTTTGTATGATTTTAATTCAAAATACAGACAAGAGCGATAGGGCCGATCTGGGGATAGTTATACGCCTATCATCCTTCGTGTCAGAAGCCATAATGAATTAAAATATGAAAACAATAAATTATTTTGCAAAGCTTGTATTAAGACGGTAAGAGTTTATGAAGTCCTTTAAAATAATTTAAGTACATACTAAGATTTTAGATTCAGTGCGACAAAAAATACGACATTCCACATGTAAAAACCACTTTGCATCAAGAACAATTAAAGAAGTATACAAATTAGCCAACACCACAGACAATTGTGACTTTGTTTGCATCTACTTCAGGTAACAGGAACAAGCATAGTTTAATTTCAATCTTTGCAAAACCTAGCATACCACTGAAAAAATGACAAAATAGTTTCTTCAAAATGTTCCTGGATAAATATTGTCACATGCACGTTCCCGATCAAAGCACCTTGCGAAATATTTTTTTGTTAATAATTTCAAAGATGCTGTTTGTGCATTACCTGGGCGAATTGGTAAAATAGTTCTTTCTAAATGTAAGAAAATTGTCTTCCACAAAAGAAGGCCATAACATTTTATATAAAATTTCCACAATTGTGGCAGGCGAAATTGCAGATTTTGAGATTGATCCGACTATTGAAACAAATTTAAAATATGCTTCAATAACCAGTGTTGACGTAGAAAGGAGTTTTTCTACATACATTTTAAGTGAAATGCGACAAAATTTTACAATGGAGCATTTAGAACAATATTTAATAATTAATAGTTTTCTGAAAGACTAATTTTTTAGAGCCCATGTTTTGTATTTTATTTTTTGTATTACAATTAAAGTTTTTGTATAAATTGTGTTTGCATTGGATTTTTTTTAGTTTCACATTACATACTTGTTTCTCAGAATTATTGTTATTAGTTAAATGAATGAATAAAATAGTTTTTTTTTATTTATGACGTTTCGTATGATACAGCTGATTTTGTAAGAGTTGATGCTTTTTTTGCTTAAATTAACGCTTTTTTAAACATTTTTGAGGCTCTTTGAGCGCGTTTTAAATTGTTTTTTGTGCTTATAAATCCGCTCTCTAATGATCACAATGCAAATAATAGTTATTTGTATACCAAGGCACTGAAGTTTAACTTTTTATCACGAATGTGGATTTAGTTGTAAATTTAGTAGTAAAATAAACCACATAAGGGGTAAAAGGAATTTCAGTGCCGAGGTGCAAATTATGTTTTTTAAAATCGAGCAATCCTGAAACTAACATTTTTGAACCAACTTTTATAGGTTATGTAGACGTTTTCGATCATCTACCTGTCACCTTGCCAACTACAAAAAGTTGTAAAACAATGAATTACGTCACTGCCGATTCTTCGTATTTTAAAGACGATTTCGGCGTTCTTCACTGCCGATTTAATAAAACATATTTGGTAAGTAATCAATAGTCAAAATTGTAAATTTTATAGGCTAATATTTTGGTTTAAGGAAATTATAAATGTATGGAGTAGAACAGGGCTGTCCAACTTCAAGGGGCCCAAGGGCCACTGTAAAAAAATTGAAGGTTGTGAGGGCCGCATCATAAAATGTGTCGTATGCGACTTTGTGAGTGATTTGTAATAAATATAAAACGTGTATATTTCAATACTAATTTTAATTTATTCAAAAAGCTTAGGTTACATTACAAAAAGCATTGAAACATAAAAGATATATACAGGATGTTCCCTGAGGTAACCGACAAACTTACACCGTATGTTCTAGAAGTGATTCAAAAAATCCATATGCACTTTAGGTTAATTCTTTTCCGTTCTTAAGATACCGACAAAGGAAAAAAATTACATCAATTAATGTAAATTTACGTATAGAGATGTGACGTTTCACCCCCTTACTAAGGGCGTCAAAGATTTACCCCTCGGGTTAAGCTCAAATCGGAGAAATACGTTCACTCAAATATATATTCGATCAGGTAAAACACCAGATAATTACCAAAACAAATATAATGTTTTTAGCTAGTTACAATGATTAATTAAAAATAACTCTGAGTTGCACATTATTTAAAATTAACATGTTCTTCTGGAACGGTATCTGGTTTCGTGGGTCGAGCTGCAACCCAATGCACCGGCGAGTGTTGCTGGTCCCTATTGGTAGTCCGCCGGTACGCACGCCGACTCTTCGGGAAATGGGCTGAGTAGGTCTTTTGTTTCTGCAAACTTGATCTTCCACTCAGCAGTGATTTTAAGCTGTAATTTTCCGGTGAATTTAGCAATTTTAATGGTTAACTGGGGCCAGCGTTAGTGCCTAAATCCTGGTGGTTTTTGGTACCTTACGACGGCTAGGCGTCGTTCTTGGAGCGAACGCGGAGTCCAATCCTGCAGATGGAATTTTTTCGCCTTGAGCGAGAAAAATGATGTTGACATTCCCCCGGTAGGAAATTTGCGGGCTGCAGAATCGAACGTCGAAGTCCAGAAATTCGCCTTTTAATGACCAAAGAAGGGTCCTGCAGGTGAGTTTATGAAGGGCGGCTACAGGACTCTAGCCGCTCACAAGCGGGGTAGAGGCTGCAATTGCTACAGGTTACAGGTTTAAATATTAGTAAAATGAGGTTATGAGGAGTATTTCACCTCTCAGGGCGCCGGGATTTGCGTTTAAAAATTAGGCGGTCGGAAATGGCTTTTAAGCAGTTAGCCCTGCAAGACAGTACAGCGTATTAAGACAGGGTTAAAGCCTCAGGGATTCGATTTGACAAGAACTTTTAACAATCAAGGTAAAATCGAACTCTAGCGGTCATGCTCGTGCGGAAAATTTGAACTTCTCGGGCTGACAGTACAACACGTCATATCCCTTGAAGCCTGGTCTGGTAAAGGTTGGAGGCCTACTCCGTTAGACAGTTTAGCGTGTCAGACCGGAAGGCCCAGGTAGAAAAGGAGAGGACAGGATCAGGATTGGTGGACTCAAGGGGAAATTCGATCCGCGGGCCGCAAAAATATCCTGGCGGGCCGCATGCGGCCCGCGGGCCACATGTTGGACAGCCCTGGCGTAGAACACATCCAATTGTACCACCCTATTTCATGTCCTATGTTTAAATCTTCTGATACCATTTTGTAGCAGTAGAAGTTTCAAAGGATTGTGTTAGAATCCAGTCTCTTGTAGCTTTTCCAATTTTTTTGTTGAATCAGTTTTTGTATAAAGTGTACATATGTGTAACTATGTTGAAATCTATACGGACAAGGTTGACAGATCGATTTTAAAGTATTAGATAAATTGTTTTATCAGCTTGTATATTAGGATTTTGTTGTCTAACGAGAGTTTTAATAGTTATTTACGTTACGAGTGCGATAGGTTGTATTTACAGCACGAGGTTTTAATTTTTGAAGCACTCCGCTTCGCGTCTTGTTTCAAAAATTAAAACCTCGTGCTGTAAAATGCTTAACACAGGTATATTGTATTACATTTTTTGGCCGACATATTTCTCTTTAACAGTCTCTATAAATTCGATTTTTTTTGCGAATATTAAAAGCACCGTTGCCATCAAGCAAGCTGCCTTCAGTAAATTTTGTAGTCGGTCCTACATCAAATCGCTTTGAAATGTCAAAAGTCAAAGTTGGGAATTGCGTGCTAGCGTTTCTACAAATACTCTGTATTACTGCAAAGCAATTTTTATCGCAAGGGGGTATTTGAAAGCTAAAAGTATTTTAGTCATTTTACCACACCGGAATTCACAAAACACTGATTAACTGTAAAATCGTAGTTACGGTGGATGTCAACTGTGTGTGAATGTGCTGTTTACATGTCAGTAGGCCAACATAGTAATTTACGATACAAATGCGTAAAGCTAGTCTTTAGTCACGAGTGGGGCAGAGTGAAAACGCAAGTGCAGCGATCGTTTTAAGCCCCGCGACTGAATAAAGATGATTTTTCTACTCCTTTATTAGTAAATTGCTGATTAAACACTGTTTACTTGATTAGTAAATTCGTTGTTACAATAGTATATTACAGCCCGAGATGGGAAGTGTTTCATTACTGTCGAGAGATTAGTTAGCTGATTGAGACGCGAAGCGTCGAAATCAGCTATTATCTCGAGGCTAAGGAAACTTCCTGTCGAGGTTTGTATACTATTTTATTCGCCACCACTTTATTCTAAACAATAATTGAAAAAAATATTATATTATGATACATTAGGTTGTGACGCGCATGAATGGATCAACGAGATTCCCAATGTCCCTACCTACTCAGCGTACGGGAATGTACTTCCCGCACTCACTTCTCGCACTTGAGCGGGAAGTGAGTGCGGGAAGTAACGGGCTGAAATGTACGACTTTCCCCACACAAATGAGGTCAGGAATGTTAACATTACATATATGGTTGCGAATAAACAGTGTTACGTAATGACTAACATGTAATTTTTTTATTACGTTACAGTTAGCTTTTGTTGTTTGTACGAAGCGGTGTAGGGCTGTGACTGCAGCCGCCTAATTTTTAAGATATCGTGACATTAATGATTTGACAGTTAATAAAATATTTCTCTTTCATTTAACGAAATGAGTGTGGTCGTAGAAAAAGTATAGTACGCAACTTGAGTAATAGAGCAATTACGCGCTCGTGGAATTACACACGTGCCGCTACGCCGCTTGTGCGTAACTTTTCCAACTCGCGTGTAATATGCTTCTTACCGTTGTGTAATATACTATATTTTATCTACGATAGAATATGGAAAACACGGTAAATATAAACAATTATTTTAAATGTAAATTAGGATTACTGCATTAAATAACAGGTTTGTCTTGATAAAAAAACGCTTCACCCTAGTAATCGGTCGCAATTTTGCGTGGTTAATAGTAGTTTGTACAACGAGAGTGGATATGGACATTCCACTCGAGTTGTACAGTGTATTTTTTCTACTACCTATCAATGAAAAAAAATGAAAAATAAAAAAATATATATTCGACAGTAATATCCTAAGTGCATTAAAATAGCCGATTAAATTTTGACGTTTTCTGTCAGAATGTTTTGCTAATAAATATGTTAAGTAAATTTGCCGCTCAACAAGAATACCGAGTGCGTAGCATCTTTCATTCACATTTTATGAAACCTACGGGTGATAATGATATTTTTCTGTACCTATACTGTTCGGTAGCAACACAAATCAAATGTGACAGAGCAGTAAGATTATATAACCTCAAAATATGAAGTTATAAAATCCAGGTTTACAATGTAAAAACTGTTACGGCCAACAGCAAGTTAAATAAAATATAATCGAATTATAACACATCTATTTTAGAAATAGTTTATTTCTCAAATTAATATATTTTTGAGAACAATGTGAATAAGAAATTGTATTTTGACTGGATTATATCAATTTAATAGTTCTTAATTTAAATTTATGTAATATGTCACTTGTCTAACTTTCTTTGGACTATATCAGTAATTTACTGTATTTTAACTCGGGCAAAAACTGAAATATAAAGAATAAAATAACCACATAACTGAATATGATTATGTCTATGACAATGGTTCTTCAATTATTGTTCTTAAGTCTTGGCTAATTATACAAATTTTTGCTTCTTTAATCGCTATTTTCTAATATCAATTTCTAACAAGTTTAAGTAATAAATATTTTCTCATTTAATAAATATTGGGCTGTGTATTTTATTTGAGGCTTTGAGGGTTACCTATTCAATTTGTCAAAGTAAAAGGCCATAATTTATAAAAATATATATTACTCTATATAAGTTCTTATCACAGCTGTGTATTGAATATACAATTTGCTTTTGAGAATGTATTCCAGAATTAGGTTGCTTTTCATTTTTCAAATTGTTCCTTCAACAGATATTTCTGTATCTTTCCAGACTGAGTTTTTGGAAATGAATTAACTATCCTCAACTGGCTTGGGATTTTAAAGTATGCTATTTCTCCTTTACAGAACTCCACTATATCTTCAAGTGTGAGCCTTGCACCTTCTTTTAGTCGAACGCAAGCACACACTTCCTCGCCTAACCTCTCATGCTCCAGACCAACAACCTACAATAATTTAAATTGAGTACCCGAATCAATTTCATTACTTTTAACTTACATGTGTTTCCAATATATCTGGATGCGTATTTAGGAAATCTTCAATTTCTTTCGGGAAAATATTTTCGCCGCCGCGTATAATCATATCTTTCAGCCGACCAACAATTCTGCCATATCCGTTTTCTTGAAGGACAAATTGATCTCTGTAATTTGGGAAACGAAAAAGTAAGAATGATAACATCTATACGTAATGGCGTTACCCTGTTCGTAGCCACATATCATTGCCAATCATTTCTTTAGTTTTTTCCTCATCTTCCCAGTAGCCCAACATTGTGCAATAACCTCTGATGCAAAGCTCACCTGGCGTTTCAATGGGGACTATATTACCTTCATCGTCAACAACTTTTGCCTCTAAATGGTCACCAAGGTGTCCTACTGTTGCTGTTGATTTATATTCGTCTTCATTGACTGGCAAGGAATGGAAAACTACAGCTGTTGTTTCCGTTAATCCAAAAACTGACTAAAATTAATTAATTTAAGTAATTAAAAACCAATACTAGATGATCTGGATTAATATTTTAAGTCTGAAAACCAGGAGGAAAGTTGAAACTGGAATCTCAATCTATCTATTACTCTTAAAGATTAAATTGCGTAGTATTTGTTTTAAAAACTTACCTTAACTTTTTTAACACATAAAATGTCCTTCATTTGTTTAAAAAGCTGCGGAGAACATGGAGCTCCTCCAGAAACGGCGATTTCAGGGTTGATGTTTAATTTTTCTTGTTTTTGAACGCTAACTAAGTCAACAAACATCGTGGGTGTACCGTTAATAATTGTACATCTATAAAAAAAAAGATTAAATTAAGTATTAAACTAATAATATTGATTTTACTTTTCTTCCTGTACTGCTTTTAAATTTTCAAGGGGATTATAAATCGGAGAAGGAATAACCATTGTAGCTCCATGGTTAATAGCTGCTCCAAAGGTATTTGTATATCCAAACGCATGGAAAAATGGCACCTGTACGCAAATTGTGTGGTGTTTTAGGCTCAGTTCGATTCTGTACCCTACCCTATTGGAGTTATTAACGACGTTGAAGTGGCTTAAAACAGCTGCTTTAGGTTTACCTGTCGTTCCCTAAAAATAATATTTCTATATCGCATCATGTTCGTTTCTTCAACATACCGACGTAAACTGGATGTTAAGAGGATCATCTGGTCGGACCAAATGCTGATTATCCTTAATGTTACTAATAGACTGATCATTGGCAAGTTCAAGGATTTCGTTATAATTGTATGTTCCTCTAAAATGTACAGTTATTAAAATTTGTGACTTGAATACACAAGGTGGAGCAAAATAAAGTCCCGTATGAGAAGTCGCTGTGATTTTATTTTTAGTTGACCAAACTTATGAAACTTTTGATAATTGAAAAATAGACACATGGGAAATTGTTCATGAATCGGTACGCCTGCCAGAACGTGCGGAAATTGTGAAAACCTTTAAAATAAAATTTTAGATTTTTCGAAAACCAAAATAATGAGCGACAAGGTCTGTTTGAAGGGGGCTGTGAACAAACAAAACCATCGCTGATGGGGTACTGAAAACCCAAGGATTATTCATGAGCTAACAGTACACGAGGTAAAGGCGACTGTATGATGCGACATTACTGCTGGAAAAGTCATTGGGCCTTTTTTTAAGGACAATATGAGTGAATGGACAGTGCTACAGATTGATGTTGAGGAATTTTTTGCGATTGAAAGTGGAATAGCTTGGCGTAGAGGATGAGTGGCATACAAACAGGACGACGACACATCACGGAAAGCACAATGACAATTTTGAGGGAAATGCTTCCTAGGCGGATTATCTCGAAAAAACGGCAATGTTCCATATTCGCCAAGATTGCCAGACAGCGCCGGACTTCCTCTTATGGGGTTGGCTAAAATATCGAGTGTTTGTAAATAAGCCTGAGACTATGGAAGCCTTAAAAGCGAACATACAGGAGGGAATAGCCAGTATTCCGTCTGAAATGTTGGAGAAAGTTATGGAAAATATTGTGTGAACGCTAGAGCTAACCGTTTATATATTTATGTACCTATATGATGTAACACATTTCCAAGGTTTAAATAAATATTTAAATCTATAAATCCATAGTTTCTTGAATAACCACACTATTATAAAAAATCATACTGCGGACTCTATTTTGCGCCAGCCTGTAGTTGTTGCTTATTTTTTAATCAGGAAAATCAGGATATTGAAAATCATTCATATTGAAACTTGATTGGATCATTACAAACAGTTTTTTTAACTGCATTTAAACTAATATTAATATCAGTTGTTTTATTATGGATTGCTGAAATTGTATACGCATTTTGTGGAAAAAATATCGAAACTAATTGACTGTTATTTTGGGACATATTGTGGTACTAACGTTGTTCTTACTTCAAATTGTTATCCGATATTGTAATAACGTTTTTAAGTGATTGGTAGTTTATTTTTCCAGGCTCATTTTTCTCCAAATTGCACAGTTGATTCAAAATATCATAGAAATTCAGTCTTTTGATTTTATCTGGGCATATGATAGTTTTCATACCAACTTTGTTGATACAGTATTCCATTTCTGGTGCTTCATATGCTGGATTGAGGGCAACCTAAAAAAACGTTATTGTTTTGTCTTATAAATTATATTGTTCTTATTATTATAATTTATAAAGTGCTTTAAAAAAACGTTATCAAGAGGGTTTTGAACTAGATTGTGTCTTACGACTGCACGTCGGTGATTATTACATCGTTCTACCCATCAGAATACAGCGAGCTGAGTCACTTGAATTGTCAGTTGTCAAAGTGAGGTTATTTGTTTATACGCAAATTATTACATCGCTCTACCCTAGGGTTGCCATACGTCCCGAAATTTCGGGATTGTACCGATTTGGAGCTATTTATCCCGAAACGAAATGCTGTCCCGAAATGTCACGATTTTCCAAGAAAATTTTAAGCTTTACCGATTTCGAGCGATTTATGGTTCAATACGTCAAATAAAATTTAGAACTAGTTGTCTAACAAGAGCTGTGTATACAGTATCTAGCTATTCGCTATTGTAGAATCTGAGTTCCAAAAGCTTTTTTAAATAGGCCATTAATTATGGGTTTATGCTAATAGCACATTGATCCACATTTAATATACGTAAAATTTAAAAGAAATATAAAGTTCCAAGTGTTAAAGATATATTTTCTCACCACTTTAAGACAATATTCTTTATTCCGAAAAAATACAAAAATAAGGGGGCACATCTAACACATCGATATTCAATACCTAAGTTCTTAACTTGTCCTGTGTCCTTAATTGTAACAACTTAAAAACACACAACGGTCTTCACCCGCCCAAAACCTGCTTGTTCTTCCACGTTCGGCGATAGACTGCGCGTTCCCCCTCCCGCACATCCGCTCGTCAACTCCGCGTCCCCTAGCGGCGCACTTCCGTAGCACTCACCCGCGAAACGCTGAATTTAAAATATTTATCACTCGGCCATTCCTGATTTTACGACCTCCTGGTTCGTTGCTTGGGAAACGCTCGGATGTCCTCGTTGATCTCCGCCTCCCTCCAACACGTAATCCTTGAACCGCAATGGCCTCCCCACCTCTCGCTTCGTTCGAAGGTTAACCGGTCTCGCTGCCACCGTTACAGCACCTGATGTTGTTTGACCCACTTCGGAATCTCGCGTTGCTCGCCTTGAAGCGGCGACCTTGACCTCGTTCTCGTCCTCCCCGCATGCGACGTTGTCACGTTTCTTGCCTCCACTAATCCGGATAGGTTCCTCTAGTTCGCTCGTAGATTCGTCCTCTCCGCTTTCGTTCTCCACTGGATTTTTGTACACTTTCAACCTGGACACGTGCACTTGGGTCGTGAAGTTCCTGTTCGCACCATCTGCCACTGTATTAATCCTATAAGTGTCATTCCCTAAATCTCCGGTCACTGTGTATGGGCCCTTATATTTTCTTTGTGTTTTTACCGGTTCCCCCGTGGAAACTGGCGGAGAACGCACGTAAACAATGTCCCCGACGTTAAATCCTTCGTGTTTATACCGTTTACGGTCAACCCGCTCCTTATATTTTATCTGCTCGTTTGTAACCTTTTCACGCACTTCGTCCTGTAACTTCGCTGGTAATACGTAATCGTCATTGTTTCCCGCGAATTCCCGTAAAGCACCATCGTGAAAGTTAGCTCGAAATCCATACAATGCTTCGAATGGCGTTTTCCCTGTAATTTTATTTACCACACTATTCGCGTCACGTTGTACTTCTTTTAAACAACTGTCCCACATTCGCTCCGTTTTCATTTTCGTTAAAATCGCCGGCGTAATGGTCCTATTCACTCGCTCGCAGACTCCGTTCGCTCGAGGATGTCTTGTGCTATTTAGCACGTGACGTATCCCATTACTCGCGCAATACTGTTCGAACCCGTCAGCTGTGAAGCTGGTTCCGCGATCCGTCACAATCATCGCTGGTAGACCAAAATCGTTCACAAAATCGCGCAAACACTTCAATGTACTGCTCGTTTTTGTGCTCGGCACCGCATAAAGTCTAATAAACCGTGTGAGAGCATCAATTACCACCAAAACGTGGGCGTTCCCTCGCGCACTTTTCAAAAAGGGGCCTAGATGGTCCAAATGGACTCTTCCCATCGGCCTCTTCGGTGAAGGTATCGGGTGCAACTCTCCCGCTTGCTTACCTCCAGGTATTTTCACCAACAAGCATTCTACGCAAGAACGAATGTGCTGTCTGACGTAATGCCTCAGTCCAGCGAACCAATAATTTCCTAATATTAAATCCACTGTTCGCTCCACACTAAAATGACCCGCCATATCATGGAATTTAATTACCGTACTTTTCCGCATGCTAGTCGGGATTACAAAAAGTTCTCGGATTTTCCCGTTTACAGTAACTTCGCGCACTAATCGTCCGTTACGTAACTTGTACTTTTGAACAACCTGTTTTTCGTCTTTATCACGCTCACTATTCGGCAACTTGAGCACTCTTATTATTTCTTGTAACTTATGATCGCTGCTCTGGATTAACAAAATCCACTCCTCTTCTGGCATTATATTGTAAACCTCCAGACGTTGTTCGTAGATTTCTTCCATCGTGTCCGTGGCTGCTTCCACTGGAGATCTACTCAATGCATCCACGTGCTGCATCTTCTCGCCTTTCCTAAATTTAATCTCAAAGTCAAATTCCTGAAGTAAATGGCTCCACCTAGCAATTTGTGCGTTTGTAGTTTTTTGCATATTTAAGTATACCAACGCTTGACAATCGGTTACCACTGTGAAATGCATATGCAGCAATAATGGCCGCAATCTGTCCATACACCAAACGACCGCCATCAGTTCGAGCCTGCTACTGTGATATCTCGACTCTGCATCTGTCGTTTTTTTTGACACCGCGTATACCAAATGCATTTTCCCGTCTGCCCCTCGTTGTAACATCATCCCCGCTAAACCAACTGCACTCGCGTCCGTATGCAGTTCTGTATACGAACTCGGATTATACAGCTGCAAGACCGGCGCTGACGTCAAAGCGTCCTTCAACTCGTCAAACGCCACCTGCTGTTTGTCTGTCCACATAAAAACATTGTCTTTCCGCGTTAAATCGCTTATCGGTCTCACTTTCACCGCATATCCTTTCACGAAGCGTCTAAAAAACCCTGTTAATCCCAGCCATCGTTTTACTTCGCGCACATTTCCCGGTCGCGGAAAATTCTCTATGACCTTCACTTTCGCTGCACCTGGGGAAATTCCCTCCGCAGATAATTTGAATCCTAAAAAGTCCACGCTTGAAGCACCAAAATGACATTTGCGTAGCTTCATCGTAAGATTCGCGGCACGGAAGGCCTCGAACACTTGTCGTAACCGCTCCAACATATCGTCCCAGTTTTTTGCTGGTATCAGCACGTCATCTAAAAACGCCATCGCGACCTTGTTCCTTAAAGGCCCTAGTACTCGCGTCATTAGCCTAGCAAAGTTCGATGGACTATTGCACAATCCGAAACACATTCGCGTGAATTCCCCCGTTTCATCTGGCGTAACAAAAGCTGTTTTACACCTAGACCCTTTCGCTAACGGTAACTGAAAAAACGCGTGTGCTAAATCCAAGGTAGTGAACATTGTACACCCTGCTAAATGTTCAAATTGATCATCCATGTTCGGCAATGGATAATGTTCTTTCACTGTCTGTTGGTTCAACTTTCGAAAATCTACCACTAGCCTTGGCTCCTGTGAACTTTTCGCCACTAATAACACCGGCGACGCGTATGGCGAAGTGGTATCTGTCGCAATACCATTTGCCTTCCACTCGCGCACGATTTTTGCGATGGTTTCTCGCTCGTGTGCAGTCACCCGATAAGCTCTCGTACGCACCGGCACATTATTGTCAACTATGTTCATTTCCATTAACTGGGTACAACCTAGTTCGCTTAAGTTTTGCGCGAAACACCCCCGAAATTCGTTCACCAAGCTTGTTAGGTTCCGCAAATCTCGCTGCGATATTTCTTCACTCACGTTTAATTGTTCACTTGTAATCGCTTCTCTGCATAATTCAATTTCCATCACGCTCATTTCTTGTCCACAAATATTCTTCGAATCAATGTTCACACCGAATTCCCGAATTTTGTCTATCTTTTCGCCTTTCACTACGAAGTTTGCATCGTCACTTTCGTTGGCTACTGGCACCGTGAATTTGCCTCCATTTATGTCCACACTCACGAAGTTTATGCTCCTGGGTTCCAAACTTTGATCTTCCGCAGCAGTTATCTCTACTGATTGCGTGGAAACTGGCAAATTAATTTGCGCAAACGGTTCCTCACTACGCAAACCAAAATGCAGTACTTCGTCTACCCGCACATATGCTAACTCAGGGTGTTCGGTAAAGTTCTGCCCCAGCAATACACGTAGATTCTGTACCCCACACGGAACCACGTAAAAATTCACATCTTCTACGTTAATTCCATCTAGATTCACTCTAGCTTTCGCAAAACCTTTGCTGATTACCGCACTGCTTCCGAATCCTGTCAGTCTGTTTTCCGTTTTTTCAACTTTTAATTTTAAATCTCTCGCGGCTTCCTCAGTCACTGTGCTCAC
Organism: Agriotes lineatus; assembly: GCA_940337035.1. Lineage (NCBI taxonomy): Eukaryota > Metazoa > Arthropoda > Insecta > Coleoptera > Elateridae > Agriotes > Agriotes lineatus. Next base: position 138,866,138 of record OW679196.1, on the reverse strand, counting down.
CGTAGCACCAATGTCAATGAAACATTTTATCGCTTCTTGCTCGTTTATTTTAACATTCCGTATGAACTTCGTTGCCGCACTTTCTGCTAAATTCTTCGGTTCACTCCCTATTCTCCACACTTGATTCACAGATTCACTTCTCTGCGTCACACGTTCTGGACATTCTCTGCTGATGTGGTCCGGTTTTTTACAATTGAAACATACCACTTTTCTTGGTTTAGTGCATTCTCTGGCTAAATGCGATGGTTCACCGCAGTTGAAACACTTCCACTTCTGCTTCTTCACTTCAGGATGCTTTTGTGCACCCGGTATGGCTGGTTTCGTTGCTTCCTGAGGTTCACTTTTCACCCCGACGAAGCTGCTGCTATTGTTTTGGGGTTTGTGTGGCTTTTCACTTTTTTCTGCCCGGAAACGTCCACTCCTCGCATCACCGATTTCTTCGCACTCTTGCAGGTCCTGTAACAACTCCACTTCGTTGCCTTGAGTTTTTCCCATTGCCACATTACACAAATCCTTGTTCCACAATCCTACTAAGATTTGCGCTTTGGTTTCTTTAAAATTCAGCTTAACGTCCTTACACAATTTGAATTTTTCGTGAAAGTAGGAATTTATGCTTTCATTCCGGCTCTGCACCCTCGCTGTCATTCGCTTCCACTTCTCCGTTTGCGACAACTCTCCACTGAACATTTCTTCAAATTTCTCCGCGAATTCGTCGAATGTTTTTAACTTCTCCCAGTTACTTTCATGCCAATGTTTTGCACCTCCAACCAAATGTGTACGAGCTGTTTCCAAAGTGAAAGCATCTGGCCACCGGTGCAATAGCTGCATACTTCTTATGTTAGCTATCCACCTTTTTGCTTCACTTTTACTTTCTCCATTAAATGTACTGATTGTCCTCGTTAAATCAGGCATTATGTGATATGCCATTTGATTTCCCGTAACCGCACTCCCGGCACTACTCGTTTGCCCGGCTGTCACTTGTGTGATAAGTCTTTCAAACAAAGCGTCTCTTCGTCTGTTCTCTGCTGTCATAATCTGCATCATTCTGATTACATCACTGTCAGTATTCACTCGATTATTGTCCGCGTTCGCGTTCACCTCCGGCGTGTTAAAGCTTGAACTTCCCGCCCGATCCAAATTTCCCACCTGTTCACCCAACATGATGAGGTCGTCGCTCTCGCTGTCACTACCTCTCACTCCCCCACTTTGTCCCTCGCGTTCACAGCGCAGTTGCAAACGCGCCTGGAACCTCTCGAACTCGTCGGTCATCCTCTCGAGAATCTTCGTTCGCTTCCGTAAAATGTTCCAATCACGTTCGCTTTTCCCCTTCTCGTCGACGTGTCGCTACGTCACTTCCTTTCTCGATGCACAAGATGTTCACGCCCCTAACGGTCAAATTACAGGCTGGCGCTCCATCCGTCGTCGGCCATGTTGACACGTTACCACAGCACTTGAATATTCCGTTTTTCTTGCTTTTTCGCTCGCCTTGGGCACTTGTGGACACGTCCCTCTGCTCTATTTCCCCCGGAAATCACGCAGACACGGAAGTATCCCACTTCTGAACTATGTTAAAGATATATTTTCTCACCACTTTAAGACAATATTCTTTATTCCGAAAAAATACAAAAATAAGGGGGCACATCTAACACATCGATATTCAATACCTAAGTTCTTAACTTGTCCTGTGTCCTTAATTGTAACAACTTAAAAACACACAACGGTCTTCACCCGCCCAAAACCTGCTTGTTCTTCCACGTTCGGCGATAGACTGCGCGTTCCCCCTCCCGCACATCCGCTCGTCAACTCCGCGTCCCCTAGCGGCGCACTTCCGTAGCACTCACCCGCGAAACGCTGAATTTAAAATATTTATCACAAGGTAAATATGATTGATACAAGAATCCCAGTAAAACTACTACTACTGCAGCAGAACCAGATGGAAATGTAAAGTGATGGTAGAGGTAGTGAAATTAAAATTTTTATTATAGCTTCGTATTAGTGTTCCTGTTGCATTTATTTTATTATTAGTTTCCTTTGAGAATGCCAAATCGTTTAATGTTTCTTTAGTATTTAGTTTTTAGTACTTGTAAAATTAACTACGAACCAATTACAACAAATAACTTAAAAGAATCAAGTATTGAATTACCTTTTCCCCACAAGTAACCTCCCCCCGCCCCCCGCCCCATAAGTTGTCAGTTGTCAAAGTGAGGTTGTGTGCATACGCAACCCATAACAGTTATTTATGTATTAAGGGCGTAATCACGTAGCACGAGGGAATGTTTCCCGAGAGCTATAATCGTGATTAGGCACGTGGTACATACAACGTTTTATTTCATTTTAGTCCTCAAAATGGACAAAATTCAAGGATTTAGTATTTTGGCTACAGACTACTGCGTCGTCGTTGTGCTGGCGCTGTGCATTTCTGGTGTGCTATGGTTTCTATGCAGATTGTTGGTGTTGCTATACTATACATTGTTGGTGGTTGTTATACTGCTTAGCAACTTTATAGGCCCTAGGGCTATAAAAGCCATTTTACGCCCTCTATCGAGGGCCAATAAACAAGATTATGGTTCCAAAATAAAATAAAATAAGCTACATGACTTTCAAAAATTACTATTTGACACAAGGCCACTGATAACGGGTTTTTACAGCACTTTATTATTATGTAAGACTGATTTAATGTTATCTTTTTTAAATGTGTCAATATAGTTAAACGTTAAAAAGTATATACAGGGTATTACAAAAAGGTTGCTTTAATTTTAACCACTTACAAAATTCGTTAAATGGAACAACTTTACTTTACCAGTTTCCCGAAAACGCATATTTGTTGACCATATCCCCCCCCCCCCCCCAATTTGACGAGTTGTTCGTATACCTTCTTTATTTTCAATTCCATTCAATGATTTTGACAAAAAATCTGGTTTTGTCCAACATTTTGAAAAACATCGTTGAACGATAGTCAAAGGGAGCAAAAAGTTTGTTGATAAGAAAGGTTTTGTTTCATATTATATCAATGTCAACGGCCGAGTAAACCAATAAAAGCTACTCAGTGGCGTAGAACTATTTTAATGAAAAATATTTCTCTATTTTTTACTTACGAGAAGTTTTACCAAAAATATGTACCTAAAAAATTATTCCAGTTAAAATTAAAGCATCTATTTCTATAACACCCTATATATTTCAAGATTAATATGTTTAGTGCATTTTATATTCTAACGCCAGGCCAATGTTTTATTCTCTAATTAAAGTATATACGAGGGCGGAGTCATATATTCGTAGCCAGACCAACAATCAGTTGTAGCACAGATTTGAAGTTCTGGTGTGAATGGTCCTCGACACTGAAAGGTAAAAGAGGCTATAGATTATGAATGATGAATAATATATCAATCTAACGTTGCTAGAAACGATTGATAAATGACAAATTTATCTGACTTTTGTAAACAACGTTGTCGCGCGTGAGAGACTGTTGTTATAGAGGAATTGCAAAAATGAATAAATTTGTAGTTCGTGCAATGATTAAATATTTACACAATAAATTTAACATCACAGGACTTTTTATAGAGTCCCCTAAAGTATTCTGAATATCGGTAAAAGTTTTTTGTGATGTTAAACCTTTGCAAATATTTAATCACTGCACCCATTTCAAATTTATCTATTTTTGCAATTCATCTACAACAGTCGTCCCACGTGCTACAACTTTGTTTACAAATGTCAGACAAATTTGTCAATCGTTTCTATCAAGGTTAGATTGATTCATTACTAGAATTTCGAAAATGTACAACAACTACTTGTTAGCCGGGCTACGAATATATGTATCTACCCTCGTATTTACAACTATAACGTTGACGTTTTCATACTATTTAGGGTCACTAACTATGCACCACTTTAAAAAAGTCTTTATCTACGACCACTACTAAAAGTAGGCCTTTTAGCGCTAGCTTGTTTCACTAAAAGTGACGGTTTATAGTTTACCGTGGTTAAAGAAATCAGCTGTTTACTTTTAGCTCTAGTGCTAAAAGTGAAGTGAGGTTATAAAACTACAATTTCGAACTGGAAGTGAAGTTGTAAAGTTATTCTAGTTACTTCTTGCGTTACAGGTAAAGTGTTTTCGAAATAATTAAAGCGTTATGTAATGAATACACTCAGATGTGGAGTATTAATAATTACATTTCGTAACTGACCTTGACAGCACTGGCTTCGCAAACATTCGCCCGAGCATGGCCTACTGTTTATTATGACATAAATTAGAAATGTCGTAGTTGCAAACATTTGTTAAATCGATACTTATGGATTAATAACGGTAAAATTAAGGTCGTAGATAAAATATTGTATGCAACGCGTGCTAAAAGTCGTTTATGCACAAGACATGTTATGAAACGAAGCCGAAGGCTGAGTTTCATAATTTTCATGTCTCGTGCATAAACGCCGACTTTTAGCACTTGTTGCATAAATAGCTATTATAGGGCTAGACTCAATAATTATACTAAAAATATTAATACATTAATTTATCCATAGAATATTGAGCTGATAAAGGATACTTCTATATACGAGGGGCACTAGATTAATAATCTGCCTAGCCATGAAAATAAATGAATATTATAGCAAACGTCATTGCCGAGTAATACACTCTATTTTAATAGTTATTGTACAACATTTCATATCATTGCTTTGTTGTGTATTAGTTTGTTATTAAAGACGATTTTAATGAAATTCTCTCACCATACACATGGAAAGATGGTGAGAATGTACTAATCTGTATAAATTAAAATAATACTCAAAACAGTTCCGTTGGGATCGTGAATCAGTGGAAGACCATTCAAGACCACAACAGCCAAAAACTGCAACGAATCCTGAAATGTGCAGAAAGGTAGAACTGGTGGTTCTTGAAATTTGAGTTGAAGGTAGCAGAGATCGCTGTAGCGTTAGGGAACCAAGTGTCCTACAGATTTTGCACCAAAAGCTTGGAATGAAGAAGGCTCACGTACTTCCAGGTTTAAAATGCAAGTTGTTATTCCTCGATATGGCCACTATTATTTATTCAGAAACTTAAAGAAAATCTATGAGGTCACCCATTTTCTTCCGACCAAGAATTTTAGCGAGTTGTTAGCAGCTACTTTTTTGAGCAGAAAAAAGAATATTGCAACTCCGGGTGAAAAAGTGTGTAGAATTAGGCGGTGAGTATATAAAATAGAATTAATTAGTGTTTGTGCCTTTTCCTCCTGCCCTAGGTCAGTGGCGTAACTTCAAATTTTGGGCCTGGGGGCCGTGATCTTCACCGGATCCCTTAATTGCCAAGTGTAAGTCCTATTCTTGCCAAAGCATTTTTGGTTATCACCCGTTGGGCCCCCTGAAGTTCAGGGCTCGGGGGCCGCTGCCCCCTTTGCCCCCTCGGTAGTTACGCCACTGCCCTAGGTAAATTACTAATCTAATACCCTCGTACAAGGAATTGCATTACCAATACAAAACCAGCACGTGCGCATGCTATATTGACAACATGCCATTCTGCCATATTTGGTGCCCACAAGCCAACTCTATCCCCATAATCTACGCCAATGGCACGAAGTCCCCCTGCTAGTTTATCAGCTTGTTGCAGGAGATCCATGTATGTTAGTCGCCGATTTTGATGCCTTGACACTAAAACTTCTCTTTCAGGGTATTTCTTTGCTGTTGTCTCGAGAAGTTTCCCGAACGATATAAATTTTAAGGGCTCTTTTCCGATGTGGTGTAAATAACTCAGACTGGTGGAGGATCGCCATCTGAAATAGATTGTTTTTATAATTAATTTATACGCTTTCTCCACTGGTAGGTATATATGTAGAAATAACGTGCTTTTAGTTACTTAGTTATGGTAACTAGAAAATATCTAACATACCTTTTAGGAAATCCTATATTTACAGATCGAGTAGCAACTTGCAAAAATATCAGCATGTTTTACCTGCAGGAGTCTGACCTATTTTAAATTTCTAAATCCCATATTACTTTGAGTTACTGAGGCTTCATTTTAATACGATTAGATAAGGTTATCTTGTGAAACCAACAATCCTCGAGGTTATCACTAATAATTTAAGTTTGGTTTTGTGAGTGAGAGTGGTTTACATGTTTATTTTGGGAGGCACGTTCTGAAACTGACGCAGTAGAGAAATTCCTGCCGAGCGATGTTTTGGCATCGCTTCTTATTTTGATGAAATATAAATAATAAATTTCGTAGGATTACCTGTTCGTGCTAAAACAGCAGAAAGATATAATATGAAGTTTTTCATATGAAAACTAAATTATTGACTATAGTACCGCAATTATTTTTTTTTACTATTTACCTCATATCAAATAGACCAATCATTTGATATCCAATTTTCAAATTTCGACCAATCACGTTAAGAATACAGCGACAAAAACCAGAAAAATTCCCACGAATACATATCCTTAGTTACCATTGGTAAATATACAATGTTTTTGATAGTTTACATTTTTTGAAGTACATATCTTATTTGGGAAATAATCTGATGTAATATATCTGGGTCTCATTATTTTGCAGGAAAAATTTGAACTCAAGATTTTTTATTTATAGGTAATCTTCGTCGGCAAAGTAATGACAAAATCCCTCGCTGTCGCTTTGAATTTTGATCATGTCATTTGCCTCGGAATTTACTAAAGCAACAACCTTTCCGCCAAAAACTTAACTTATAATAGAGCAATTAGTGGCATTCACGTAACTCGACAAAAATTATTAAAGTTCTGCGAAAAATAATAAAAGGCTTTCTAAATAACAAAAATAGATAATATGTAAACAGAACAAAGTGCTGACGTATGCGCTAGAAACCAGGGTTGATATACAATAATCCCGAAATTGATGGAAATAAAAGACTGTATTAGAAGAATAGAATGAGATTGAGTAGTACCAAGGCGGTCTATATTGTTCCAGGCCATGACACTGGGCCTATAAAGTGACCTTTGGAATGGCCTACCACAATCTGGCAATATGGCTCCACCAACCTTTAACAAAAAATTACTAGTTTTGGTCACTAAATAAACAATCTGTCAGTGCACTATCCGTCATTGTGATTTATTCCAGTCGAAAAAAAATCTATAAAATCACTGCTATTTACATCTCAGTGCGTCACTTCACCGTAATATTCGATTTAAAAACAATTCCTAATGGGTAGGTATCTAATTCTCCATTGCAAGTAAATCGTTACTAATTTTGACTTCATCTAGAACAGTAATTTCTTCAAATTAATTTGCATGGAAGCTAGTGATATTACAGTCAGAACAAGTCTCTTCATCTTATTACCTTTTATATCTGCTCTTTTAAAGTGCTTTTCACACACAACACTAGCCTTTCCAATCTGCCAGTTCTCTAAATGCAAAATGTCTTTTTATTTTTGTGCCACCGTTCCATTAGATGGAAACTTGAACACGCTAACATATGGAGCAACTGATGAAGCGTAAGTTGACTTGCAACTTGGTACGTAAAACTTCAAAGGCATTTTTGTAACTTATATGACCTGTCTTGTCAAAATAGTTTTTAATGTCAAATATATTTCAAACAAACAAAACTTAGTGTGTCTTGGAATGGCCTAGCACACAATCTGGCAACAGAGCCAGTGTCATGGCCTGGAACAATATAGACCGCCTTGGTAGTACCAATAATAAACTAAGGGTAAGCAGAGAACCAAAACAATATTAAAAAAAAAAAACAAGTTATACAGCTATCTAGAGGGCTAAATGTAGTACAAATAGAAGAAAATATTGCAAATCAGACAACTGCGGCATACAGGTTGATACCAAATTTTCGACTCGCTCTACTACTCTACTAAATTATCACGTGACTACATATCCACAACTGAGGGCCAGCCAACTAAACGTTGGATACGACGTGCAGTCCTTGACAAAATTACATAACACAAATAAATACAATAAATGTGCTCAGACAGAAGCGAGAACTCGTAAACTCAAAAGCGATAGTCACAATGTATCTGAAACAAGAGGGTTGCAGTGTTAAAATAAGACAAGGTCTAAATAGTAGCAGTGCATAATATTCAACCATAATGTGATATAAAAATTGCCAGTCAGTGACATTGTATAAAAGAGTAGCCGGCACAAGTACCCCCAAAACGAATGCGCAACGGGGCGAGTTCCCCATTGAATAAAAATTAGCGAAGTACCCGAACATTCAGCGCGGCTTTTATTTATAGCCTCGGAAAACAAAGGAACACCACCACCCGGTATTGGTCTAAACTGACTAAGTTTTTAAATAATAGTTAAATGACGAAAAAAGTAATATGAACAATTGCGTCGATAATTTGAAAATATGCATAAATTAATTACATAAAAACCTTAGGTTTAAACGCAAAACTAATTGCACAATTGTCTCTAGCGCATTTAGAAGGATATATGTCCCGAATTTCATATCTCTCAGCACTCGCGTCATATCGAACCGTTTTCAACACGTCCAGCGCTATGACCCACACCAAACTCAGATGTACTACCAGAAAAGCCTTCCCACACCCTTGCAGCACCTGTGTGGGTGTTATCTATCCGGGGGCAATTTTAGTTGCGAAGATCTGTGCTACCGCCAAATGTGACACTCGCCTGAAATCACGGAGTGCAACCGCTCTGCCAGTATATGAAAGCTTAAAAAATGTTTATAAACACCTTTTTCAAGTGTGAGCCTGATTTGTAGCTTGCACGGGCTCCTCCATGGAGCACACTCGTTGTCCAACCTGGCCTGCAACAACTCCAATTTTACTGGTACATAAACTCGTAGCTCTCACGTGTACAGTACTTAATTTTCTGTGTTTGTAGGCTCATAATTATGGACATACAGCATGTTTCTTCTACAGTTGCTGCCCCAATCTTTGGGCGGCAATCTTGGCTTCCAATGGACTCAAGCCAACTCCGATATCGGCCTCCAGAGTACAGCAAACGGCCCCATCTGCTCTTCAGTGTTCTAGTGCATCATTTCTGGTGTTGTGACCCGGTTTTTCACACTTGTTAACCATAATTACACTGCACGTTTAGTTTTTAAAACGTATCTGAGTAGCACATTCTTCCAAAAACCATGAAAATGCCTGGAATAATAGTTGGTGTTATGTGAAATAAAATTTGTATGTGCTTATCTTAAATTACTCTGTGTTAATTGCTTATTATTAAGAAGAATCTTCTAACTCTTAGTTTCAAAACAAACGTATGCTCTAACTTTGACTATTTACAATTGATCAATAAACCCTAAGGCAAGGAAATCTGTTTGTGTTGTCGATTATCCTTTGTCAAATGAAGTTTGTTAATTACTCATTATGTTTAATTGTAAACATGTTTAATGTACAAGCGAATACCATAGCAATATACCGATTAATTATATATAACAGCAATGAGATAACACGAACAAGAAAATAACACGTATTGCTTGAGTAAGAAAGAGATGAACATAAAAGCAAATATTACAGTAGGCTTGGCGCTTATCGTAATTATGACATATGTCAACTAATCATGCCTACTAAAATATTTTTTTCGTATAGTCATCTCTTTCTTACTCAAGCATTCTATTTTGTTGTCCATTTTATCTCATTGCTGTTATATTTAATTGTGGCCCCATCCGTATATAACGCCGATATGTTGCTGAATTTAAGAACCATTTAGACCAGCAGTTAATGTAAAACGTGGAGATTACATTTATAAAAACGCGAAAATAACGTTAATATAAAACGCCTTTTATATTAGCAGTGGACTCTTAACGTCGATGTAACGTTGCTACAACGTGATAATAACGTTTTTGTATTACGCTTTTATATAGTTGATTTTAAGTGCACCTTCGACTAGCAGGTAATGTTAAACGTTGACACGAAGTTCACAAAAACAAGTAAGTTGTACTTTTCTTCCGTAAAGTTGGCAAGAAACACGCATGCTCAGCGCACATATCATACGTAAGGTCATGTCTCACATGATAGTGCCGATCAATTGGAATGCCTTACGCAGTATAATAACAAGCAGTTCTTTACCTTTATATGGTGATCTCAATTCACTACTTAGGTCGCCATTTGTGTCGTTGACTAAATCGGAAAATCTGCGATTAAGAACGTTGTGCGTTTATTATTCCAGTTTGTCTTACGACTAGCAGTCTATGTTCTATTAGAAGAACATATGGCAGGTAGTATTGTAACGTACCGCCCTTCTGCTTATAAGGGCTAATGGATTTAATAAATTACCTTCGGGTAGCTTTCTCAGTCGAAGTTAATTTGGTTCAAACAGATATACACCCTGAGATCAACAAACAAACGCCAGGATAATTTTAGACAGTTTAATTATAATGTTCAATATTTACAAACATAAGTATTATTCGTTAAAACCAAATAAAATGTATTTTACAATGAATTTAATAATTATACGGGACGTCCTGTTGCGAGTTCCTTACGTCCCGGCAACCCGTTTTGCATCTGTGTGTGGATGGTCCGGCTGGCCGAGTTTTGGAAAAATCGTCGGAACGCCACTGGTCGGGAAGACGATTTGCCCAAAGTAATTCGCGGTGGTGCCAACCTTCGGGTTCGAATATCAGGTTCAATGTCGAATACACGTGTAGCTACAAATATAGGTTAATTCGATTATGTTATGATTTATGCCTTACGACACCGTGATAGTGTTGCAAATCCCGGGGATTCAGCGGTATGTTTGTGCGGGATGCGACGGAATGGGAAGCTGACGGCGATTGTCCACCTGGGGCCCTGCTTCGTATCTTCGGCACACGCCGGGTTACGATCGTTGCGGCGCTGTCGATCTCCGGTGTTGCGATGGGAAGATGTTTGGAACGGTGAGTACAATTCTGTAGTCGACAGATATTAAGAGCAAACTTAAAGGGGCCTTTGAAGTTGGCTACGTGCCGGGCCGTAATAATATGAAATTTGATACGGTCGGGTCGGGAAAATTTTACGTTGTTTGGCTGATTTAATTATTATTACGAAATAGACATATGAAACGGCCTGGTTGTTAAATCCTCGTTTCGAATACGTCCTCCAGGAAATTTGATACAATTATTTCCCAACGGAATTTGGGGCCAAAGGTCTACGCTGAGTCCAGGTTATAACAGGCATTGGTTTGATCAGCGAAACGGTTTCTCCACTGGTGGAGCATCGCGTCAGAAAACTGATCCTTTAGGAAATGGACTTATTTAAGTGCTAGCTAAGAACACGGCCTCCAGAATTGGAGTCATCGATTCGACTTTACCTACGGGAAATACTAAAGGATATCGGATTCCAAAGTATAAACGGGAAATTCTCCTTAAACGGTCGGACAGGATTAGGATTCAGGATAACGGGAACGGGGAGTTATCTGGGAGAGATCTCGGGAATAAATGCGAATAAATGAATGAATGTCAATGAATCCCCCCGGAACGGTCGTGAAGCGGCTTTTATGGGCTCCTCTTCGTGCTTCGTGCATCTAGCAACCACTTCGGACATTCTAAGTGGGGGAGCAGCGCATACGTGGAGCGGGGATCCCTCGATGACGTATTTGGCCACGCGCGGGCGAAAAATTCAAACTCTTAACGTAACGTAGAAATCGCTAGGGGGAAATGCGAGAATTAATTTTAATTCAGAAGAACGCGTTTTTGCTGGGCGAAACGTTACAGTATGTCCTATGTTCCACTAATCTCATTTTTTTCCCATTTAATATAAAACGGTTGTAGACTTTGGGTAGAATTACAGTGTTGAAGCAGTTACCTGACCTGTTTTGAGATTTTCTTTATCAAATGAAGTCTTCCGTCCGTCGTATTATTTTATTAGGCTGAGCACAATCTGTCGTAAATAAAATGTCAATTTTGTATCAAGTAAAACGTCGTTTTAATGTAAAAACAAGTTGAAGTTATGGTTAAAGCCTAACGTGCTTACAATGTTACTAGTTAACAAAAAAATAGTGTTAATAAAACGTCGTTTTAACGTATACAGTAAAATACGTAGGTTTGGCATTCAAACGTAAAAAACACGTTAAATAGTTGGCAACAATGTTGAAAACTTGTGTTTTGGATTGCAGTTATAACGTCTTGCAATTATAACGTCTACAGATAACAGTCTTGTTTGGTTATGAGTTAGCTGTTAAAAATCCGTTATAGGCTAACGCAGAATCAACCACATAACTTTGAAAAACGTTGCTTTTCGCGACATTGATGTTAATTTAACGCTTGGTCGAAAGGTATATTTCAACGTTAGTTCAATGTGTCTGTGCAAACTGAGAGAGACCTAAGAAAGTCGAAGGCGAAAAATGCAACGACAAAAGAACCGGCTAACAATAGTAGTAGGAATGAAATGGACAATGATTTGAGAAGATGAGAAGAGAATCGGATTAAACAAATTCGGCAGCTGCCGGCACTCTATGCGAGCAAAAGAAACCGTCCTCTATCCTCAAGCATTCCTCATAGCGAAAAGAAAACAAGGAACGAGGTTTACTTGTGGAACATAACACGGAATGTTAACGATATGGATGCCAAAAAACGAAACAAATACATAGCCTAAGGCAAACGGTAAAGAAATTCTTACAAAATCCGCCAAAGGCGCAGGACACCACATGAGCCACACGAATGAACTTCAAACGAAAACTACTCAACAGCTGACGGTGACAACATGGCAACAAACGACCAAATTCACCTAAAGTGGAGAACGTTACGACAGCATCCTAGGGGGTATAAAAAAGAAATCCGATTTAATAAACCATATCATCAATCCTACAAGCATGCTTGAACTATAACAGAAGCGAAAGAAAAGATCAAAGAAATCTGCATAGAAGGAAAGCAGGACTTATTAAATATAAACTGCGCTAATCCAACTAGAGAGAAGCAAAAATAGGCAGCTGCAGCTCAAAACGTCGGTAACGGTGTCGATACAAAGGATCACATATCGGGCTTGATCTACGTGCGCTGTAACGAAACACTTGATATCAATGTTTTAATCGTTAATTTCAGAATGAAATCAATTAACTTGCAGACTACTTGAACAGATTCCAAGGCTATTAGTATGCAGTGGACACGGCTGGATTGTACTACAAAATAAAATTACTTAATTAGGGCGCCAATGAGTCTTTCTATACGACGAATTTGCTCAGTTCATGACGAGAACGTATAAACTCAATAAACGGTAGCCAGTCACTAGATCACCTGACGTAAAAATTACATACTCTAGATCGAGCAGCGTGTAGTAATCAATAACCTATAATGTAATAGCATTAAATATAATTGACCAGTAATTCGAAATATAAATACTATTATAAAAATATAAACTATAAATACATATGCATGGTGTAAGGAGTAAGTACAGGTACACACATACGAAGGCAGAGTGAGAAGTCTGGTAAAAATAACACTAAGGGTATTACAATCGCAAATACCAGTAGGCATCTGTCAGTATCATCTGTCACTAGGCTACATTAAAATTTTCAAACTGAATTGTCACTTAGTTCCTTGTTGATAACTATTGAAAGTAGACTACCTCTCGAATTTTTGCAAACATGGATACAAGTGAATTTCGTGTTCGTGTGCTAATTAAACATTATTTTTCATTTGAAAAAACCATTGCGCAAACCAAAACACAGCTTGATAAACATTATAGGAACTTTTCATCATCGATTAAAATGATTCACAAGTGGTTTACTGATTTTCGTTGTGGTAGTACAAGCACAATCGATGGCGAACGTCCAGGACGCTCAATTGAGGTGACCACACCAGAAATTATCAACAAAATCCATGATATTGTCCTGCAAGACCGTAGAATAAAGGTGCGCGAGATAGTTGAGATAGTACGTATCTCAGATGAACGCGTGCGGAATATTTTGCACAAACATTTGGATATGAGAAAGGTGTCCGCGCGATGGGTGATTCGTTTGCTAATAATTGATCAAAAACGCACACGTGTAACAACTTCAGAGGCAAATTTGGCGATGTTTAAGAACAATAAAAAAGAGTTTTTACGTCGTTTCATAACAGTTTATGAAACATGGATTCACCATCATACACCGGAGACCAAGGAACAGTCTAAACGATGGACTGCTACTGGCGAACCTGCACCGAAGAAGGCTAAGGCCGTTTTATCGGCCAACAAAGTCTTGGCCACAGTTTTTTGGATGCCCGCTACATAATTTATATCGATTGTCTTGAAAAGGGGAAAAACAATCAATGGAGAATATTATTGCAACTTATTGGACCGTTTCAACGACGTTTTAAAAGAAAAACGACCGCATTTGGCGAAAAAAGTTCTCTTCCATCAAGACAATGCACGGGTGCACACGTGTTTGCCATGGCGAAAATGCATGAATTACACTACCAATTGCTTCCGCATCCACCATATTCTCCAGACCTAGCTCCCTGTGATTATGTCCTGTTCCCGAACTTGAAGAAATGGCTCGGCGGAAAGAGATTCGGTTCTAACACGGAAATCATCGATTCAACAAACGCGTATTTTGAAGGGTCGAAAAATTGTATTTTTCGGAAGGGATCGCAAAATTGGAAAAACGCTGGACTAAGTGTATTGACCTAAAAGGCGACTACGTTCAAAAATAAAATGTTGTGTGTTAAATCGTTTTTTTGTTTTGTTTCATTATTACCAGATTTCTCACTCCGCCCTCGTACATAAATCACATATTACATACTCTTTCCGCTATCACAGATCATAAATAAATTATACCAGCAGCTAAAACAGTGCCAAAAGCTCCTCACAATCGGGTGTGCAGATCAATCTGACATAGCACTAGGTGACTGAATTACTTTACCAAAGCAAGTACGCTTGCGACAGCTGACAGTGACAGGCAGAAAAAACGAAGCGCTCTCAACCTAGCGCCCATTGAAGAAACTGTCCTTAATTCAAAACTCACCACTGTAACTGTGCGAAACAATGAATTGCGGGTGATCAAAAGTCAAAAATGAGCCAATAGACGAGCTTTACGAATACGCGACTTTTGAACCGTAACAAACTTTCTAAGACTAGGCTGGGCCAGAGATTCATTTTACAGGGTGTTGGCGGAGGGATACGTAGAGCATTCGAACATTCGGCCCGAGACTTGGCATAAAATTCTACTGTACAACAACGAGACGGAAAACGGAGTTTTGAGTTCGTAGGATGTCTAGAGAAATGTTTAAATCCGACGTCGTCAAAAAATACTGAAACTTGTCTGGCAATGCTCCTAAAATAGCCGCTATACTTCAAGGAACTCTGCACCACCCACATGGCAACTACTGACTTGCCCCCACGCTAACTTGAGGCCGTGAAAAGAAATTCAGCCGTCTTTCTAACCCTCTTCTCCGGGTGCATAAAAACATAGTGACAATGTCAATTTTTAAACTCAACTTACAGTAAAAAACATCATAAAAGCAATTTTTAAGATTGCAGTTTTCCAGGCTGCCAGTGCATTTATTAGTTCTATGCTGGCACTTGACCTTATGCTTATGGTTATACGAGAGCTATGATATAGATGTATGTTAACGATTTATATTCCTTTAAATAATTATTACAATGGTACCACTTTGAACATAAATCAACATTTCTACGTTTTATTAACTGAAGTTGCTGAAATGTGCTGTAAATATATATTGTTGTCCAATACTTCAAAATTATTGCGGTCAATTTAGTCTTGCTCATTATTATTAATACAAAGTACTTCGAGTTGTTCCTTCAGTAGAAATTTTTGTATTTTACCAGAAGCGGTTTTTGGAAAATCATCCATCACTCGTAGCTGACTAGGTATCTTAAAATGAGCAATTTTTCCTTTACAAAATTCAAGAAGAGATTTTTGTGTTATAATGGCGCCCTTGTTTAGTTTAATACATGCACATACTTCTTCGCCTAATCGATGATGGTGTAGGCCTATAACCTAAAAATATACTCTGGTTGTAACCATATAAAACCAATAGTTTCTAAATACATGTGCCTCTAGTATGTCAGGATGTGTATTAAGAAGATCTTCAATTTCCTTAGGATAAATGTTTTCCCCTCCCCTAATAATCATCTCCTGAATTCTTCCCACAATTTTTCCATAACCGTTGGGTTGGAGAATAAATCGATCTCTAGAAACCAAAGAAGATAGTTGGATAAACAACTCACATTGGAAGGTTTAATACCCGGTCCTAAGCCATCTGTCACATCCGATCGTTTGCTTGGTTCTTTCTTCATCTTTCCAATACCCTAGCATTACACCGGGTCCTCTTATGTATAGTTCCCCAGCTATTCCCATGGGAACAATATTGCCATTTTCATCAACAACTTTGGATTCCATATGCTCAGCAAGATGTCCAACCGTTAAAGCTAATTCGTTTTCATCTTCATCTATCGGAAGGGAGTGAAACATCGAACAACACTCTGTTGCTCCATATACTGACTGTAAACCAAATTTGGCAAAAACTAACTTTTTGAAAATTAATATGTTTTTTACCTTTACGTTTTTGACACATAATACTTGTTTCATTTGTTTAAAAACTTCAGGAGAACAAGAAGCTCCACCAGTGACAGCAATTTCAAGGCTAATACTGTACCTCAGTTGTTTTTGAAGGTTGATCAAATCGACGTACATTGTAGGCGTACCAAAAGCAATTGTACACCTTTACAGTAATGGCAGACTCATAAACATACTTTTGAAAAAATGCTTACCTTTCTTCCTTCAAAACTTTTAAATTTTTTCTAGGGCTGTAGGTCAAAGAAGGTATCACTAACGTTGCACCAAAATGAAGACCACCAGTAATTATGGGTGTAGTACAATATATATGGAAAAACGGGACTTGAACACAAGCTCGGTGATACTTTTTACTTAATTCAATCGATTTCGCTATGTAGAATGCATTGTTGACCAGCTGAAAATGGCTTATAACTGCTCCTTTTGGTGCATTCGTTGTTCCCTTTAAATATTTAATTATCAACAGATCTTTCTGCATTCATCAACTTACCGAAGTAAACATAATATGGCAAGGATCATCTGGTTGAATCAGTTGTTGCATATTTCGAATACTATCAATAACTTCTTCTTTGGCGAGTTTTAAAATTTCGTAATAGGTGTAAGTACCACTGGAATACCAAACTTAAACGATTTTAATAATGAATTATTATTAGTCTGAGCACTTACTGCAATTTAGTAGTAGAAATCAAAATAACACTTTCCAGCGTTGGAACATTTTGGCTATTTAATTTACCTGGTTCGCTTATTTTTAACTCTGGTGCAATTGTAGTTAGAACATCGTAATGGTCAAGATATTTGGTTTTCCATGGGCAAATAATTGCTTTCATGGCCACCTTGTTTATATAATATTCTACCTCGGCTGTTGTACTTGCTGGATTCATTAATGCCTAACACATGTATAAATTAAAATGTTGTGTACTAAATGCTAGCTGCTAGTTAATATTCTGCAACTATTCTTAAATTTACAATAGTGACACTAATTACTAGCAAGGATATAATATTTTTTTGCATAGTGATCATGAAAAAACCGTAAAGAAAGTTACACTACTTTTTTAACTATATTATTGAAAATGTGAAATGTCAATTTGACAATTGTAAATTCTCAAGTCCTCAGGTAATGGATATTACCGCACTCAGTGTGATAATGAATAGATATTACAGCACTCAGTGCGGTAATGGAATTACCGCACTTTCTTTATATAAAAATACATTAAACCAGAATTTATTGATGAAGATAAAATATTGAACCATACAGGTTTGCTTATGGCACATACCGAAACTCGTTTGATTACCGCAAAATTCGGCTTACTGCCACGTTTTGGCAATTAAACTCGTTTCGTTAAGATGCTCATAATCAAACTTGTATCGTTAACATCTATAATGGTCGGTAGTGCAGAAAATGGTTTAAAGAGTAATTAAGAAAATTAAACTAAATGGTATGAGGAGGAAGAACAAATGATATAAATTAATATGCATGCGTAAGCAAGTGACGAGAGTGTAAAGACTATACTATTCATTCATGAATTGTGATAGTAAAATTTGCAACACAAGTTACAAATATCAGTTGGAATCAGATTGCTAATATCACAAAGTTACAAAATCGTTTTGCTGTCTTTATGAATGTCATAATCAATGTGCCATGTTTTTAATGTGACTTCGCACAATTTTAAATTTCAAGCTTGGCAAAAACCTCTATATTATACATAGGTACATCCGATGATCTAAATTTTTATAAAATAATATTAATAATTAACTTACTGTTGATATTTGTCACTTGTGTTGCAGATTTTACTATCACAATTCGGTGAATGATGTAATACCTAGGTAATGTAGAGAGGGAAATATACTAATGCTTGCAGTTAATAGAAATGAAGTATGATCAAAAATTATTTTCATATAAAATATGGCTATGGAATAGTTCATAATTTAGGAATGCAACAACGTTTATATTTAAATGTCAAACGTGACAGTTGATTTTTAAGTGAGCTATAGTTGCATTAATAAATTAGGAACTATTCCATAGCCATACCAGTTAAAATAGTATATTACAGCCCGAGATGGGAAGTGTTTCATTACTGTCGAGAGATTAGTTAGCTGATTGAGACGCGAAGCGTCGAAATCAGCTATTATCTCGAGACTAAGGAAACTTCCTGTCGAAGTTTGTATACTATTTTATTCGCAACCACTTTATTCGAAACAATAATTGGAAAAAATATTATATTATGATGATACGTCAGGTTGTGACGCGCATGAATGGATCAACGAGATTCCCCGTGTCCCTACCTACTTAGCGGGCTGAAATGTACGACTTCCCCCACACAAATGAGGTCAGGAATGTTAACATTACATATATGGTTGCGAATAAATAATTTTTGATCGTACTATACATAAGCAGTAAGATTACGATTTATAGAGACATGAGAGAGAATTTTGTGTACCCGTCTAAAATATACAGTGGTGGGCAAAACTATGGAAAGAACTATACATATATCTCCTATACTCTTATATATTAATTATTTATTTGTAATGTTTATATTGTATCCTTTCCTCGATTAATTAGTAAATCATTCATTAGTTTCGTTGTTTTCACCACCATTTACGTTTTCAATGCAGAGTAGTTAATAACTTCCCTTTTTTAATATCTAGGTAGAAAAGTTCAATAAATGTATAAAACTAGATATTTTTGAATTCGGAATCAAATTCTCTATGAAAATACTGAAAAATATACAGGGTCTTCTATTTAAAAAAAAGTTATATGCAACTTTCTATTAAACCGGAAGTCATATTACAATAAACAGAACACTTCCATTTTACTGAAAATAACGAATGCTATACATATAGGAGTAGCATATTCTTCATAGCAATCTTCTCAAGAGTATAGGAGCTATATAGGTGTTTTTCCCAGAAATGTAGCAGTATGAATACTAAATGGTAGGAAATAGACAATTAGTTTGGTACAGACGCAGCATTTAGAGAATGAAATAGAAAAGACGGTATCTATAGCTGCAAGTAGAGAAAAGGATGGAAAATAGAAATACCAGCGGAGCCACTGCACAAGTAGGTACAGGAAGGCGTGTTGAAGGATTTGAGAAAGTGATTTTTAGCATGAGAGACACGGCACAACATCTGTGAGAAACTGTGCTTGTATGTGCACATAAAATTCAAAAGGGGCGATTACCGTAATGGAAATTTGGTCTTCCTCGCCGGGATTGTTTATTTTAATATTTACATATATAGCCATTTTGAGCAGTTGTATATTGTGATATTTGAATATGACTTTGCTAGTGCAGCGATTTTAACGCGTCGTCGGAAATGAGGTGTTCCAGCGCGAAAGCGTACGCTGATTGCCGCCGGCCGTAAACAATGAATTATTAGGTGTGCAGGGATCGAAAAGCGCGGATTGCGTACCCACGCTGCAAGCTTGTGAGGAAAGAAACAAAGTGAATTTTGGGCTTCAAGGGTTTGTTTTCAAGTCAGTTTCCTGAGTAAATCTGGGGGCCTGAATAATATTCAAATTGATTACAACTGAAAGCTTCGCAGACAATGTGCAGCAAGCCCGTTGACGTACACGACTTCCTGAGCGGGGTCGACTCCACCAAACATCGGGGAAGTGCCTGAACCAGGTGGGAAGCAGCGGATTTGCGTAAGTACAAGTAAATATACAGGTGGGTAGTATTCACCCTTTGGAATCTGCAACAATAGCTGATTCGTATTTTAAACCGATGTGTTTAGGGATGGCAATTTATTCGAGGAGTTAGTCCTAGTGTCTTTATCGTTTTATATATGTTTTTAAAGGATCAATATATTTGTTTATTGGGGTGAGCAAATTGGCTTTTTATGTAACTAGCGTTTAAAGTCAAACTTGCTGGTGTTGGCAGATAATGGCGCTTATTATTACAAACTGAAGTAATTTAGAAAATACTAAGCTAGCTAGGTAAATAAACAGGGCATAAAGTAAAGATGTATCTATTACAAAAATGAAACACAATGGCAGGGGTCAGAAAAACGACGCATTACACGTACTCAAATGTATTTAAAAAGCATATCATTGTTTAGAATTGCATAAAAGTTGAATTAAGTGCTTTAAGGAGATGAATATTTTAATGGTCAACGCTCTAGAAGGCCCGCATCGAATACGAACTTTAAGTGTTGGGAAAGATAATTTTGAAATGGTCTTGGTAGGAAGTAAAAGATGAAAACCAGTTATCAAATGTGATACGATTATTATATAACTAGCGAGACTCGTTCAACAAATAGTTACAGGTGTAATTTGAAAATGTTGATTGTTTGCTTTCTTACTTGTTACTTTCATTAGAGGCTTGTACTGCATTTCGCCGTGTAATCGTTAATCAAATTTTTTTAAGTACAATTCATTAAACTCAAATTGTTATTTACAGGCCTGAGAAAAGAATCAATGCAGCAACATAAACGCTTTAGACTGTTCTCTATATTAATGGCGGATTGCTAATCTTAATACTGTTGTTTTCTAATACATCCTTGCCCTTTTAGAAATGAGTAGCCTCAAGATGTTTAATAAATACAAATAATAATATTTATCATGCTAATGAGGTTGAGCGTTGACTAGAATTACATTATAAACAAAAACTATTTAACAGTATTAAAATTACGGTTTGTAAATATTTTAAACGGTTGTGAACAAGTTTTAAGGCAATCTAGAAGTGCTTTTTGTATTACCAATAAAATCCCAGAACGGGCACATGCCATGCATATAATGTACCATTCTATCAGATTAGGCGCCCAGAGCCCTATTCTATCACCCTGTTGTAGACCGATAGTTTGAAGTCCTGCAGCAAATTGATCAGCCAATTGGAGAACACCTTTAAAAGTTAGCCTTTGATCTTGCTGTAGGCAAACAATTGCTTCTCTCTGTGAATACTTTGTAGCAGCTAATTCTAAAAGATTCCCTAGAGTGAGAGGCATCAACGGTGTGTTTCCTATGTTGTGCAGATAACTTAAATTTGCAAAATATGCCATCTGAAATGTAATTTCAATCCATAGATCAAGATGTTTGTTTTTTTAACAAGAACAATGTCAATTATTAAATTGCACTAAGATTTTTCGTATACTTGCCTTAGTAAACGTCGGTGTTGTTCATGCAATAGTTGAACTTCTATTTTTTTTTCAATAGTGCCGTTGAAAACTAAACTAGGTGCTCTTTCACCTATCTAGGTAGAGGGACTGAATTGTCTTAAAGCAGTTTTATAAGATTGCATTATAATAAAAATAAACTTCGTGTTTTCATTAAATGGGGAAACATAAAATACTACTACACACTACAAACATGACAGGATTGAATAACCAAGTATAACAATTAAAATGTAAGTAATGTTTAAACTTTATAGTATATACGATTCCGTAATAATCATTATTTTGTTTATTACATACATTATAAACAATTTACGAGTTAAAACAAGAATATGACATTAACAAAAAATAACAATCTGTGGTTAAGAAAAAATGTTTTATTTAGCTTAGAGTTAGGTAAAAATGTGGACATTTTAGAAAACCATACAATTTTATTTTATTGTGAACACCATGATTCAGAAAAGACTATACAAAGGTAACTAAAATAAACAAATATTAAAAGGTAAGCATTTGAAAATATGTATATTTCCATAATGTATGTTCATTATCACAGTTAGATTATTAACTTAGGTCTTCAAAATATCCAAAATGTTCCCTTACTCTAAGTTATTTTTCAAATTGTTTCCTTAATATATGTTTTTGTACTTTTCCAGATTGAGTCTTTGGAAACGAATCGACTAATCTCAGCTGACTTGGGATTTTAAAATGCGCCATTTTGCCTTTACAGAATTCCTTAATGGATTCCACCGTAAGTTCTGCACCCCCCTTCAGCCTAACACAAGCACATACTTCTTCGCCTAATCTTTCGTGGCTCAAACCAACAACCTACAATAATTCGTTAAATCAAACACAAGATATTGGATGTATTTAATAGTAACTTACATATGTTTCTAGTATATCTGGATGGGTGTTCAAGAAGTCTTCAATTTCTTTAGGAAAAATATTTTCACCTCCCCTTATAATCATATCTTTTAGCCGCCCAACAATTCTACCATATCCATCTTCCTGAAGCACAAACTGGTCGCTACATGAAAGAACAAAGCGATAGGAAAGAATATATAGACGCTAAGAGAAATGTTACCCGGTTCGTAGCCACCAGTCATTGCCAATAGTTTCCTTTGTTTTCTTTTCGTCTTCCCAGTAGCCCAGCATTGTGGTATAACCGCGAATGCAAAGCTCACCTGGGGTTCCCAGAGGAACTAAATTATCCTTGTCATCGACGACTTTTGCCTCTAAATGGTCACTAAGGTGCCCCACAGTAGCAGTTGATTTATGTTCATCTTCATCAACAGGCAATGAATGAAAAACCACAGCCGTAGTTTCTGTTAATCCATAGACTGACTAAAATTAAGTTTTATCTTGCTGTAAACTTGTTTTTAGTTTATTATAATTAATTTATGATACAAATTGCATATGTTAATGCGACAATCAATATCAACACAGTTAAAGTAAATAAGACTTACTTTGACTTTCTTCACTTTCAAGATATCCTTCATTTGCTTAAACAGCTGCGGTGAGCATGGAGCTCCCCCAGAAACAGCAATTTCAGGATTAATATCTAGTTTCTCTTGTTTTTGAACGTTAACCAAATCCACATACATAGTTGGAGTGCCATGTACAACCGTACATCTAATTAAAAACAAATTTAAAGCTATTAATAACACTGCTCCAAAACTTACTTTTCTTCTTGAATGGCTTTTAAATTTTCAATGGGACTGTAAATTGGCGACGGAATGACCATCGTAGCACCATGATTAAGAGCTGCACCAAAGGTAATTGTATAACCAAAGGCGTGGAAAAATGGCACCTGTACGCAAATTCTGTGAAATGCTTGATCCAGTTCGTTTCTCTTTCCAATATTATATGAATTGTTAACTACGTTGAAATGGCTTAAAATTGCCGCTTTTGGTTTTCCCGTTGTTCCCTAAATAAAACATGTGCATATCTGATCATTTTTGTTCGACAACTTACTGATGTAAACTGAATGTTAACGGGATCATCCGGCCTAACCATATCTTGATTCTTCTTAATGTTATTAATAATACTATCATTTGCCAAGTCCAAAATTTCATTGTAATTGTAGGTGCCCCTAAAATGTTTAACATTTGTAGTTATTAAGTTTTGACTTTGGGAAATATGAAGAAGAAGAAGCGATGCTCTCACAGAAACCTTTGAAAGAGCGTTAATGAATCATTTAGCTTGTATTTTAAAAAGAAGGTAAATTAAAAGCTTACATAGAAGGATAGAAAAGTTGAATGCAAATACTTTAACGATGACAATTTAATAACGTCATACGATTTCTGAAAATCATCTTAATCTAGAAATGCCAGGAAGTTAGCTAAACTAACATAAAAGGGAAGCCAAACCCCAACACGACCCTCGAAGATACAATATTCATGAATAAATATTAAATATCAATAGATAACAGCTCATTTGTAAATAGATAACCGTGTTTAAGTTTTATTGTAACTAAAAGTTTGTAGTATTTGAGATAAATTGTTTACAATTGTTTACATTTAACACCAGAATGGCAAGAAACATTTCAAAAATACTAACAATTTAGTGTAAAATACGTTTTCAACGGTATTGATACTGTTCATTCTAATCAACATTATTAACAAATCATTAGTTGAATAAGAGAAGCAAAGTTTAATTTGTTCAGATTAGAAGTAAGGATTTAGGGAAAGAAACATGTTACTAAACCGTCACGACTATTTTGCTATCGTTTGTTCCTAGGAAATAAGGTGTAAACGTAGTATATGTTTAAATTTACATTAAATTAAACCGGGCCATTATAATTCATAACGCCCGCTTATGCGGGAAATATGATTAATAACGCCCGTTCATCATTAGCAACCATGTACGCACTTCGAGGCACTGATCCGTACACAGTAATCGTTGATCATCCACTACTAATCCATTATTTAAGTTACCTATTAAAAAAACATTGGGGGGTCAATGTCAGGCGCGTAACCGTGTTTAACGGCCCTGTCGGCGGCGTGAGTTAAATTGTATTTTTCAGTGTCTTAAAGCGCGATTTAAAAACTCAAAAGTGCAGATAAGTGGAGTGGAACCTAAGGGTTGTGAACGAAAGAGGAAGCATTAGTGTGCTGTTTATAATAATAACAGGGAGAGTGTTTAAACAATTTTGGTGAAGCGAGATCAAGATCAGATAAGCGGAACAGCTGATCCGGGTTCAAGTGCGCGCGCGCGCTTGAGATACCGAGGTCGCGGAGCGCTGCATTTAAATAAAAGCGCGAAAAGCAGTAGTGTAGTTCGGAAAAACGAAAGCAGATAGATGAATGAAAACGGGAGTTCAGGCGAATGCAGCAAAGGGCAACAGTCGGAAGAAGTAACAAAGAAAAGAATACGGGAAGAGAAGGATAGTTCATTTGAGTTAGAGTTTGCGGCGTTCGGTAAAAATAAAAAAACCAGACGAGGAAAAGGAAATGGATGTAATCAAAGAGTTACTCACGGGAATAAAGGGCGACATAGGAGAAATAAAAACGAAAATGAAGAAAAATAATGAAGAATATAGATCACTACGAGAGGAAGTTAACAAAATAAAAATGGAATGGAAGAAGGACAGAGATGACTTGGCAAAACGGCTGGAGCACTCGGAAGCAAAACTGGAAAGAATCTAAAATATTAGTGACTTAGAAAAAGAGGAGGTGAAAAGCAGTTATGAACGCGAAATAGAAGAAAAATTATCCAAAGGAGGAGCAAAGGCAGATATTGAGGGTAAATGGAGTGAAATCAAGGAAGCAATATGCCCAGCAGCAGAAAAGATACTAGGAAACAAGACAGAGACAACCAACAAAGTATCGTATGATCAACAGTGTGAAGAAGCGCTACAAGAAAGAAATAAAGCAAGAATAAAGATGTTGGAAGCAAAAACTGTACAAGCTAGGAAGGAATATGAAAAATCGCAAAAGGCAGCAAAAAGAATCTGCAGGGCAAAGAAGAGGGAGTATGAAGCAAAAAAGTTAGATGAATTGGAAGAGTCCCACAATAAAAACGAAATAAGAAAATTTTATAAGGAAGTGAGGAGCATCAAAGGAGGGTATCAGCCCAGAACAATATTTTGCCAAGATAAACGAGGTAATTTAGTAGGAGGGAAAAAGGATGTAATGGAAGAATGGGCTGAGTATTTCTCAGGCTTGTTAAACAAAGAACAAAACATTGAGGAAGAAGCAGTAAACCTAAGGCTAAGGGAACCAAAAATCGATAATATAGAAATCCCAACGTTGGATGAAGTAGAAGAAATTATAAAACAGATGAAGAGTAACAAAAGTCCTGGGAAAGATGGAATAAGAGCAGAACTAATTAAACATGGAGGCAAAACATTGCACAAGGAAATACACAAGCTCATAGAAGAAATTTGGAAAAAGGAAGAAATGCCGAAAGAATGGCAGAAAGCAATTCTGTGCCCTATATATAAAAAAGGTAACAAACATCAACTAGAGAATTACAGAGGCATCGCCCTTTTAAATATAGTGTATAAAGTCCTGTCAAAAACAATAGCAAGAAGATTGCAAAGATATGCCGAAGAGATATTGGGGGAGTACCAGTGTGGCTTCAGACCTAATAGATCCGTAGTGGACCACATATTTACATTACGGCAAATACAGGAAAAGTGTTTTGAAAGGAATATACAGCTGTACATAATTTTTATAGACTTCAAGCAGGCTTATGATTCCATCAAGAGAAGGAAATTATTTGAAGTAATGGAAGAGCTGGGTGTCCCAATCAAAATCACAAAATTAGTGAAAGTAACCTTAAGCAGAACAGAGAACCAAGTTAGGGTAGCAGGATGTCTTTCGAGGGAATTCGAAGTTAATAGTGGTTTACGACAGGGGGACCCACTCTCCACAATTCTGTTCAATTTGATTTTGGAAAAAATTATCCGGGACACTAAAGTGAACAGGGAAGGGACAATATACAGGGTGTATACGAATTCAACCGACAAACTTCGAGGGTGTATTTACTGCCTAAAGATGTACCTAAATTGTTCGTATACTTATAACCAATCTCCTTTCACGTCAAAGTTAGAACCTCTTTTGTAACTTTTCTTTTAATCTAACATTGAAATCGTCGAATGAAATTTTACTCAAATATCGAACTATACTAATTAATTAATGACATTAGGTACATATGAAACATGCCATTTAATTAATCAGACTACCACTGGAAATAAAATATTCAAGTTTTGAGATTTGAATGCGTGTAATGTGTAGGAACAGTAATTTTTAATGGTTTTTGGAAGTCCAGAATTCGTTAAAGAAGATAGCAAGGCCATAGCTGATAATAAATTTTATTCTTAATATTCAAGCTAATGGATTTCTTCTAATTTTTATTTTATTTAATAAAATAAATCTTTAAAAATTCATAGTGTTTTTTCGAAGTGTTTTGACCTGCGCAGAGTTTATCTTGCAGATAAGGATCAAGGTTGTCTAATCTTTTAGGCTGTATTTAGTGAGAGAAATATGCACCCAAAGTTTGTCGGTCGAATTCGTATACACCCTGTATAATAGATCGCAACAGTGTGTGGCGTACGCTAACGATGTTACCCTGATAACAAGAACTAAGGAAGAACTAAAGGCTTTAATAAGAAGACTAGATGAAAATGCAAAAACATATGGACTGCATATTAATGAAGAGAAGACAAACTATATGGCTGTGGGGAAAATGAAATGTGACCCAGAAAATAACATAAAAGTGAAATGTGACCAAGATAAAGTCTACTGCTTTCAAAGAGTCGATTCCTTCAACTACTTAGGAGCAGAAATCACAGGTGATAGCAATCAAAAACGAGAGATAGAAAAGAGAATCACAAGTGGTAATCGAAGTGCAGCGGAGCTACATAAAATTTTAAGTGCTAAAAATGTGACAAGAAAGGCTAAAATAAAAGTGTATAAGACAATAATCCGACCAGTGGTAGTATACGCGAGTGAAACGTGGACCCTAAACAAAGAAGATCAAAGAAGGTTACTGGTGTGGGAGCGAAAAGTACTGCGGCGAATTTTTGGGGGAAAGAAAGAGGGACAGTGGTGGAGAAGAAGAACTAACACGGAAATAAAATGCCTGTACAACGAGCCTGATATAGTGTCGGTAGTGAGAAGGCAAAGAATACGATGGTTGGGCCATGTGGCCAGAATGAATGGAGAGCGTGTGGCACAAAAAGTGTTATTAGAAGACCCTTGGGAAAAAAGAAGAAAGGGTAGACCCAAGAGGAAATGGAAAGAATGTGTGGAGCAAGACCTGAAAGAATTAAATGTGAACAATTGGAGAATCAAGGCGAAGGACAAGAAAGAGTGGAGGAAAATCGCAGACAAAGCCATGGGCCTGGAAGGCCTGCAGTGCTAATATATATATATATATATATATATATATATATTAAAAAAACACTGGTAAGACATAACTTGTTGCATACTCCATGATATTTATCGCTTCTTTGCCAGTATTTAAATCTTCTTTCGTAGACTTGTAGAGAACATACGCTAAACAATACATTTTAAATTTAAATTTCATACTTAGATAAAGTTTTACATTGTTTGAAAGTTATTTTGAGTATATTCTCTTAAGGGAAATTGCCTTTTTCATTAAATATAAAACCCAATGTCACTAATAAAAGATGTTATGTAGCATGGAATTTGAGAAAGATTAGCTTAATTTAATACACAGAAATTGAAAACCCCCAGAAGAAGTACCATAATATCTGGTTTCACAGGACGATTAAAGAACTAACAGACATTGATAAAAAGAAAAAATGCCAGTACATTAAAAGACAAAGAAAGCAAAATTGTACTACAACTAGTGGACAGGCTTAAAAAATGGCAAAAACGTACATTAAAGAATTATTTGATGACACTAGATCACTCTTGAAAGAAGAGGACGATGAATAACTGAAACGCAGAAGGAATTTATATATGAATTCAAAACCTGTCTTGGCCCAGAGATGCCCAGATATACCTAAATATATTAACTTGGGATTCATATATTACGAAAACGCATTCGACAAAGTACGGCTTGAAACATTAATAACAACCTTTATAAAAATACATCTAGATATATTGGTATCAAGGGGCATCGGTAGGTGTAGAAAGAGAATATATAGGAAGTAGAGATAAAGTGAGATGTTCGACATAGGTGCGTAGCTGCGTACTCTCACCATTATTGTTTATATAGGATGACCATCTGTAACAACTAACTATTAACTACTAATTTTGTTTGATCTGATCAATGTCCTAGGCATGTAGGTTGAAACCACTCATTTTCCAAATTTAAAAAATTATTCTTAAAATCAAGAGTAATTTATTAAAATGGTCAGTCAGTTGTTACACGATAAAATGGGCAGCCTGTATATTCAGATGCTACCTTCAGAGGTAAATATTCACCAGATACACTTAATGGTGAAAAAGTAAAAACACTGGTTACTTCACAACTCGGCGTGGAGCCATCTCGGCGCCAGCCAACTCGGCGCAAAGCCCTCTCAGCGCCGAATTCAAATTTGCAAACTACAGTGTGCACTATGTAAGAAAATTATTATAAACAAATAATAAATAAAGTGATCGCCAAAAAACTGGCATCAAATGAAAAAAAAATATTTAGAATTTCTTGGAAAATCAAACACTGACGACCAGATGTGATTGCAAAGTGATTACCAATGGGACAAATAAAAGTTGTCACGTGACTTCCGTCAGTAAAATTTTACATTTTTTAAAAATAATTACGAAACATGCATTAGAGACACATTTTACGAAAAAAAGTTTGCTGGCCTTGAGATTGACGAGTTAGCTAAAACTAACATACAATAAAAATCGTATGGAAATCTTGCTTAATTTCCGAAAAATTGTACTTTTTGGATTTACACGGCTTCGAAAAAGGCCATCCTGTATAAAGTAAAATGTAAACATTACCAGTATTTTTTTATATATTTATATACAGGGCAATGTTTAAGTTGATTCTTTCCGTTTACCAGGAAATAAAACTAAAAAAATATAATTTTTTTTTATTTACCACTTTTCCTAAATATCAAAACTATCGGAGGTACAGGGTGTTAAAGTTTCAAATTAAAAACTAAACTTTGGCGCAAAGGCGGCTGGACAATTTTATTTTTGTTTATCTCTGTTGTCAAGCAATGACCTCTCAACTAGTTTTCCATTGTAATCTTCTTAATGTTATTGCTACAATAATGGCTCATGTTTATGAAAATAATGAATGAGTGAATATGCTTATTATTTACTGAGAGTGTCGTCAAAATGCCGCTGCCGCATCGCTCTTATACGCAGAACGTGTGTGTAGAAGCGAATGCTGATAATTTTGAACATATAATTTAAGTTAGATTAAGTTTAGTTTAATTTCAGTTAAGTAATTTTAGATCTTAATTTGAAACTTTAACACCTTATACCTCCGTTAGTTTTGATATTTCGCAAAAGTGGTATATGAACGAAAAACTTACTTTTTTTAGCTTTATATCCTGGTAAAAGGAAATAATCAAATTAAAAATCACCCTGTATATACAGTGTGTCCCCGGATAGGTGAAACGACGCTTGTGATAGGTAAAGAATTATCGATTTAAATTTTCATTTTTTGGGGTTCAGCACTGCTTGGTTAAAGGAGAATTTCTAACAGCATTTCAGTTTTGAAAACTGTAGAGTAACATGCCTTTTATGTAGCAAATACGACAAAAAGGTATTAAGAGAAGTTGTTTAGAATCAACATCTAGGCTCCTATACCAAAATTCAAAATCCTCGGCCAACTTTGATCTCTCAAATTTTCTTTTATTTAGGTCCCATATCAAAGAATTTTACTTTTAACAAAGACTGCTATGGAAAAACAAATATTTTTAACAAAGTTTGTTATTTCATAATAAAAAACCTTTGTTAAAAATAAAATTCTTTGATTTGGGAAATAAACATTAAGGAAATATTTGTCACATGAAAGGCACTTTACTTAGTTAGAAAATGACAAGAAAACTTTTTCTCGTACAATTTGTCTCTATCTTGACTAGTAAATGCATGTTTTGTAATTATTTAAAAAAAATGTAAAATTTTACGGATAACGGAAGTCACGTGACAACTTTTGTTTGGCCCATTTGTAATCACTTTGCAACCACCTCTGGTCGTCAGTGTTTGATTTTCCAAGAAATTCTAAATAATATTTTTTCTTTTGATGCCAGCTTTTTGGCGATCACTTTATTTATTATTTGTTTATAATAATTTTCTTACGTAGTGCACACTGCAGTTTGCGAATTTAAATTCGGCACCGAGATGGCCTTGCGCCGAGTTGGCTGGCGCGGAGATGGCTCCGCGCCTAATTGTCCTGGCGCCGAGCTGGCCCCGCGCCTAGATGGCGGAGACGAAGTGGCGGCTTCGTGGCAAAACGGTCATAATAGAACATCCCCAAGAAAAGATGAACTGAGTGCGCGACCAGTACAAATAGTGCTTCGTCTCGTCGAGACGAGACCGAGACTGGGGTAGTCTCGGTCTCGACGTGTCGAGACCTATAGTGGTCTCGATCTCGTACTCGGTTCAAATGCCAAGTCTCAGTCTCGGTCTCGAAAAATTTTGTAGGTCTCGGTCTCGGTCTCGGTATCGACGAGAGTCTTAACAAATTTTAATATGCAAAGTAGGCGAGTCGCCGGAGTTTCGTTATGAATAGTATGTTGGCGGCACTGTACGTCTATGTCAAATTCGAGGTTAGCAGGTTAGATTTTGTGTCAATTTCTGTCAAAACTGACGGAAAACCTAACCTGATAACCTCGAATTTGACATAGACGTACAGTGCCGCCAACATACTATTCATAACGAAACTCCGGCGACTCGCCGGCGAGCCGCTGGCGAACGACTATGAATACGGCTGTTAGTGTTGCGGAATTATATGTAAACTGTGAGTATTGCCTTTGGGCATTATGCTATTTGTATTGCGTTTGTGTAATTATGTAATTATTGATGATAACTTATGATGCTGATATTTTTGGAAATGTTGGGATACATGTAACCTTTTGTATTATAAATTTATACTGACATTATACTGTGATATTTGAACTATGACTTTATTTGTTACTGCGACCTGTATTTGAGTTAAGCTTCTCTTTCAGATTTATTGTGCTACTTGAGTTTACGTATTCTCGTTCTAATGCCTGGATACACTTGCTTATTTGTTAAAAATACCGTTGGCGCCCGTTTTGCATATTTTAAAGAGCTGTACACGCCCTAAAAATTCTACATTTCCATTTGACGTCACTGTTAATTTGTTTTTCAAAATATAAGAAACAAAATAGAGATTCTTAATATACTTTTTTATGTAGATTAATATAATCTAGTCATAATAATATATCGTCTATAGTTTCTGACTTACAACCTCAGATTTTGTTTTTTAAATACATGTAGTTGGCATTTACAACAATAGCATATGTTTATATATTTTCAAATATTATACGAGGGCCGTTTTTTTCAACCTCCGATGGGCCTTAACAAAAAGACAATTGTATATGAAACAATGATTTTATTACTAAAAGTTATGTACACTTATGGTTACTTTTCGACATACTCACCTTGGAGATTGATGCATTTGTCGTACCTGTAGACAAGCTTTCCAATACCCTCTGCATAAAATGTTGCCGCCAATGAATTAAAATAAGTCTTGACGTTGTCTTGAAGCTCCTCGATATTTTGGACGCGCTGCCCTCCTAGCCGCTTCTTCAGTTCAGAGAAAATATGGAAGTCACTCGGCGCTAGGTCGGGCCGGTATGCCGGGTGATCGAAAATATTCCATATTGCTCAAGGAGCCGGGGGGACGCCCGTACAGTGCTGCTGTAACTCAACGGCTCCTTGAGCAATTTCAATGGAATATTTTCGATCACCCGGTATACAGTTCCGACCTATCGCCGAGTGACTTCCATGTTTTCCCTGAATTGAAGAAGCGGATAGAAGGGCAGCGCGTCCAAAATATCGAGGGACTTCAAGACAACGTCAAGACTTATTTTAATTCATTGGCGGCAACATTTTATGCAGAGGGTATTGGAAAGCTTGTCCACAGGTACGAGAAATGCCTCAATCTCAAAGGTGATTATTGTCGAAAAGTAACCATAAGTGTACATAACTTTTAGTAATAAAATCAATGTTTCATATACAATTCTTTTTGTTATGACCCATCGGAGGTTGAAAAAAACGGCCCTCGTAGTTAACTGTAGTAATATAGAAATCATGGCAATTGAATAAGAAAAATTGCCATAATTTCTGTATTACCAAAGTTAACTACATAAAGCATATATGCTTAAAAAAGTAGAAACATATGCTGTATAAAATATATACGTTAGCACCATAAAAATAAAATGCTGACTATTTTTGGTTTAACCCAAGAACTATTAAATAAATGAAAGTATTATTTTGCACATAACTCAGGCTCTTACCCTTGAAAACAAAGGTCATATTTTGGCCTCAACATCTACAAGGTGAGTACCTTAAAAATGGCGTATTTTTGCTTTAACTGAGAAATAGATAAAAGTGAAGATTTTAACATAGCTCAGGCTTTATCCTTAATAAAAATGAGAATCAACAGTCAGGGTAAATGTTATAAGACAGACAGAAGTGGGCAAGAAGAAGCGTGTTCTGTATAATCCAACCACGAGGACAAATCCGATGCGGTCCTCAGTGTACGCGTGAAACAGATGGGCGGCGTTGAAATCTCATTTTCAGGCGCTGAACTCCGAATTCCACCACCGATAATGTTTCTTTAATTTGAAAATTGATGTAATTTGCACTACCAAGTGTTTCTATTTATTGCTTCAGCATTATTAGGCACGCTAAGATATTTTGACCCCTAGTTTCCTTTGATTTTTAAAATTGTTTAGTGTCACAACGCCCACTTGAGAGGGAAGTTCTGAGTAAAGCCATTTACAGATTCTTTATTTGAAAATGGATGTAATCGCATTGCTACGTGTTTTCTGTTATTGTTACAGTATTATTATGAACGTGAAGATATTTTTACTCCTATTTTCGGTTGATTTATAAAATTATTTAATGCCACAACGTTCACTTGCGAGGGAAGTTCTGAGTGAAGCCTTTTACAGATTTTTTTATTATGGATACGTTCAAAGTTCACTTTTTATAAGATATGATGAACATTTCTAATTGTTTACAGAAATTAGCTAGCTTATCAATTAAGCTGGACTATTGTTTCTAGTTATTATGGTTCTGCCAACGTGTGTCGTATTACAAGTTTGTGGTATTTTAGGTAATAAATTAACAAATGCGTGTTTTTGACTATAATATGGGGAACTTAAAAGATTGTTTCATTTGTGAACTGACATTATGTGAAGGTGATACAATAGTAGTATACGAGAGAACTAAAAACTTTAAGCGAAGCAACAGGAAAGAGAATGCACCATAAAGTGACTCAATTTAAAGGGCCACAACGTGTTAAGTACAACAATAGTACACTAAGGAAAACACATTGTCTTCCTATTAAAATCGGTGAAAAGAAGCAAGGCGAAAACGCGAAACCGTTCATTTAGTTCAGTTTCTTTCAAACACAATTTTCTTGAAACTGCCACAAAAATAAATTATTCATGGTGTACCGACGTTATTTTGCGTGTAAGCAACGTTGCTGATTTGGTTGTAGCTGAAGGTCGATCACGAAGGAAGACAGTCAGAGCCCGAGGACGAAGATCAGCAGTCGATCATATTATGTCGTTACATTGAAGAAAATCGTGACGAATGTTAGTTTTTCTTAAGGAGACACTTATAGAATTTAAAGACTTCATCTCCAATGTAAAAACAATTAAAACTAATTTGCTAAAAAAGTACTATGATAATATTATAATCACTGTCGCGGTAGTACCAGAGAACCGATCATTTGGTTTCGCGATACTGAATATAAAATTCTAGCATCTAATTGGTAGACGACACGGAGCCAGAATGAACAAGGAGAACGTTTTAGTTTTTAAAGCAATCACAGACATTATAAGGGACGATATTAGATCGTAGGTATATGATATGTCCTCGTCCGATGCTTTCTTAGAAAATATTGAAAGTGACATACCTGAAACTTTTCAAACTCTTTTAAAATCTATAGTCATAAAGAAAAAAATAGAAAATAAGGATAACATTTATCAGACATGCAATTATTGCCGCTGCTAGATTAAGATATTTTATATCGTTTTACAAGTGGGTCTTGAAGCATTTATGAGCAAGAACCATGGTTTCAGAGTTCTTTTAAATATACTTTCCGCTTTAGGACATTGTGCAACGTACTAAGAAACTAGGATATTTAAAATATCGGTGTTACAGGGTTTTCCGATTCCTTTTCACCGTGTATCAATTGTGTTTCACTATTTGTCAAATGTAATTCCCATTTGTAATAATGACAAGTGTTGACAAGAGGGAAAAGCTTTTGAGATAAAATGAAATACAATTGATACATGGTGCAAAGCAATCTGGAAACACTGTAATGCACCCAAAAAAGATCGTCATGCCCGACTTTCTCTCTCAATTTGTTTCTGATAACGCGGACGTGATACTTCTAATACATACAACGAAATCTATGTCATTGATGGTGGACTTCATTTTCATCGAGTCGTCTGGCATAAAATGTCAAAAAGAACTAACTATAAAGAAAAAGGCATTATTGTTTTTGACGGATACCCCAATGATGAAACTGTAAAAAGTACGAAATCAGCTGAGAGTGTTCGATGAATAAAAATATATCCAATTGTTTGATGAGTCGATGATAGCCACTATGCCACAAGAAACATCTTTGTTGAATGATAAAAACAAGAACAGGTTGATCTCGATGTTACGTAAAAGAATCGAAAGTAAGGGTTTTCTACAACAAGCCGATGAGAATGCGGACACCCTGATAATCAACACAGCAACCCAACTGATTTCACGTCACGCGTGCATCCCTGTCCCTGCTCCACAGATGCTTTTGAAGTCCATATTCTGTAAATGCGTAGAAGATTGTAAAGCAGGTGGAAGTTGTAGAAAAGTTGGTCTTCGATGTTCTATAATATGCTTTGACTGTTGAAGACAATCGTGCACAAACATGGATACCGACAGAGATAACGATGATTACGACGAAGTAGTCGACATCCATCGTGAGAACTATACGTCCGAAGAGAAAGACTATACCAAACATTGAAGAGGAAAATAAAAATATTAAAAATAGCAAACCACAACATTAGTCCATCCTTAACTTCCAAAAGAAGAAAAATAATGTAATAAAATCAGTGCCTTACAGAGATTATCGCGTCAAAGAAAACGCGTCATGGACTATCGCGTGGTGGTGTAGAAAAGAGTATGAAAACGTATTTTACCTTTATCTTCAAAACTATTGGCCACACAAAAATATAACGCCGAACAATTTTATATATAATTTAATTCTGACTAAAACTACCAGTAAGGGAGATCATTTGAAAAACCTTGTTCTTGTCTTCTTCTTCTTCTTCTTCCCATTATTATAGGCCGGTGACCTGTTTTAATCACAAAGTCGTTCTATGAGCCCTCTTTGCTCTTAGGCCGGGTAGGTAGCTAGCCTTGCCCGTCGAAAGTGAGGAAGAGTTCCCTTCGTTAGGGGTAACGACTACCACAGGTCTTCTTGTCTGATTTTTTTAAATATGGTGGGGGAAAAGTTAGTATGTTAATAAGAATGCAAAACTAAATTGTTTAAAACTGTTTGCAGCTTTCCAGAGATTATTTTCTAATTCAAGCCTTTTTAACGCCTTGACTCCTGGGCTATTATTTACAGAGTGATTATAAAGGAAATACACCTAGCGGCCTTTATTTTTTTTTCATGTACATTTTATTGTGCGGCCGTATTCATTATTGCTCTCAAACAAGCTAGAGTTGTCAACACTTAAGAAATATTGACAGCTCTGGCTAGTTATAATTAATTATAAATAATAGCCGCACATACGAATTTACATGTAAACAATTTCAAATGCAACTCGATGTACCTATTTCTTTTATAATCACTCTGTACAGTTATGACACAATTGTACTATGGCATTACGCAAGAACAGTAGTTACAGTAGCAGCTCATTAATTGAGCGTTAAGTGTAGAGGAGATAGAGGCTATCGACAGTTGCTATCTACATTATTCTTAGTGCTATTATTCTTACTTCAGTGTGTCATCAGATATGGTGATAACGCTTTGAAGCGATGGAATATTCTCGTAGTTTAATTTCCCAGGTTCGCCTTTTTCCAGGTTGCATACTTGATTCAAAATTTCATAGAAATTCAGTCTCTTTATGCGATCTGGACAAATTATTGTTTTCATGCCAACTTTATTGATGCAGTATTCCATCTCTGAGGCTTGATATGCTGGATTTAGCGCAACCTAAAAAATGTAAAATCAAATTTGCATTACGCTCTTGTTGCATTTTATTTTGTTCTTAAGGCAAACATTTTATCTATCCCTCCATGAGGAAGAGCTTCAGAAAATATCAAATGTTCTAAAAGATAGGCAGTAAGCCATCGAGCAGCTACGAATGGTGAGTTGCATACTTAAAAAGTCCTTCAATTTTAATGTTACTAACGCAGGTCTTGTATAGTCTGTTCACTAAACATAAAAACACAAAGTGGCCTTTGATTTCTAAAATTTCATGAGTGTACTTCATCTTTTGTCTAGGAATGTACTTACAAAAAGTTACTAAAACAAATAGGTTAAGAGTGTGACATTTAATTAGCATCTGTCATAACTACTTTTAAGGATGTTAAACAAATACTGTGTTGGATCCTATCGATGTAGCATTTATTAATAAGTATTATTATTACATTTTATAAAAGTTCAAACAAGAATTTCCAGAATAGTATGCACTTTGACACTGAATTAATGATATTTATTAATTGTCATTTTTAAATTCAAAGTCACCGTTATGCAGGTATGGAAACCTTTGCAAAACAAAATACAGAATCCCTAGCAGACAAATTTTACGTATATGCCAACTTCAAAAACATTTATATGTTTTTGTGTTTACTGAATGGCCTATACATTTGTATACTAAAACTGTTCATTACCACAACAAAACCTGCACGTGCGCATGCCATGTTGACAACATTCCATTCTGCTATATTTGGTGCCCACAGTCCAACCCTATCCCCATATTCTACTCCGCTGGCGCGCAGGCCTGCAGCTAGTTTATCTGCTTGCTGCAATAAATCTGTAAAAGTTAGTCGTTGATTTTGATGTCTTGACACGATAGCTTCTCTTTCAGGGTAGTTGTTTGCCGTGGCCTCGAGTAGCTTCCCGAACGACATACATTTTAATGGTTCCTTGCCAACATGATGCAAATAACTCAAACTCGAGTGGGATCTCCATCTACAATCAATTGTTTCAATTATGGTAGGTTGGGTGTCAATAGAAATCTGTTGTATTTAATTTTATCAAAAGTGCAGTAATAAAAATTCAGTGTATGTTATGAATAAAATAATTAACCTACATCATACCTTTTGACAAATCCCGTATTTACAGGTCGACTTACAGCTTTTAGATATAACCACATGTTTCACCTACCGTAGCACACAGTTTATTTAGGTTATCCGAGCGCATTATATGTAGAGGGAGAGAGATAAAATACTGTAATTTCTCATTTCCTCGACGTGAGATAACATTATCGTTTTGAAGCAGCTGTAAGGTTATCGATATTAGTTTGGTTTGGAGTTGACACCAAACGTTGGAAATTATTTACCTGCTTACGTTGATTTGTTTATTTAGGATTCTCCTTTTTATCGGAAGCAATTTCGTTTTATTCGACACGGAAATGTAGCAGAAGCTAAAGATAATGAATGAATGATGAAAATCAAAAGGAAGCGTACGGAGAATGTTAGTGAGTTTTTCCTGTATTCCGCTCTATTTTTAATGCTGGAAGATCAAATTGCGGTATTTTGCGTTTCATCCTTCTGACTTTTTGCCAAGCTTCCCCGATCGGGGAGTGTATATTTATGTCGTAGGTGAATTGAAAAATCCGGCTTATTGCAAACGACGCCGAGCAAATTGAAAAAATCAGCCTGATAGTTTTTAGGATTATTGCAATGAGCGAATGAGCCCACATAGCTTAACGGAGCTTTCACACCAAAGTAGCATGCGACTTGCGACTTGCTGCCTAAAGCAGAAAGCACGTCGCAACTTGCGTGTTCCATCTTTACTTTCATACCAAAGTCGCACAGTGCTACTCCATTTATCATTAGTCCTCTGTTGCTAATAATAAAACAGTTGCCTAGATGTCGCCGGAAGAAAACAATATTGTGTTAATTGTTGCTGTGATTGCAAGGAGGAGGAGAAAAAAGAAAGAAGGCCTAGATTCATCCGTACTTACGAGATAATGCTGATACACATAGCACGTTTATTGTATTCCAGCAGTTATTGTTCGGTAAACATTTTTTGCTAGACATCACGAAAAACGTACAAGAAATATTAAAACTCAGACACCAAAGCAAGTCAAACACGTGTACGCGGCTTGGAAACACGTCGCAAAGTGTCAAAATTATACGACATGCTTTATATTCGAGTCGCACGTCGCATGTTGCCAAGTCGCATTTTTGCGACGTAACTTTGGTGTGAAACCACCCATATATTTGAATACGTTTTAAAATAAGTGGCATGCTTCCTGCTTTCTGGCAGCAAGTCGCAAGTCGCATGCTACTTTGGTATGAAAGCTCCCTTAGACTATTAAGAAACTACAATCGTTTGCTCAATTAGTCTAGTCTCATCCAGGCTTATTGTGAAAGGTAAGGAAGATAATGAATGTTGCTTAAGTACCACCGCTACTGAAAGATTTAATCAATTTTCTATGAAAAAATCTTCCTTTAACAGTGATCTTATAATTATCCAAAAATTTGATTTTAAATTCTTAAGCATTTGTCAAAAAATTTCAAAAATTAAAAATTTTACAAAAATGGTGCAAAATAGAGCGTTAGGTGAAGAGACAAATTTTATCTAGAATTTTAAGCTGAATTCAAAAATGTAATAATATACCGGGTGTTCTATTTAAAATAAGAGTTAATAAAAAAAATAGAAAAAAAACAAAAGAAACCCATTTTAGAAGTATTCAACTGGAAAATCACCTGTCTCACATCAATACACATTAAAAAATGTAATGAAAATGTAAAGTTTGAAAAAAATCGTTAGAGCCGTTTTTGAAAAAATAAAAAAAAACTGAAAAATCACAAGAGTAAACACCTACTTCCGGTTATGCGATTTCCTTCAAAAGCTTGCTGTTTCATCTACATAGTACACAAAACTTATATATGAAGTTTCAACGCCATACTTCTTTCCGTTTTGAGATATTCTGTTCACAGACAAACACACAGACACACAGACAGACAGACACACAGACAGACCAACAAAAAAAATTTGTTTTTTGGGAGCAGGGGACTCTAAAACATGAAAATCTGTTGAAAACTCAATTTCGAATTTTTGGGGTGAATCCAATACTTCCTTTATTGTAAAAGAAAGTAAAAACTAATAAAACTATTAAACTTCAAAATCACATACCAAATGTATTAGTAGTTAATATTAAAAGATAACGCTATACGTAATACTGAATAATATTGTCACACAGTTGTGCACAGTTGATTTGATTTCTTACACGTGTGTTTTTGTTTGACGCTATACATTTGCAACTGATATACCCTTAGCCCTCAAAACTTACTTCATTTACCACAACTTCATAAACAGATATGCATTTTGCTGGGATGTTTTCAAGGGCTTGTGCGGCAGAAATCCGAAAGTCACTTATAGTGAACCATGGCTTAATGATGTCACTTTTTGTTGCTATTTGATAAACATTATGTTTCACATTAAGAATTTTCCCAATTATAGTGGGGAGTGTAATAGGGAGGCCACACGTCAGAGAAACACGAAACATGAAATGTAAAACATGAAACATCAAACATGTTTCATAAAATTGCAAAGTATTGTTTTAAATCAGCACACTGGCGAAATGCTGCATATGCTAATTAAATTTTAGAAGAAAAACCCGTTTGGTATAAATAAATCTTCTTTTATTTTGTTCCCGTTTCACGATGTTTCAACAGTTTGTTTTTAAATTTCTAACTTGGATCATCAAACGTGGAGATAAAAATGAGAGATGATCAAGAGTTTTTTGTGCTAATAATTTAATATATTTTATTGTTTTATTAATCAAAGGCACATACATTGATGACAACAACATCATCTACATATTATCTACGTACGTTATATTTAAAGCATTTATTACTGCAGTAGTGTTGAGTAGCACTAATTCCAAATAGTGAAATGCACTTAACGATTAAACGCATACTTTATCCTTCCACGGTAAAGCTATTTCAGGTTTTAAAGAAATACTAGAAGGCGCGTGGCCAGCCTTCGTCTGGCCCTGTCAGCGTAAAGAAACGGTTAACAATAAAAATGCTTGCTTAAGCTGGTAGCCAGCCTACGTCCGGCCCTGCCAGCGTTAACAATACAAATTCTTGCTGTTGACGGTCTCGCCACTTGTGCTTACGATCGGCATGTGCGCGCGCCAGTGCTTACGGTCGGTCGGCCGGCATCAACTCT
This sequence comes from Agriotes lineatus, assembly GCA_940337035.1. NCBI lineage: Eukaryota > Metazoa > Arthropoda > Insecta > Coleoptera > Elateridae > Agriotes > Agriotes lineatus. The sequence goes on along the minus strand of OW679196.1, from coordinate 138,825,080 downwards.
TATAATATAAGATTAACAAAGGTAATCTATTCCTTAATTAGACTGCTTCAGTTGTCGACCTATCACATAACTATGGTGTGGTGTTTATGCCATTTCCAGGTATACAATCTAATAGAGAACTACTTGGAGATACAAATATTTCATCGTGCTTTCTCACGAAGTTGTGAAGAATACATGCAGCTTTGGCAATGTTTTCAGTCTCGTCAACACAACAATCTATTGATTTATGAAATATTCGAAATTTAAAACACAATATTCCGAAAGCACACTCGATACTATTTCTTGCTCGTGAAAGACAATAACTAAATATTCTCTTTGGATTATCTAATGTTCTTTGTGAGTAAGACTTCATTATTTCTTTCTGTAACGCAAATGCCTCGTTTGCAACAAAAAACATTGGAAAAGGAACACCGTTACCTCCAGGAAATATTCTAGGGGCTGGAACATTTAGTTCGTTTGTGTCGAGCAGTTTTCTAATTTTGGAGATTGTGAAAACTGCACCATCGCGGTTTCTTCCAAAATCTCCTACTGATATTCCAATAAAACAAGAGTCGGCATCAGCAATAGTCATTAACCCGATTGAATTATATGCTTTATAATTATAGTAAGCAGATCCATATTTAGGAGGAGCTTTGATACGTATTGTAATGGTCTTATGCCTGAGACTCTACTCTGCTTGCAGTACAGTTTATAAAACAAGTCAATAAGCACAGAGTTGGGGTGCTTTATGTAGCTGCAATACTAAGGTTAAATTTCATTCAGTAAATGCATTGAAAAAGAGATGCCAGTATTAATAAATGAATTGAGTAAGGAACGCAAAGGGCAAAGCTTGTTTTCGCAGGGTTGAAGTCGAAATTCAAATTAATTAAATATTAGGTTTGTGCAGAATGAATAGCCAAACCAAAAGAAATGAACAATCACAAAAAGGTTTGCTATGTGCATGTTAATGAAGCGTAGATTTCAATATAGTTATTTAGGTCAAGTTGTGAACAATCTAAAAAGGTATAAGAAGCCAGAAAAATAATAATGTTGCAACGAGCAAATAAGAAAGCAAGCATAAAAACATAAAATAGCAATCGTAAGAAGCAGACAAGACAGGATAAAGCAAGGGAAAAGTAGACAGCAAGACAAGAGAAAAAGCGAGTGAAAAGAAGACAGATGGACATCGAAAGCATTTATGAAGGAAGTGAACTCTTTAAAAGGATCAGTGCAATTACGCGAGCGAACAGAGCAAAGCAAATAATAAACCGTGTAGTGGCGCAAAGAGACATTTTGACAATTAAAAATGCAGACAATATTTTAGATATAAGAAAGGTTTAAATTTAATAATTTGTAAGTAAATTTATTTCAAAATGTAATTGAGTTGAACTTGGCTGATTTCCGTTTCTATAGTATTAGATTAGCATTTGTTTATAGCGGACTTCAAATAACAATTGAATAAATTTAAGATTGACTTGAAGATTTGTGCTCCTTTTGAATACAATTTTTTATATAATAAAAATAAATATTATATGCTAACCCCAACCCACATCAAGATTACGAAGGATTGCAGCTGAAAATAAGGTCCAGAGCCAGCGTTTTCCGCTGCGACGCATCAGGCAGGAGCGCAGGACACCGACCAGCAGTACAAACACCGGGGGAAATCGTTGCAGAAGAAGATACCAACGGGGCTCCTTTCCGATCACTGAACGAAGACACCTGAAAGTTTAAGGTACTGTAATAAGCTAAATATCAGTGTGAGCATCCAGAAATGTGTGTGCATGCGAGACAACACCGTACTGAACAAGATTCAAGCATCTTCAAGCCTCCAGCGAAAGTGCTTTGCAAATTAATAATCAGAGTTCAGTTGTGAGGTTAGGTGGAGATTAAACAATTGCAAAAATTCAATCGGCGTCCCTTCTGACATCATAAAACAAATTAATTTCTGAAACAAATGAGAAAAATAACCGCCAAAGCACTACAATTTAAATAAATACCTCTTCGAGTGTTCATAAAATTTGATTTTTAAAGTCAACAACGCTTGCAGCACAATACGAACCATTTTTGTAATTTTGACAGCAGTGCATATATTTGCGACTGAGCAGCCGTTAAAAAGTACACCGTGCCGACCAATTATAAAAAAGAGGTGGGGTTTAGTGATGGCGCCTAATTCAAAAGAGAGCTTTATTATAAAAAGAGCATTCCAACCAGAAATTGGAAAGCTATTTAAAATCAAGCCAGACTGCTTGACTGTTATTCAGTGACACTTTATAAATAACCTTCAAATTTGACATATACATTTGGGAATTTTGGAAGACATACGTTTTTCAACATTTTCCATGCTAGTATACGGTTTTAAAAACTAAGGTTAAACAACTAGTACATAGATACTTAAATCATGGAAAATGATACAGTGCCGTAACAAAACAGTTACATGTTGAATTTATAGATGAACTGTCATTACTTGAAAGTTGCTTGACTTGAGAAAATTTTGGATTAATTTTATGAAAACAACTTAGATATGACTTACTAGGGTGACCACCCGTCCCGCATTAGGTGGGACTGTCCCGGTTTTGAATCCCTCGTCCCGCGTAAATAATTTAACCAATCGGGACAGCAAATGTCCCGATTTCTACCGATTGGACAGGGGAATACGGTTTCGGTTCTGTCGCTCTGTGCTGTTTTTCGCACAAAAGCGAAATTATTGGTCCGGTGGTTGTTAGTTTTTACAGATTTGCGACAATTTTCAGCTATAATTTACCAAAGGCAGTGATAATCACCCGCAATAATTTTGACAAATAACAACCCGAAAGTGCTTGCCTAGAAATAACCCGAGGCGAAGCCGAGGGTTATTTCTTAAAGGCAACGCACTTGAGGGATGTTATTTGTCAAAATTATAAGGATTTATCACTGGCCGCGGTGAATTCGGAAAGATAAGTTCTTAAATAAATTAGTAATTTTCTGACAAATTAATTTGACACTTCATCATAATAATATTATGTTGGTGGCACTGTATGTCTACGTCAAATTTGAGGTTATCAGGTTAGCTTTTGCGTCAGTTTTGACACAGACTGACGGAAAAGCTAACCTGCTAACCTCGAATTTGACTTAGATTTACAGTGCCACCAACTTGCCATAGGATACTACTGAAATTTAATTAGGTAGTTTCCATAGTGATTGAAAATCGCCCTAGGGTCGTTTTCACTTCAAGCGTGATCTGATTTGTCAAACTGACTCACGTGATTAAAAATAATCAAATTGGATTGGTCTGCAATATATGTAAGAACTTATCAGCTATAATTTACCAAGGGCAGTGATAATCACCCGCAATAATTTTGACAAATAACAACACGAAAGTGCTTGCCTAGAAATAACCCGAGGCGAAGCCGAGGGTTATTTCTTAAAGGCAACGCACTTGAGGGATATTATTTGTCAAAATTATAAGGATTTATCACTGGCCGCGGTGAATTCGGAAAGATAAGTTCTTAAATAAATTAGCCATTTTCTGACAAATTAATTTGACACTTCATTATAATAATATTATGTTGGTGGCACTGTAAGTCTATGTCAAATTTGAGGTTATCAGGTTAGCTTTTGCGTCAGTTTTGACACAGACTGACGGAAAAGCTAACCTGCTAACCTCGAATTTGACTTAGATTTACAGTGCCACCAACTTGCCATAGGATACTACTGAAATTTAATTAGGTAGTTTCCATAGTGATTGAAAATCGCCCTAGGGTCGTTTTCACTTCAAGCGTGATCTGATTTGTCAAACTGACTCACGTGATTAAAAATAATCAAATTGGATTGGTCTGCAATATATGTAAGAACTTATCAGCTATAATTTACCAAGGGCAGTGATAATCACCCGCAATAATTTTGACAAATAACAACACGAAAGTGCTTGCCTAGAAATAACCCGAGGCGAAGCCGAGGGTTATTTCTTAAAGGCAACGCACTTGAGGGATATTATTTGTCAAAATTATAAGGATTTATCACTGGCCGCGGTGAATTCGGAAAGATAAGTTCTTAAATAAATTAGCCATTTTCTGACAAATTAATTTGACACTTCATTATAATAATATTATGTTGGTGGCACTGTAAGTCTATGTCAAATTTGAGGTTATCAGGTTAGCTTTTGCGTCAGTTTTGACACAGACTGACGGAAAAGCTAACCTGCTAACCTCGAATTTGACTTAGATCTACAGTGCCACCAACTTGTGATAGGATACTACTGAAATTTAATTAGGTAGTTTCCATAGTGATTGAAAATCACCCTAGGGTCGTTTTCACTTCAAGTGTGGTCTGATTTGTCAAACTGAGTCACGTGATTAAAAATAATCAAATTGGATTGGTCTGCAATATATGTAAGAACTTATCATAATAATTCAGGAATTATTTTACTTTCATGAAGCGATAATTCCAAAATCATATACACAGCACCAAAATCAGAGGCGTAGTTAGAGATCAGCGGGCCCTGTATCAATTGCCAAGTGGCCTCCTTAGAGACCCTGTATATTATCTTACTTTGTATGTATACAGGGTCTCTAGGCCCTCCCCCACCCCACACCATCAGGATATTATCAAATAAACGTATAAAAATACGAACTCAATTTTTATTTTTTAACGAAATCAAATATAATTATAAAAACTAATTAAAACGTAAACTTTAATTACATATTTTTACTAGCGGACATATTACGTGAAAAAAGTGTAAATCATAGTTTACAGTTTACATATATCTACATAAGTAAGAAACAAGTAAATGTTAAATGACACAGGAACAAAGTTAATGTAAATAATAATTATTTGCAAAGTTACTCTCCGAACTTTTTTCCCAGCGAAAATGATTATAAGACGTTTTAGGTATATTTGGAGATGATTTTAATCTTCTAAGTTCTTCTTTTTCGATAGATAATATGGCTAAATCCGATAACCGTTCTTGTGCCATCGTACTTCTTAAGTAGTTTTTGATAAGTTTTAATTTTGAAAAGCTTCTTTCTGCTATTGCTACTGTAACAGTCAAAAACAGCATACAAGCAGTTATTAAGCTTCCAAATTAAATTTATATGATAGGTATATATTTTTTTGAGAGCTCGTGGGCCATGTATCATTGATACGGCAGATATAGCAGTAGCTACGCCCCTGACCAAAAGACAATGTCGAACAATCAGCGCCATAGAAAGGCCGCTGGAAGTCATACTGACAATCTATTTTTCAAAATTTAATGGAATTCCTTGGAGCAGCTCAAGAATTTTCAAAATTCATAGAGAAAATGTAAAATGTGGCTAGGTAACCAAGCCTACAATGAGAAATTGCTGGCAACTCGAGTCAATTCTTGGACATCAACTTAATATTTAATTAATGCAAAAATAGCACGTAACCTCGTAACATCTTCAGAAACTACAGCTAGCAACAAAAAGTATTCTTTCAAATTTTTAACCTAAAACCTCATATAGGACCTATCAAATGATATATATTTTATTATATATTATTATATATTTGATTTGTTGAAGTATTACTATAGTATGATCAAAACTTATTTTCATCTAGTATGCTATGGAATAGTTCCTAATTTATGAATGCAACTATAAGTCACGTAAAAATCAAATGATTTAGGTACTATTCCATAGCCATACTAGATGAAAATAGTTTTTGATCATACTTTATGTACTTGATTTATGGTTTTTGTTTCTGTTTTTATTTACTTTATTTGGTTGTGCTTGTATATCTTTAGATTGCTTTTATTGTTTTTCGAAATCTACACGTAATGGGTTACCCTCCTTTACTTGTGGTCATGTCCTTAATAGTAATGAATTATTTTATTATGATTTAATCTTGTCCCGATTTTGTTAGTCGGAAAGGTGGTTGGAATACTATACCAGTATTATCATGCTTAGACGTCTTTTGGGCTGCCTAGCTAACAGTGTTGTCCTCATAAATGTTGTAAACATTTCCAATGTAGTGCCAAATGCCCTTTGGTACTGCTTATCTAAATTATTCTACAAATGTTTCACTGTTAACATTTCAAGTTTCCTAGGTTTTATATCTATTTTCTTAGGATGATTGACACCGTTCAGCTTTCACGTTATTAGGATTTCATATTTCAATATTTTAAAATCGATAACAAGAGGTTAAAATTGTGTAAATATACAAGTTTAATTGTTAGTGTTTACAATAAAATTTAAGTTAGTATGATTGCAAGGCAAAATCTAAAATTTCAGTTAAATAATAGCCTTACCTTCCCATAAACTAGAAATAAACAAAAATTTACCCTAAAATAAGTTTATCTTTAAAACTGAATTCTGACAAATTTAACATCCACTACATATTGTTAAATAGATCCACATTTGTGATAATCATAAAAACTTAAAGAGATAAAATGACGTCATAAAATTCTAATTAATTAGAGGATTCCCCTTAAAAACTGAAATGTATTCCGACTTTTTATTTGTTTATGAGCATTATTGAATTAACATACAGTAAGCACGTGAATGCTTACATTAATAAAATTGGTAATAAATGAATTAAGAATTTGTGGGATGTATAGAAGTGATAACGTAGAGCACTAAGTACTTCAATTATCATTTTTGATTTGTTTTTATATTAAATAAATTAATAAATGCATAATTTTTAGATATTTCATATTTTTGCTTTATAAGCTTTACGAGCTCTTTGATAATTTCTCCGATTTTTCTTTCAAACGGAACATAATTTAAATGTATGTGTACTCTTTACACGTATATTGTATTTTTTAAATTCGGTGCCATTACTAAACTCCACCTCCTTTTTATAATTGGTCGGTACGGTGTACTTATTAACGGCTGCTTTGCGACTGCGTATTTGGAACTAATTCGGGTGGCCAGTGGCGCACAAATTTAGGTAAAAATTTACAAATTATCAGGAATTCACCCCTTTGAATAGAATTGATTGTCTACCGAGCTAGCGTTATGAGAATAAAATTGCAGATAAATAAAATACGAAAAAGCGCATAATACTATTTATTTTGAGTCAAGTAAATTAAAAATACAATCCAGCAATTATTTTAATCAGTTTAAGTCTTACATTAAATTTTAAAAACCACATCAATTAAATATCAAACTCAAAGTGAAGCTTTCAAAGCAATCCATCTCAGTATATGCTTGCCAGCTATGCTTCCAATACAGTTGGGCATATTCCATAACTTTTCTTATCTCTTACAGATTTCCAGCCACATATTCTCGGAAGGTAAATTCATATATTCTTGCTCAAGATATTTCCAAATGGCTATAGTTGTCTCTTCTGCTACTTGTCCTATGGTAGTCTCTCCTCTCATGAAGTAAAATTATAGTGCCCGAAATGCAGTACCTGTGACAAGAAACTTAAAAAAGGTTGAAATATTATCAAATCTTAGAAGCTATTTGCTCCACTTTGTGCTAACAGCAAATCAGAAAACACAAGTAACAATGACAGGAGTCAAGTAACTTCTAAAAGTTTATAAAAATTAATAGTTGGTGCATGCAATAATACAGTAATATACAAAAGTACATAGATACATTTCATGTATTGTTTTAGTTGAAAAATGTAAAAAAAGGCGGAGGATGCTGAGAATTACCTTCCTAAGACATTTAAGAGAGAAAAAAAAACAACAGGTCCCTGCGGAAAAAAGAAAAAAACCTTTCTAATAAGCGGATGCATTAAAATTCTTAATACCATATACCAAATCTCGATTTCAAAGTAAAAATGCAAACTCTGATGAAGACACGTTTGAATGTGAAACTAACAGTCAATTGCAGGACATCACTAGAAACTATGCAGAACGTGCAATTTTTTTAGATTTTCCTCAACAGGGCAGTGAAGACATACACCATGAAAGTCCAATAACTGAGAAAGTAGACACTCCAAGCTTGATGGAAAACCGCGGACTTCCATCCACATCTACAAAAGTGTCTAATAGGGCAACTTCTCGAATGCCGACTTCCAAGAAACGCAAAATTCAAAATAATGATGGCTGGGACAACGTAGCAGTACAATGTCTAAGCGACTTGAGCAATAAATATCAAACAAAAAAAAAGATTTCATAGATGAAGAGCACAGTGACTTACTGTTTCTCAAAGTTTATTGCTTGATATGGAAAAGTTAAGCAATGCTCAAAAAAGTCAGTTTAAGCATAGAATTTTGTTGCTTTACGATGACATTTTAAGTGAAGAAAATAATGTAAGTCGCACTGCATATACTTCAGTTTATATCCATATTCATCTGCAGTGTCAGCATCATCTAATGATAATAATTCAACAGTGTCATGCTATCATAAGAATGGATAAACTTATGCTAATGTCGTTAATACTACTATTTTTGATACATTTTTTCATATTGCGTTGATTGAATTTATAACTTTAAGTTTGTTAAGAATTGATTTTGCAAATATACACATATTACATATTTACTCACCTTAATGTAATAAGTATTTTTTCTTCTACTTCTAAAACCAACATGAAGTTTGTATCTTTCTTAGTTATGTAAGGTCCGACAGTAAAAACTAACTTTGTAAACGCCTGCACAGACATTCTATAAAACGATTGGAATTTGTCTGTGTGATTATTTATTTCCCTGGTCACCACATACGAACTATGTTTAATATTTAATGTATTATACAGGTGCACCCAGTAACGGGATTTTTATTTGTTTTTTCTTCTATTTGCAAGTAAAAGTGTTGTTATATCAGCGACTCTTACATCGTCGTCGGAGTCCGAAATGTTTATTTTGTTTCCTCAGTTTGTATACAATATGAAACAGCTTCATGTTTCATCTTTCAAATTTCATGTTTCAGGTTTCTTTGGTATGTGGCTTGTCTGAAAGAAAGTCCACCACGGTCTGCCGTAGGAACATGTAACATATAATACTTAAAATCTTCAAATGCAATAGGTTAGTTTTTTGCAGTAATTTTAATACTATTTGCTGCTGCCCTTTTCTTGTCTTCATTTGCGTTTTAACATCTATCTCCTATTTTTTCTTGCGTTTTGCAAGTGATACAATGATATGGGTACAGTAGAGGCGCTATTTAGTTTACTATTTTTTGCAAGACAGGTTTACTATTTCGAGGTTTCACTATTTTGAGGTTCAATAAAATGAATAAATTAGCAGTTACACTTCGTAAGTAAGCATGCATTTTAAACATGAAAGTACACTTAAATAAACACAAACATAAAAGGAATGAAGGAACAATACTAAGTAATACTTCCTTAAAATTTCCAATTTTATTATTCATGTGCAAAAATGTTATTTTTAGTTGTCGCTGGCTGCTTCAGATTTAGTTTAATATTTAACATTTTTTTTTCGCAAATTGAGCAAGGTACGGAAACTAGAATATTCAATTGAAGAAGAAAATGAAATCGTGGGTCCATCGAACCATTTGTGTATTAATCATACTTGCCGCCAGAAGCTCTTTAGAATTTTGTAGGCATATTTTATTTAGTATTAAAAATCCAGAAACTATTTGCTGTGACCATTTTAGGTTGAAATTTCTAGTAGGTGTAATCCATTCACTATTTTCCTCCTCGCAGGAGACTGTTCTATGTTTTTATTAGGTTGCATGCATGAATTGTGATAGAAGTTAAATTCTGACATAAAAAAATGACATCTTTTACAACTGATTTAATGACGTTGTTGCAATTTCAATGTCAAAATGCAGAGAATGTTACGTAAGAAGGCAAAAATTTAACTGATAACAGTGCAAACCTTCAAAAATCATAACCTTGAATTGAAAACAACATAACTTAATTTTATCATGCCTGGTTATTTCGTACGCTTACCAACAAAAATGTCACCGTAATATAACCTGATGGAAGGAGAACAGGTCGTGAATGGATTATGTATACTTTTTTTTTATTAGAATAACCAGTTCAACATTTAACAATGTTATTCATAGTTTTGATAATAAATTATTAAAATCCTTTATCTAATAGACGTGTCTGTCTGGGACGCAGTTTTGTCTGTCCGGGACGCTGTTTCAGCAGCCAAACCGTAAGAAATAGAGAAAAAAGTTATTAAAGTTATATGTTTGGAATGGTCATGTCAGGTCAGGAACCGAATTTGAGTGACACTTCCGGTTTTCAAGAATCACAAAAAAGGCCGTTTTTCAAATAGAACGCGTATTAAATAAAAACTGTTTCAGCAGCCAAACGGAGCTGCGACCCTCTGCGCCTTAAAACGTCGATCGGTTAGGCAACCACTTTGACACCTTCCAGGTCTGGGTACAGTTTTTATTTAATACGCGTTCTATTTGCAAAACGGTCTTTTTTGTTTTATTAAATGAGACATTTGTCTCACTGGACTGCTAGTATATATATATACGAATAGCGTAACTATAATATTGGCATGGAGGATGTTGGTTCCTCGGATTATTTTGTTGGTTCAGTCACTGTCGCTGTTGTCGTCTGAGATTCGGAAAATGTCTTGCGGCAATTGCCTTTTGAGACGTGTATGGATGTTTTTACGACCTAGTTCTTGAATTATCGTGTTATCATAGAATTTTTTGGTGGTCCTCTTAATAAATTGCTCGACTGTGTCCATCCCAAGTTCGAAGTGTATTTGATCGTTGCGTATGAACCATGAAGCGTTAACGGCTATACGGAGAACCTTGTTCTGAAGAGCTTGAAGTTTCCTCATATTAGACTTTGATGTGTTGCACCATACAGGACACGCATAGGTAAATATTGGTCGAATGAGGGCCTTGTACAGCATAATCGTACATTCATGTCGCAGTGGCGATTTCTTGTTAATTAGCGGATAAAGGAGTCTTAATCTAGCATACCCTTGATTCAGTTTGTTGTTTATATGAAAGCTCCAAGTGAGCCGAGTATCCAAATGTACTCCAAGGTATTTAATTGCTTCTTTTTCCGAATTCCATGCGATTTCAGTCCCATTAATTGTGATATTTTGGTGTTCCCTAATGCGCTTGAGTGTAAAAATTTTAGTTGCGCATTTACTAGAATTTAAGAAGATACACTATTTGTTGAGCCAATGAGTAAGTGTATTAGCTGCAGATTGTAGATGGTTTATGGCTGTATGAAGATCTTCGTGCTGAGTGATTATGACTGTATCATCAACAAACAGCACAATTTTACTCAAATGTGGAATAGGAATGTCGTATACGAACAAATTAAAAAGCGTTGGTCCAAGTACACTGCCTTGCGGGACTCCCGCATGTATGTTCTTAGTGGTTGATATGGAGTTGTTGATTCGGACGGCAAATGTTCTATTTACCAAGAATGAAAAAATTATGGCCACTAAATATTGAGGCAGTTGCGTGTGAAGCATCTTGTATTTTAGACCTTCTATCCAAACCTTATCGAAGGCCTGGAATGGCGCGACTGTGAATTGCTTGTTTTAATATCCCTGCTCTATTACTTCGATAATCCTTTGAAGTTGTTGTACTGTTGACAGACCGTTCCTGAAACCAAATTGAATTGGTGGTATTAGTTAATTGTCCTCCAATGACGAAGCCAGTCGATGCAGTATCACTTTTTCTAGTACTTTAGACAGTGTTGGTAGTACACTGATTGGACGATAGCTCCCACAATCTTTTTTGGCTTTTCCGTGTTTGTGAAACATGAGAATATGAGCAAATTTTTATTTATGGGGAAAGTATCCCATTCTCATACAACCATTAAAAACTGTGGATAAATAGGCAAGTGCTTCGCTGGTGAGGTGTTTAAGGGCTATATTAGATATCTGATCGTGTTCTAGGGCCTTTCTTACTGATGTTGCTTTGATGTAGTTATCAAGTTCGACTGGTGATGTGGGTTGATTAAATTCTTTCACTATCGGTAAATGGGTTTCAGTATAGTTGTTAACCATTCGTGCAAATGTTCTGTTTGTATCAGGAATCTTTGGTGTGAAAGTATTTTTCAGGTGTTCGGCAAATAGGTTGCTTTTATCTTTATCGGTACTATAACTGGCATTTCCTGTACTTAGGGTCGGGATGATCTCTACTAGTTCAGTTACACGTTTGGTTGCTTTCCACATATCTGTGCTGTTGGGTTCAATACCTTCTACATATTTGCTGTAGTTATAAATTCTGGTTTTGTCTATTTCTCTTTTGATTTTGTGTGTTAAGTTATTTAGTTGAGTTTTTAATTGTGCGGTTCTGTCTCGCTGCCACTGTCTTCTTATTCTGCTCTTTTCTTTAATTAATTGTAGGATATAACTAGGAGGAATATTAGGATTATTTCTTTTTTGGTGGTGGAAAGGTTTGGTTGCAAACTGAACTGATTCGGTGACGGTTTTTGTAAAGGTTTCAATACATTTATCAATATCTTGTTGATTTTCAAATTGACTTGGATTCATTAGTTGGTCATCTAATCTTTCCTGGAACTTATTCCAATCGATGTAACCATTTATCAATCTAGGGATTGAAGTACGGAATATAGGAGCTGTAGTGAATTGTATGAGTACTGGTAGATGGTTAGAGTCCAGTTCGGGAATTACTTTTTGTTGAATTGGCGAATGAAAATCTTTAGTGATTATTATATCTAGGATATCTGGCTGGTGATCTCTTCTATATGGGTAGTAGGTGTAATCGCTTGGTGCTAGGATGTAAAGCTGATGTGTTGTTGATATCTTGTTTAATTTTATTCCACTAGGGTTGTTTACTTTACAGCCCCAGAATGTGTTTTTACTGTTAAAGTCGCTTATTAGCAGTGTTGGCATTGTTGCATTAAACAATTTAAGCATGTCAGTATCTGTGAGCATTTTGTTCGGTTGCTTATATCCTGTTATTATTTTTATTTGATTGTGGCTAGCGGTGTGTATTGTGGTTGCTATTGTTTCCAAATTGCTTACTAGCATGTCGATGAGTGTGTTACATTGGAGTTGTTTCCTAATGATAACTGCAACGCCTCCCCAAGCAGTTTGGGATGTTCTATCGTTCCGGAAGACGTTATATCCATTCACCTTAAAAGCTTCTCCTTCTGATAAGTGCGTCTCTGTTATGCATGCGATGTCAATGTTATATCTGGCAAGGAATGATATAAAGATAGATCTTTGTGCTTTGATCCCGTTGGCGTTCCAGTTCAGGATTGTGATATTTTGGAGGGTTCTGGGGGAATTATCCATTGAGGAGATTAGGAAGGATATGAGTTATAACAAAGGATTTAATTTGGGGTAAGTGGGGTATAATTAGTTGTTTGATAAATTGTAAAACGGAATTTATGAGTGTTGAATGTGATGGTTGGGTGTCTGTTGTGTTTTGTTGGTCAGCTTGTGGATTTGATCTTAAAACTTGGCTATAGAGTAGGCTACTAGGTGTATTTGAGAACGAGTTGGTTTGTCTGGGTGCAGCCCTAGTGTTTTTAAGGACATATCGTTGTTGTAGGAGCTCTTGATGATGTGGGCATCCGCGGTAGCTCGCTGGGTGATTCCCACCACAATTGACACAAAACGGGGGATCTGAAGATTTTTTATTGCAAGCTTTGGGTGGGTGTGCTTTTCTTTGCATCTTGACTTAGCTGCACAATAATTTTTTGTATGCCCAAACTGTTGACAGTTATGGCATTGTGGAATATTGCTAGTTTTCTTTCTGGCTTCAACTGTAACTACCGAATGAAATAATGTTTTAAAGTTGTAATTTACTTTAGCGGCTTCGTTAGCCGTTATTATGACCGCACATAAATTGGTAATGGTTTTTTATCTCTATTTTGGAGACGCGTTACATTGATTATAGACAGTTTTTGCTGTAACAGTTCGGTTTTAATTTCATTGTCTGTAATGGAAATTGGAACATTTTTTATTACCACGGAGAGAGGTTTTTCGTTAGGATTTTGGTATGTGTGGTACTGCACCTTGTCCGAATAAAACTTCGTAAGTTTGCTATAACCATCATAAGTAGTAAGACTAACTTTTAAGTACTTACTGTTATAGGCCGTTGTAAATTCGTTTATTCGCCACCATATATGTAATGTTAACATTCCTGACCTCATTTGAGTGGGGGAAGTCGTACATTTCAGCCCGCTACTCACTTCCCGCTCAAGTGCGGGAAGTGAGTGCGGGAAGTACATTTCCGACCGCTGAGTAGGTAGGGACACTGGGAATCTCGTTGATCCATTCATGCGCGTCGCAACCTGTCGTATCATAATATAATAATTTTTCCAATTATTGTTTAGAATAAAGTGGTTGCGAATAAAATAGTATACAAACCTCGACAGGAAGTTTCCTTAGTCTCGAGATAATAGCTGATTTCGACGCTTCGCGTCTCAATCAGCTAACTAATCTCTCGACAGTAATGAAACACTTCCCATCTCGGGCTGTAATATACTATTTCCGTAGTGATTTTCTTAATGTCAGCTATAATTTCTTGATGGTTATTTGCATCGTGGATAAATATGGGCGGGATCCTTATTTTAGTGGTTGCTTCGCTACTGCTGTGGCTTGCTGCTGGGGGACATTCTATGTCAGAATTCTTAGGCTTCTGCGATAATATGCCAATGCTTTAAATTACTTCATTTAATGATTTTAGGGATTGATCATCAGAAATTAATGTGTCTTCTGTTGTACAATCTGCTTCCATTTCAGATTCTGAAGTGAACTCACCTTCTTCTGGCTGTTGTATGTTTTCCACATCAACGTGCTTGTTTCCGTTTTCTATCTGTTTCTTCATATTCATTCTAACATTACAATTCTAATACAATTTGGTTCGAAATTTTGCAATCTTCTTGCGTAGATTGTAGGCTTCATCTTTAAGTAATCTTTTTCTTAATTCATTCAGTGGGATGTTTTCTTCATCATCTTTTGTTGGTAAAATATTATGCCAGCATTGCTCTATGACTACTGTTAGTTTAAAGCTGATCCACGTCATGATAAAATTTAACCAAGCACCCTTTAAAGTGTAATTTCGTATTGATACACTAATGTCTGTACATTTTTCTAGCAGTTACCATAACAAATTTACTGTTCTACTAATTCGAGTTGGAATGATAATGTTTCGCCTGATATCTTTAAAAGCTGTATACTATAACGTTGTTTAAATCGATTCAACCATCCATCAATTTTTTTCTATAGAATTTTTGCTTTCTTCTGCAATATAATTCCGCTTACTAGAAATTTTTCTTGACTTCAGGAATCATTTATATAATACTCTTTTCATTTTTGGAGATATAGAAATGCATTGAGTATTAAGACATTTATAAATTAGAGCAAAATTGGGCCTAGGCAACCTGCACTCGGGACCCCAAGTTAATCTGATTACAAATATTTTCGTTGAAATCCGACTGGACAACTGCACTCGTCATTAACAGATAACCGGCTTAACCCTTTAATGAGGTGTCGTTATTGGAATATATAATATATTATATATGCTTCATTATTGAGACTAAAATGTTTAGAATAAAAAACAAAAAAAGTGTTTGCAAATAAAAGCAAAGTATGCCATGAAAATCTAAAAAATTCTTCAATAAATAATTGTAATAAAATCATATTTGACTCTTCAATGCAATTGAGTTTCACTTTGTCAGTGCCGATCTTTAAACATATAAGAACCCCATTTGATCATTAAGCCGCATGTTAATAAACGTACTAGAAGCCAGTGCACTTATCCATACGGAATAAAGGGGTCGCTTAAGTAGTTAGAAATGTTTACCTGTCCGAGTGTAGTTGTCCAGCGCCGACAAAACTAGAGGAAGCCCCGAATAACGTGTTACAAGGGAAGTCCCGAAAATGTGTTGTTCATTGTATCGAAGCTTTCACTGTTCACTATTTCCAGACGTAATGTGAAATTGTGGCTGTTCATGCGAGTGGGTAGTTCGCTGGAGTCTGAGTTCACTAAATCACGATTATACTGTGGTAATCTGCTTGGAGATGGAACCAGCGCTTTGCGAGTCGGATTTTTTAATTCGCCTCCGACATACCGGATGACAATAAGACCAGGACCACGCCTCTATTTCTTTTACTTAATAACGGATTTTGGTAAAACTTCATGCAATGATATTAAACATAATTTTGGATTGAGAGACCGATGTAATCAAAATGGCCGACTTGCAGTTTGACCAAAAATGTCATTAACTATGATTTTTAAATGGCTCATCCTGTATATTTTATGTTTTTCAAGATCTACGACTCAAATTTCATACGAAAGTGTTGCCAAATTTGCTGAAGTGTTACACAAAAATATTTGAAAAATTTATAAATATTTTTTTTCAGTTTTAAATAAAGATAAAGTTGCGCATGGTGCATGTCGTTAGATTGGTATTTAAATTTTCTATCGAATTGCACAATGGCTCTCTGCAGGTGCTATTTAAATAAATGAATTTTCCAGTTAAGCAAATTTTATTCGTTCCTGAAGGATTTGTTATTAATAAAATTGATAATATAGCTATTATTATAAGTTACTAGAGTCAATTAGAACAGATTTTCTCAAATCACGGCCTTCTATTGCAAAATAACATTTAAAAAAATGTTGTTTAAAAAAAATGAAAATTTTACATGGCTATCGTACATAATTTGAGCCGTACACTAAAAAAAATCTATAGGATGATTCATTTAAAAAATCAAAGATAATGGCAATTCCGGTGAAACTGGAAACCGACCATTTTAACTATATTCTTCTGTCAATTAGAAATTAAGCCTAGTATTCCTGTATCAAATTTCATCTAAATTGATTCATAAATACAGCAGTTATAAACATGGCTCTGGTCTCATATTCTCCAGATATATCCATATGTTACGTTTAAAAATGAGATAACAGAAATTGTTCTCCTTCTCATTAAGCAGATAATGTATACGACAAGTATATTTTGAACCTATCTGTTTAAAAATTCTTCTGATTAATATTTAAGTATGTTAGAGGATTTTAACGAGGTTGACAACTGATTCCGTTTCCATCGTGAAACAAAAGAGATATAAAGTGTCCACTAAAAAGTCGGCATAATATGGAAAAAATTTTAATTTTTGATTTTTCAAAAAAACTTTTTACGTCAATAATTTGTGCTTTGCACCGAGTGATTTTTACATGTTTAGAAAATGAAGTTTTTCGAAATTCGAAGACTTAATATTAAAGTTCAATTTATTTATGTGAACACTTTAAAGATTTATAATTGAGAAAAATAACATAAATTGTTAATTACTTCTCCAGATTTTTTTATTATTTACCAAAAAGTAGTATGTTTGCATAAATTTTACGTTTTTTATGCAAGTCGCTTTTTAGGAGAAATATGTTTCAATTCGAATTAATATCTATTTAAATGGCTTCTAGAAACTAATCTAGCCCTGTTAATAAATTACTGTTACAAAAATACTGTAAATATTCTTTTACAGTTGTCTAAATGAGGAAATTTTTCTTTATCCAACTACATGTTCTAAAAAATTTGAATTTTAATATTGTCTTGGCATGTGAAATTTTGAAAAATATTTAAAAAACTGAAAAATGAATTTTTAGCTAAAGTAAAAAATAGGGTTTTTCTGGCCTTGAGATTGTTCAGTTAGCTAAAAACTCTAAAAAAATCTCATTGAAATCTTACTTAATTTCCGAAAAATGGCACTTTTCGGATTTTGACAATTTCGAAAAACACCATTTTCTAATTAAGTAAAAATCACTCGGTATATTTGATACGGGGTGGGTAAATAGGTTTTTAGACAAGCACAAATTATTGAAGTAAAAAGTTTCTTTGAAAAATTACAAATAAATAGTTTTCCCATATTATGCCGACCTTTTGGCGAACACTGTATAATTGAAATGTAAGAAAGGTAAACATTTGTATACAAAAACGCTCTATTTAGCAAACTACTTACTAAAGGGCCGGGACCCCGTTTTAGTACAATGAGTTTTTAGATATTCTCATGTAAGGCATATACTGTTTATTATCACAAAATAGCTGAATGACAACTCTAGGGTAAGAAAATTTGCATAGTTTGGTTAAGATGCTATACCATATATTTCTCTACAGCTGTTTTACGGAAGTCTAATGCGAAATGCCTCATTATGGGTCCAGTATAATAGACGTAGTATTTCGTTGTGAGCCATTTGATGTGGCTGGAACACGTTGGAATTCACTTCGATTTGTCATTGCTGAGATTGTGTTCGATTTGGTCGTCGTTGTAAATGTTTGTACTAGTAGATTTATCTGGTCGTTGTTGTACACTTCTGCATGAGCAAAATTTATTGCTATAAGGTTATGAACTAAAGATATAATGAATTTAGAGTAATTGAACTTTTGGGTAAATATTTTGACAGTTGACATTTAGAATATAAAACAACTTTAACTGTGAACAAATTTGTGTTAATTTACAGATAGGGAACTTTTAAATATTAGTGTATGTCTAGAACTATATATGAGAATTCTCATACAAAATTATAATATTTAATCAGAATTTGACGTATTACAATTTTAATTACATCTGTAATGGATATAAATAGTTACAATAAGTAAATAATTTATGTAAATGTTATTAAGCATATGATTTAACATTCTACCTTAAATTATTGAAGTTGCAATTTATTATTATTAATCTGTTAACTAATACTTCTTCTCTATTGTAGTATTCGGTTCGCATTCGCCGAAATTCGTATGATGGCGATTTTAGTGATGGCCGCATACCGTTTTGAGCGAAACAAGCAGCTTGCACAGTTTCGCGTTCGATAATTCGATGGGGGAGTTAGTTTGCATTCGATTCTTTTAGTACCCCACGCCGTTAGCAAATTTAGAGTTTAGAAGTTTTGGACATGAAAGTCCGCGGCATTGGCAGAATAATTGCAAGCAGGCTGCGGATTTCTGAACACATGGTCCATATTCTTGGAGTGAATTATTTTTGAAATGTTTTTTTGTCCACTTTCATGTGTACGCGTGTGGCTTATTTAAGCGAATTTCTAGCTCCACCTACCAATTGTTCCCATATCTACAGTGGCTCTCGTAAATTAATCAATTGCACCTGTCAGTTGCCATTTCGTGACGCTTCGATTGCGTGGCCCTTATGAAGTCTTGGGCATCTGGATTAGTTTACGTTGATTCCTGTCGAATCCGTCTTGCCGCTGGAAGCTCTGTGCAGCTTTTGATTAACAGTAATCACGATTGATGATTTTTTTTTCGCCGGAAACGAGATTGGCCTCCAGATGTCCTTGGCTACAGCTGAGCTAAGTATCTCTTAATCAAGGCCACTGAAATACTAGCCTTTTATTGAGGCCGTTGTACCGATTCTATGATACCATTTGATTGTGTATGTTGCAACGTTTTGAGACAGCTGGTTGATTCCGTCAGAACATCCCGGATTTTTATTTGCTCAAATGATATTCAGTTAATACACCATCATCCAACGTTCAGTTGTTTTACAGTTCATCACATTAATGTAAGTTTAATTGTACTGCATACACCTATTTGCCCTTTGTACGTATAAGTAAAGTCTGTGATAATTTATGCTGGTACAGCCTTGTAGCAATGATTGAGGTGCACCCTATGTAACCTTAAATGTAGGCACCACTGTACTGGTCATTGTATGAATTTACTCCAATTAAATGTTTTAAATTGTTACTGCTTTCGTAGATCTTATTTCGTTGCTGCAACCTGACCTTATTTGCTCTTTCTTGCAGGAGTATTGTGCATATGACTACGCTATTTCAGTTTATTAGTTTTCTCGATGCTATCGGGGCACAATAGACGTGAGTCAAAACTTGTTGGCGCCCGTAACAATTATATATGTATTTAGCCTTACTTTCGAACCAACCCGTATTCACTGAGTGAGCCGGCCGGCGATTGTACCCTCATAGTCTCGCGATTGTGAGAATTAGTCACTTTACGATTTTGGAACTTTAGTCTAAATTTTCCTAACATGTTTTAAAGAGCATGTCGCCCACTAAGTAATTGTCAGTATTATAAACGTTGGTCCTTTGATTGAACCTATGATGCTCTATCGATATATTGATAAATAGCTAACGGTTGTCTTGCCAATTAGTGTATGAGGTAAGATTGGAATAAGAAACTTTTTTTTTTAGTTTGGCATTGAAGTTCCCCATTATGATGGTTTGGTCGATTCGTTTTCTATGACTGTCACTTCTTCATCAAAAGTCTCAACTTCCCCGCCAGCATGCTTTGTTGTTGGTGAATAGACCTGCATAATTTTAGATTTTATTTTGTTTTGTTCCATTAGAATATAAGCTACTCAGTTTGAGATTCTAAACTTTGTCAATTGTGATTTAAGTCATTAATTTATGAAGAATCCTACATCGCCGTATGTTTCATTTTAATTTTCTTTGTAGTATAACCTGTTTCATGAATTTAGGTCTATACACTGTTCTTCTCTTCTCATTACTTCTTAAAGTCCTAATATGTCCCATTTCATCTTTTTTAGTTCTTCTTCTAATTCGTACATTTTTTCGCCTTGGTGATGGATCTTACATTGTATGTTTCTATGTAGATCTTGTACCTCCTCCATGTACCGTGGAAAACCATCAGGCGGATCACTTAAGCGATGTACGAAATGTTGGACTTCGGCAACGTAAGAAAATTGAAGTTGTATAAAGAGATCGAAGGCCTAATAAAAGTAGGGGAAGAAGAACACACCCAAGAGTATAAGAAAAACCACAAGAGTCATGAAATCCGGATGGTTCCAAAAGGAGTACCAAAGCAAACGTTACAATATAATTTCATAGGAAAACAAATTGGATAGGCAAAGTGATGTTGAAGTCGGAGCAGGTAAATACAGGGCCGAGCCAAGGGTATCTGCCGCCCGGGTGCAAGATATAGTTTGCCGCCCCTATAGCGTATAGCTCCTTAGACGTAAATAGTGTTAATTTTAAAATTCTGCGTTGCCTTGATAACTGTAACTTGTTTTAAAAAATAAAAAAATATAAAGGTTATTATAAACTTTATTATTTGTATAAATTAAAAAATTAAATATTTAAAACAACTAACATAATGCTTTAATAGTTATAAAACAAAGTATTGCTTAAATTATTTATTATTAGTAACTTAGAAGTTATAAACATGAACTAAAAACTACATAAATTCTAAATTTAAATATCAAAAGCGACTTTTCTTGCTTTTTTAATTGCAAATTCTCGTATTAAATCCGTCATATCTAACGCCTGGCAGATCTCTTCCTCGATGCTTATTACAGCCAAATTTGTAAGTCTGTTCTGGCTCATAGTAGATCTCAAATAGTTTTTAATTATTTTTAATTTTGAAAACAATCTCTCACCATGAGCCACAGTGACAGGAATCGTTAAAAAAATTCGTAGGGCTACAGATAAATTCGGGAAAGTGCTAATTAAATCATTAGCCACAAGGTATTCTAAAGTTTCCTTGGCCGAAGTCGTATTGCTTTTATTATAAATGGACAATATTTCAATTTCATTGCACAAATCAATTGCATTAACATCCATTTGTTTTGTAGATGAATCGGTTAATTTAATTTGTAAATCCATACAACATTTCATTAATTCTTCTTTATCTATAGATAAAGAGCCTAAATTATTTAAAAAGCCAAAATAGGAGTTGCACTCGTTTAACTGTTCAAATCTGTCATTTAATTTTGATATTACTATATCAAGAATATAAAAATAAAAATTGACTTTGAAATTCAACTCTGGTGATTCGATTGATTCATCTCTATGTTCATAATAAAAAAAAACCTTTGCTTTTCTCGGTCTAACCAAGCCTACAGCTGGAAAAACACTTTCGCAGTCTATATCTTCAGCAATTTTTTTGCCTCATTAAGCATAGCTGTAAAACTACCTTCAGATCGTATTTCAATGAAAAAAATTTGAATTTCTGTCAACATTTTTACAGTTTCTGGTAAAATAATATTAGATTTTTGCATGATTTTGCTTACAGTGTTAGTAGAAGGAGGCGAGAAACCCCCTCCACTTTTTATTCGATTAAGCCACGCCCCCTTAATTCGCGGTTTTATTCGCGGATTTCGCGGAATTTTCGCGGATTGACCCAATTAATTCCGCGGTTTGATCTAATTAATTTCGCGGTTTGATCTAATTAATCACATATGAAGTTTGATATGTAATTTACATATGTGCTACTGATTAAATTACGCATTAGATTTTTTTAATTTGCTTCTGGAATTACGCTTCGGACTTCGGCGGCCATCTTGGATTTCTGGCGGGAATATTTGAAATTTGAATTTTTTCCGATTTTTTTTTCTAAGTTCCATTATTTGAATTTAAATCTCCCGGGGTGTCGGCCATCTTGGTGCGCGCGCACTTCTCACGGCGGTTGTTTTTAAATTTGAATTTTCGCGGAAATATTTTGAATTTCAAACTGGTAGATCTCTTTCTCTCTTCTGCCCCATTGGCTGTCTCTCTCGTGTATTGCAGAATGGCTGTTTATATTTAAAAAAATCTCAGCCCGACCGGGATTTGAACCCCTTACGTTCGTGTTGCACAAATTTAGCTACATCCATTAGTGCCACAACACCACGGAGCTGCTTCAGATTTAATGTGAATATCGGAAAGCCATTTCACTACTGTGACGCTACGAGTCTGTGTTTTAAACAACTTATTTTTTCGAAAATTTAAATTTTAAGAACTGAAATGTGTAGCTTGGTGTGATTAAGGATATATGCAATTTTTAAAAAATTGATTTCGCCCGTGATTTCATCAGAATTAATGATTTTATTTTTATCGTTAGGCCCGGTATTACAAACAGTCAGTGAAAGTTTGCACTTCGGATTCTGCGAATATAGTCCCGAAATAGTTTAAAATATACTCAAAATTAATTACTTATGTTATATAGCGAGATCATAATTACGCGGCGGTTATTTTCAATTTTCAACATAAAATGTGTAATTATTCGCAATGGTTTTTGCAGCACAGACAATGGAATTTGCTATGATATCACCGACTCTGTAGAACTTTCTATTTCGTCATCCTCAAATGGCTTAACCGGTCGCATATTTGAGTTCGCTAGATGGCACAACGCGGACCTGGAATGCCGGGCGCTGATTGGTCGCCAACTTCGTGTCCTTCTTGAATGACGTTTGAATTTGAACCGATGATTCTTATTAGTTTTAATTTTATTGTAATCTTTTTTTTTACTTACGTAAGTGCACTTGTTGCATATTAGCACCAATAAATATCTATCTATCTATAGATAAACAAACAAGATTTACCCTGTTTTGGTGTTAAGAAATCATCCGATTCAGAAACTACTTAAGCTGAATTGTATGAAACAATAAATAAGTAGTTATACTTATTTATTATTTTGAATTTCGTTGTCTTTTAATACGTGTTGGAGTCGCTGCTTATATTATTTTCTTGCAAAGCTACTGCAGTTTGTGTTGATGTACTTTAAAAGATCTATGAAAATTTATTTTTGTTATAACCTAAATTTTGTTTTCAATTGTATTATGTTCATATTATTTTTGGAATGTTTTAGCGCTAATATATGAGTGACTTAACAAATATTTGTCTGTTATTTTAATTTAAAAAAAAAGCTTCCTGCGATGTCCCATGACTGGAATCGAACCAGCGATCACAGCAAAAAATTTCCATTAAACGATGCTGGTTACAGTTTAAAAAGGACAGACCAGATCTAAAAGAACACGAGTTGATGTCGAGACTAGAGAGAGAGATCCGGCAACAATGTACCTATTCAGAAAATATAACCTTAAACTGAAAACAACCTAACCTAGCAGAAAAAGTGTCAGTTTGCATTAGGGGAGTTTAGTTGCCGCAGAGGTACTGCCAACAAAATTACTAGATGGTCATACAGCATCTCACATAAATTTTCACAAAAATCGACATCATGTCATATAAATTATACAAAAACTGTCATCATGTCACTTGAAATTATATAAAAAACGACATTTTTACTAAACACACGACGAAAATTGAACAAAAATCACACAATTACAAGCCATCTCACATAAATTTTCACAAAAATCGACATCATGTCATATAAATTATACAAAAACTGTCATCATGTCACTTGAAATTATACAAAAAACGACATTTTTACTAAACACACCACGAAAATTGAACAAAAATCACGCAATTACACGCCATCTCACATAAATTTTTACAAAAATCGACATCATGTTACATAAACTATGCATAATTTTGCAAATGTTTTACACTTTTTATAAAATGCATCGCTCAAAATTAAAAGAAATAGCAATTTCATTGAAAAAATCTACTACCACAATCATTTCGATAAACAAAATTCAAAAAAATCTTATACTTTTGACGGAAATATATGTATGTTGACCACAAATTAACATAATTTTTAAATAAAAACGCGCAATTCGTTGAAAAAAATATTCTGACACCACCAAAACACGCAATTTCATTGAAAAATATATATATGTTGTCCACAAATTAACATAAATTGAATAAAAACACGTAATTTTGTTGAAAAAATGTTCTGGCTGTAAATAATTTTGCAAATGTTTTACACTTTTTATAAAATGCACCGCTCAAAATTAAAAGAAATAGCAATTTCATTGAAAAAATCTACTAACACAATCATTTCGATAAACAAAATTCAAAAAATCTTATACTTTTGACGGAAATATATGTATGTTGACCACAAATTAACATAATTTTTAAATAAAAACGCGCAATTCGTTGAAAAAAAATATTCTGACACCACCAAAACACGCAATTTCATTGAAAAATATATATATGTTGTCCACAAATTAACATAAATTTGAATAAAAACACGTAATTTTGTTGAAAAAATGTTCTGGCCCCGTCATTTCACTTAAAATTTTACAAAACTGCCATCATAACACTTGAAATTATACAAAATATATGTATGTTTATCACAAATTAACATAAACCTGAATAAAACACACAATTTCGTTGAAAAATTTGCAAATGTTTTACACTTTTTATAAAATGTGTCGCTCAAAATTAAAAGAAATCACAATTTTTAAATTATATCACGCCATTATGAAATCGTAGATTGATTTTTTTTGAAATTTTACACTTTGTAACTGTAAAATAACTTCAAATACTAATATTTTAGCTTTAGATTTTGTAATTATTGCAGATTCGTGAAAAACAAAAGCAGAGTAGAAATAAAAAACACAAACACTTTGTAATAAACAAATATATTGTTCTTATTTTCGTATAATACTTAATAATATAAATATAAATGTACAGCAGAATGTCTTATTTCA
This sequence comes from Agriotes lineatus, assembly GCA_940337035.1. Taxonomy (NCBI): domain Eukaryota; kingdom Metazoa; phylum Arthropoda; class Insecta; order Coleoptera; family Elateridae; genus Agriotes; species Agriotes lineatus. The sequence continues at coordinate 138,800,006 of OW679196.1, read as the reverse complement.
AAAAATTCGCTAGCAATTTACAAAACTGTAGTTTGAGGTGCACGACATTTCAAATTAAAAAGACTGCAAGTAATAAAATCAGAATTTCATTGTGTAATTTTAAAGTTTAAGATGCACCCAATCTAGAATTCCCTTCGTTTTTGGTGATGATGACATCTGCCTTAGAGGCGTTTTTCTAACGGCCCTTTTTTGGAGGCGTTTCCTTATCGATGTTCTTCTGACTGAACCTTTTTGATGTGGACTTGGATGAGTAGCTGGTGTTTTTAATTTATATTCTAAATCAGACTCGCAGTTATCAGTTTCCATTCCGGTTTTTCCTATAGTACCAGTCGGGGTTGGCTTCTTTTGCTGTTTAGGTTTAGCTAGCAGCACATTAGGAACGTTAAGGTCTTTGATGTAATCAGCAAACTGTAGGCGTCCGGGTGGATTAATAGTTTTTCGAGGCCGCAGAATGTCGTGAATTAAATCGACTATGTTAGACGCCGGTAAAATTTCACCCTTTATAGTAACGGTGCCCTTGTGATCCCAGCTCACATCGCTTGAGGTACTCAAAATGCGTAGGAAAACTTCAGCTTTTTTCTTAAAAGTTTTAGGAAGTGTAGATAAAATAACGGCATTTGATAGGCTGTCACTGGTTGTTTCAATAGGTATTTTGATTGGCTGCCGCGCCTGGTTTGTGAAATGAAGGAATCGTTGTAAAACCTGATTGTACTGGATCCATTTATCGTAATCAGTTAATTTGGACTTTAAAACTTTTTGCATTTCGTCATCAAGCTGTGATAATATATTTTTCTCCGCATCATCGCCAGACTTAAGACGCTGGACAAATTCCGGCGATACAATCAACATCTTCCGCTCTTTGTCCATTTTAGTCGAAAAGGAGCTCAGTCGTTTGTTCTGGTAGAGCCGTCGTGAATAAACTAGCTTAAAATCAAGGCTTTCATAATAAATATATAAAAAAAAATATGACAGGTACGGGAATCGAACCCGTATTCTCTCTCGAGATCAGAGCTTGAATCTGACGCCTTAACCATTCGGCCAACCTGCCTCCCTATATAAACGATCACACTCTGCATAATTAAGAAAACATATAGTTTAAAAGTCTTCTATTTGCAATTTCAAACAATATTTCATATAAATTAAGCCATGTACAAATTTCTTAATCAGGTTTTGATATATTTTATCGAAAGACTGGACCCTCAGCTGCCGTTTTATTATTTGTCGAGATGCGTCATCGTTGAATTTACAAGTGCCATCCTGTCTGCTGTGTGACGTAGGTAATGTATCCACCCCTTTTTATTTTAAAATTCTATAAAATCAGAGGTCCAAACTGCTGCCGCATCAGGTAACAGAGTACAATGGTTTAAAACGTGTTAGTGCGGCATCAGTCGGGCCTCTGTTTTTATAGAATTTTAAAATAAAAAGGGGTGGATACATTACCTACGTCACATCGCAGACAGGCTGGCTCTTGTAAAATTCATCGATGACGCATCACGACAAATAGTAATAAAACGGCAGCTGAGGGTCCAGTCTTTCGATAAAATATATCAAAACCTGATTAAGAAATTTGTACATGGCTTAATTTATATGAAATATTGTTTGAAATTGCAAATAGAAGACTTTTAAACTATATGTTTTCTTAATTATGCAGAGTGTGATCGTTTATATAGGGAGGCAGGTTGGCCGAATGGTTAAGGCGTCAGATTCAAGCTCTGATCTCGAGAGAGAATACGGGTTCGATTCCCGTACCTGTCATATTTTTTTTTTATATATTTATTATGAAAGCCTTGATTTTAAGCTAGTTTATTCACGACGGCTCTACCAGAACAAACGACTGAGCTCCTTTTCGACTAAAATGGACAAAGAGCGGAAGATGTTGATTGTATCGCCGGAATTTGTCCAGCGTCTTAAGTCTGGCGATGATGCGGAGAAAAATATATTATCACAGCTTGATGACGAAATGCAAAAAGTTTTAAAGTCCAAATTAACTGATTACGATAAATGGATCCAGTACAATCAGGTTTACAACGATTCCTTCATTTCACAAACCAGGCGCGGCAGCCAATCAAAATACCTATTGAAACAACCAGTGACAGCCTATCAAATGCCGTTATTTTATCTACACTTCCTAAAACTTTTAAGAAAAAAGCTGAAGTTTTCCTACGCATTTTGAGTACCTCAAGCGATGTGAGCTGGGATCACAAGGGCACCGTTACTATAAAGGGTGAAATTTTACCGGCGTCTAACATAGTCGATTTAATTCACGACATTCTGCGGCCTCGAAAAACTATTAATCCACCCGGACGCCTACAGTTTGCTGATTACATCAAAGACCTTAACGTTCCTAATGTGCTGCTAGCTAAACCTAAACAGCAAAAGAAGCCAACCCCGACTGGTACTATAGGAAAAACCGGAATGGAAACTGATAACTGCGAGTCTGATTTAGAATATAAATTAAAAACACCAGCTACTCATCCAAGTCCACATCAAAAAGGTTCAGTCAGAAGAACATCGATAAGGAAACGCCTCCAAAAAAGGGCCGTTAGAAAAACGCCTCTAAGGCAGATGTCATCATCACCAAAAACGAAGGGAATTCTAGATTGGGTGCATCTTAAACTTTAAAATTACACAATGAAATTCTGATTTTATTACTTGCAGTCTTTTTAATTTGAAATGTCGTGCACCTCAAACTACAGTTTTGTAAATTGCTAGCGAATTTTTTGAAATAAGACATTCTGCTGTACATTTATATTTATATTATTAAGTATTATACGAAAATAAGAACAATATATTTGTTTATTACAAAGTGTTTGTGTTTTTTATTTCTACTCTGCTTTTGTTTTTCACGAATCTGCAATAATTACAAAATCTAAAGCTAAAATATTAGTATTTGAAGTTATTTTACAGTTACAAAGTGTAAAATTTCAAAAAAAATCAATCTACGATTTCATAATGGCGTGATATAATTTAAAAATTGTGATTTCTTTTAATTTTGAGCGACACATTTTATAAAAAGTGTAAAACATTTGCAAATTTTTCAACGAAATTGTGTGTTTTATTCAGGTTTATGTTAATTTGTGATAAACATACATATATTTTGTATAATTTCAAGTGTTATGATGGCAGTTTTGTAAAATTTTAAGTGAAATGACGGGGCCAGAACATTTTTTCAACAAAATTACGTGTTTTTATTCAAATTTATGTTAATTTGTGGACAACATATATATATTTTTCAATGAAATTGCGTGTTTTGGTGGTGTCAGAATATTTTTTTTCAACGAATTGCGCGTTTTTATTTAAAAATTATGTTAATTTGTGGTCAACATACATATATTTCCGTCAAAAGTATAAGATTTTTTGAATTTTGTTTATCGAAATGATTGTGTTAGTAGATTTTTTCAATGAAATTGCTATTTCTTTTAATTTTGAGCGGTGCATTTTATAAAAAGTGTAAAACATTTGCAAAATTATTTACAGCCAGAACATTTTTTCAACAAAATTACGTGTTTTTATTCAATTTATGTTAATTTGTGGACAACATATATATATTTTTCAATGAAATTGCGTGTTTTGGTGGTGTCAGAATATTTTTTTCAACGAATTGCGCGTTTTTATTTAAAAATTATGTTAATTTGTGGTCAACATACATATATTTCCGTCAAAAGTATAAGATTTTTTTGAATTTTGTTTATCGAAATGATTGTGGTAGTAGATTTTTTCAATGAAATTGCTATTTCTTTTAATTTTGAGCGATGCATTTTATAAAAAGTGTAAAACATTTGCAAAATTATGCATAGTTTATGTAACATGATGTCGATTTTTGTAAAAATTTATGTGAGATGGCGTGTAATTGCGTGATTTTTGTTCAATTTTCGTGGTGTGTTTAGTAAAAATGTCGTTTTTTGTATAATTTCAAGTGACATGATGACAGTTTTTGTATAATTTATATGACATGATGTCGATTTTTGTGAAAATTTATGTGAGATGGCTTGTAATTGTGTGATTTTTGTTCAATTTTCGTCGTGTGTTTAGTAAAAATGTCGTTTTTTATATAATTTCAAGTGACATGATGACAGTTTTTGTATAATTTATATGACATGATGTCGATTTTTGTGAAAATTTATGTGAGATGCTGTATGACCATCTAGTAATTTTGTTGGCAGTACCTCTGCGGCAACTAAACTCCCCTAATGCAAACTGACACTTTTTCTGCTAGGTTAGGTTGTTTTCAGTTTAAGGTTATATTTTCTGAATAGGTACATTGTTGCCGGATCTCTCTCTCTAGTCTCGACATCAACTCGTGTTCTTTTAGATCTGGTCTGTCCTTTTTAAACTGTAACCAGCATCGTTTAATGGAAATTTTTTGCTGTGATCGCTGGTTCGATTCCAGTCATGGGACATCGCAGGAAGCTTTTTTTTTAAATTAAAATAACAGACAAATATTTGTTAAGTCACTCATATATTAGCGCTAAAACATTCCAAAAATAATATGAACATAATACAATTGAAAACAAAATTTAGGTTATAACAAAAATAAATTTTCATAGATCTTTTAAAGTACATCAACACAAACTGCAGTAGCTTTGCAAGAAAATAATATAAGCAGCGACTCCAACACGTATTAAAAGACAACGAAATTCAAAATAATAAATAAGTATAACTACTTATTTATTGTTTCATACAATTCAGCTTAAGTAGTTTCTGAATCGGATGATTTCTTAACACCAAAACAGGGTAAATCTTGTTTGTTTATCTATAGATAGATAGATATTTATTGGTGCTAATATGCAACAAGTGCACTTACGTAAGTAAAAAAAAAGATTACAATAAAATTAAAACTAATAAGAATCATCGGTTCAAATTCAAACGTCATTCAAGAAGGACACGAAGTTGGCGACCAATCAGCGCCCGGCATTCCAGGTCCGCGTTGTGCCATCTAGCGAACTCCATCTAGCGAACTCAAATATGCGACCGGTTAAGCCATTTGAGGATGACGAAATAGAAAGTTCTACAGAGTCGGTGATATCATAGCAAATTCCATTGTCTGTGCTGCAAAAACCATTGCGAATAATTACACATTTTATGTTGAAAATTGAAAATAACCGCCGCGTAATTATGATCTCGCTATATAAAATAAGTAATTAATTTTGAGTATATTTTAAACTATTTCGGGACTATATTCGCAGAATCCGAAGTGCAAACTTTCACTGACTGTTTGTAATACCGGGCCTAACGATAAAAATAAAATCATTAATTCTGATGAAATCACGGGCGAAATCAATTTTTTAAAAATTGCATATATCCTTAATCACACCAAGCTACACATTTCAGTTCTTAAAATTTAAATTTTCGAAAAAATAAGTTGTTTAAAACACAGACTCGTAGCGTCACAGTAGTGAAATGGCTTTCCGATATTCACATTAAATCTGAAGCAGCTCCGTGGTGTTGTGGCACTAATGGATGTAGCTAAATTTGTGCAACACGAACGTAAGGGGTTCAAATCCCGGTCGGGCTGAGATTTTTTTAAATATAAACAGCCATTCTGCAATACACGAGAGAGACAGCCAATGGGGCAGAAGAGAGAAAGAGATCTACCAGTTTGAAATTCAAAATATTTCCGCGAAAATTCAAATTTAAAAACAACCGCCGTGAGAAGTGCGCGCGCACCAAGATGGCCGACACCCCGGGAGATTTAAATTCAAATAATGGAACTTAGAAAAAAAATCGGAAAAAATTCAAATTTCAAATATTCCCGCCAGAAATCCAAGATGGCCGCCGAAGTCCGAAGCGTAATTCCAGAAGCAAATTAAAAAAATCTAATGCGTAATTTAATCAGTAGCACATATGTAAATTACATATCAAACTTCATATGTGATTAATTAGATCAAACCGCGAAATTAATTAGATCAAACCGCGGAATTAATTGGGTCAATCCGCGAAAATTCCGCGAAATCCGCGAATAAAACCGCGAATTAAGGGGGCGTGGCTTAATCGAATAAAAAGTGGAGGGGGTTTCTCGCCTCCTTCTACTAGTGTTTATTTTTGATAAAATATTGTACCAAATTACTAGAGAACACACAAATTTATATGATTTTATGTTTATTAATTAGTGACTTTGCAAGGTTTGTTGTGTCATTGTCTCTGATGTTCATTATAAAGGGAAAAGAGAGGCTTCATAATGTTGTTTCTAAATGTAATCTAATGGGTGTTAATGGCATCGATTCTACTCTCCCACCGTGTATCAGATAAAGGTTTTACAGTTATGGTAGAAGTTCTTTCAGAGAATATGCAACGGTAGTGGAGGCTGAAAAAAAAAACATATATTTCTGATTAATAGCAAAGAAATGTGTTACTTCAAGCGAACGTTTTCGAGCATCAGTGACAACTAAATTAAGACTATGAGCTGCACAAGGGACAAAAAAGGCTCTAGGATTTATATCAAGATTCTTTTTTGCAGCCCATTATGTTTGCCTGTCATGTGGCACCGTTGTCATATCCCTGCCCTCGCATATCTTAATATCAATATTAATTCTTTTAAATAATTCAATAAAAGCCGTTAGTCCTTCACCAGTTGTATCTGTAACTGGCAGAACCCTAAAAAATGCTCTCTAATTTCTATACCCTTTGAAATATCATTAATGAAAACGAACCTGACAACTACAGTTATTTGTTCTTCGTGACTCACATCAGGTGTACAATCTAATATAATTGAATAATATTTACACAATTTTAAAGTTTCGATTATATTTTGCTGACTTTTTCACCTATTAGACAAATTAATTCATTTGGATGTTATCACCTAAATAATGTGGCATATTATTGGTATCTTTTTGAATTCTGCCAATATGTTCCGCCATTATATTATCGAATTTTGCAATTGATTCAATTAGCTTCATAAAATTACCATTGCCTTTTTCGAAAAGTGTTTGATTACTTCCTCTAAAAGCTGCATTTTGTCCAGCTAAATACTGTATGACACAAATGATTCGTTCAATAATTGACGTCCATCGTTGTTTTCCATCTTAATTAATTTTGGTTGACTGAGTCAACAGTTGTCCTTTTTCAATCGATTTTTTTAGCTCGACCCATTTCTTAACACTCTCAAAATGCCCCTTACTTTTTTCGTGCCTGTCTAAATTTTGAGATAAGTGTCGCCAGTCAGTATAACCTTTATCATCGTTAAAAACATTATCAGTAACTTTAAATAATTTGCAACAAAAACAAAATACAGAATTATTTGACTTAGAATAAACTAACCATGTTCTAGGAACTTTTTCATTATTGCTTAATTTTTTGTCATAATAAGTAGTTGAAAAAGATCTGTTTGAATCGTCTAATGGAAATGCAATATTTTTCAATTGTAATGGCCCCAATTCAAGAATAGACATTTTAATGTTATCTGTTAAAACTTGCGGCCAAAGAGCAGATCTTTCAATATTTCCATCCCAGCGTCCTCAGCAGCAACCTCGGTTGTGGTGGCAGAGCCGGATTAAAGGGGGGCTAAGGGGGCTGCAGCCTCGGGCCACCGAATTTCGGTGGCCTCGAATAGATTCGAAGGTTATAATCTAGTGCGGTTTCTAATAATTTAGATCCTTTTGTCCCCGTTGCATAAATGGGAATGGGGCCTCTAAAAAAATTTAGCCCTGGGCCTCACATATCCTTACTCCGGCTCTGGGTGGTGGTGAATCCGGTGTGTCCTGTGCATCCGCCTCGGATTTATTATTTTCTTGCCCTATTTCTGGATTTTCCATATGCGTGTCCTTGTTCGAATCAAGCTGTTCCTCCACTTGCAGGCTTGTTGATGGTTGTTCGACTGCAGCCGCCGTGGAAACAAAAAATTTTTTTAAGGAGCCAGCCAGTCCTTTTTTAATTTCGTCTTTTTCGGACTTTCTTTTTCGATACTGAAAGCCGGAAAGTCTCTTTCTGCCATCGGCCATCTGAATTAAGCACAAATAAATTCTAAGGATAGCGAAACAGAAATAAGCAGAAAAGTTCAAATGTTTAAAATAATGAAAAATACTTACGTTTTAAAACTTTCAACTTTAAAAAGCACTATATTATTTAGCTCTTGCTTGAAACGTTTAGCCTTTTTATTTCTGCTTAGTTCAGTACAATCTTACTAGCATTCAATCGCAAACTAAACTAACCCCCAATTGCCCTTTTTAAGTTTGTTATCGTATATGCCGGCGGCATGCATGAGCATGAAGCATGTTGCAACAAAGCACAAATACACAATTTACTCATTATTTTTGTGTCTAAAGAGGGCCGCTTAGTCTAGCTGATTTCGCTGATCTATATAGTTTCGTGTTTCATGACGCTGCACCATAGCGACAGAGCGATAACTCGTGTGTCGGTATAATCACCGTGTACAATAGCAAACGGCACCGACGCGACGTGTTTATAATAAAAATAAATTATAAGTAATAAATTATTATTGTATGCTTGCCGCCTTAAAAATGCAACCGTTTCTCTGTATCAAGTTACCTTTATACGAAAAAAAGCCAGACACAAGACTATAACTTGATAAAAAATGTTGCATTTTCTAATGCCGCAAGGCACAAGCATACCTATCTTAAATTTCTTTCATTTTTCATTTTGCCGCCCCAAATAGTTTGCCGCCCGGGTGCTGTGCACGCTTTGCACCCCAGGCACGGCTCGGCTCTGGGTAAATAGCCTAATCTTGAAGAGCAAGAAGAAGAACAGGAAGAAAGAAAATCTCTTTATACTTTTCTAAAGCTACAGGTAGTAATAGGTTGGGCAGATTGTTCATTGCCATATAGATTACTTAAAACATTGTTTGGGCTGATATGTACAATACAAGATGATACGAACTCATGCGCTAATTACCCGCGAGGTAGGGCCTAATCGCCATACATGTTAATTCAAGCGCCCAAATTAAAGACAAGAAACGCCTCGCCGGCAACTTGGTTCGACAAAAGCAAAGCTGAAATCTGCAACGCGACAGATTTCAGCTAACTCAAGTAAACAGCACCATAAAAAAATCCAGCGCAAAGCGCGCGAAGGCTCCAATAAACAAATGCCGCCACCGCTCGAACAAAGGCATTCGCAGTCCCAACGGAGACGATTTTAAACAATTCGGCCGCCGCACAGAAATATGCCCGAGTACGCACAAAAATCTTGGGCGAAAACTCAATGCCCCCGGCCCATGTTTGAAATGGACTGAAAGGCAGTAGAGAATGCGCCTTTAGGAAATACACAAAGGAAATCAGATTAAATCATGCATGCAACGGATTAGCCAAGTAAATAATAAGGAAAGGGTCCACTCGAGACGCTAGGCTTACGCCGGATCAGATTAACAGGGAATACGTCAACACAAGCGGCCGCGATCTAATCAAATGTAAATCGCGAATAAAACACATCTCGGCTAATATCATCACATACCTAGGCGTGTAATATATCATTAAACTCGCCTCGACGTCAGGAAGACGATGGGCCAACTTAAAAAGGCCGCACTCATTAATTAAACACGCTACGACAACAAATTATTAAAATAACCAATTATCTCCCACTTGAGGCCAAATTGCCATCCGGGAGAATCACAGAGGGGGTGGAAGGCCTTTATAAGAAAATAGCGCAGCAATATTCATCATTCGATCGATTTACTAATCTCGAACAAACAACCCTCCTCTTCAACCAGCGTCTCCAGCATCTTCAGGGCTGCACTACGCTCCGTGCCATCACCATCGAGCTCCGACAGCATCTCCAGCCGCTCGAGCTCCGCCAGCATTTCCAGCCACTCGAGGACTGCACTACGCTCCGTGCCCTCGCCATCGAGCTCCGCCAACATCAGATCCCCGATGTTCCGTGAGCCGGAAGATGCTACCATGTCTCCAAACACTCAAGCCCGGATCCAGCGTTTGTCGGGCCCTCGCCCCCTAGTTCCCCCGAGTCCTCATTCCTCCAGGAGGCTCGTCAGAGCCTGCACTCGCGAGTCACCCCGGAAGCAGGAACGCTCCAGGCCACCGCCCCCGAAGACACAGAGGACACGAGGCCTTCGAAGTAGACACACCAAAGGGCCGCCCGTGGCTTCGCATTCCCCAGGTCCGCCTCACGTGCCGCCCCCGCAGACTCGAGCAGGAATTGTTCCTCAGCCCTTCGGAAACCGCTGAGTTCGAACAATTGTGGGAGGACATCCCCCGAGAGGCCTCTCCTCGACACACGCTGCACGAGGTACAGCTGCCCCCACGCCGCTCCCCCGACGCCGCCCCCCGCTCCCCGCTCCACAGAAGGAACGGACCCACGGAGGAACGCGCGATTGCGTTTACGCTCCCCCTTGCCCACCGGCACGAGCCACGACGCATTCCAGGAGCTCGACACTTTCCAGGAGCTCGACGCTTTCCTCCCCGACAGTGTTGGGGGACCGCGATCGAACCTTAGGTGAAAGCCCCGCTACCGAATGTGGGCGTACGCAGTCGCTCGTACACCCCAGACTATTGTAGGCTAGAACCATGTATATATAGTAGATATTAAATGTTAGATTAGTATAGATATTAATGGTTTCTTGTTATCTGGTGGAGAATAAAATAAACGCTAAAACCCACCGGGTTGCAAACATTGGTTCCTCAGCTCTGTGTCTCTTTGTCTCCACTCCCAATCCGCTGAGCTAGGTTGGGGAAAATCGCCATAGCTAACCATCGCCACACCCTCGTGTTAAAGATTTGCATTTTTGTTCCATTTTATATAATCTTAGCAATATGCTTTTATATTAGATCGCTTTGTTCATTACTATATCCATTATGCAGACCTAGTTACAAAGATGTAGGTAAAATTTAATTTACAAATAAAAATTGCGTCGCTATATAGCCCAAAAATTATATCTAATAAATAAAAAATACATATACTTAAAGAAGAGTGCCCCTAGCGAGGTTACAGCTCAATTTAAAGAAACTCCTAATAATACATATCACCTTACACATTGTTAAATAGTATTTACTTCAAAGAAATGCTAAGTTTCAGTTTTTATGTAGAACTTAGCAATAGAGCTATCGATCTGGATGTAGATAATAAACTACGACGCAAATTTATCGCTTAAAAATGCGTTTGGAGAGGCATATTTCTGCTATAGGAATATTTATGAGAAATTCCATCATTAGGTGATTACAATCGGTAGACGTGACTTTATGATTTTAACCCGTGACAGCTATTTAATTAATATCCACTTAAAGATAAGATATAGGTATATAAATAGCTTGATTTAAAATACTAGACCACGTCGGTTTACCCGGATGTCGTTCAGACTGTTTTTGTTCGGAAAGTTTGTAGAAGATGTGTTCGCAAACTCTTCCTTGGGGGAGACCACCTGTTGAAGGTGGCAAAAGATAACAACTTTCTCCATAATTCTGTCCTCTGGTCCATGTCTGATCAGTAATCTTTTACTCTGCCCCACTGTATATCTCTTCTTTCTTCATTTTGTTGCTTCTTCTTGCATTTCACATTGTTTCATTTTCCAATCTCTGATGCTTCTCATAATCTCTTGAGTAATGTTTCATCTTCCATTCTATACGTTATTTAACCACATTACCTGACCATATATTTTGTGTTTTATACATTGTATTTTGAGAAAAGTTCTTTACAGTTAATTTCTTATTGCATATCTTTTGTTTTATATTTAATTTGTCACTTGTCGCATTTCTGTTCAGTAGATTGATTCTCTTGTTTATTTCATATTACCCATGATTAGCTTGCATATAAAATTACTGGTGTCTTTATAGAAACGGCTACTTCACTGCTTGCAGCTCCGATTCTCTGGTTGACTTATTCTTCTAATTATTCGTTGTTACTTATTTGTACACTTTAATATAAGCAATTTCTTCAGAGGTTATTAGTATCTTATACTTTTTCATTTTTTATTGTCATATTACCTTTCTCTAATTTCCTACGGAATTCTTTCATTCTTTCGTTGTGTTGCAGATCCTGTTTTTTTGTTCCTCGCGAATATTAACACTTTACTTGTTTTTTCCATTTTCAGGCTTTTTATTGCATAATGTTTCATTGCAACTTGCATTAGATTATATGTTGTAATATTTACTTTTGTGTTCTTTGAGTTGTTTGAAAATATCTTATTATTTTATTTGCATTCTTATAATTATGGGCTTTAGTAGAAACCAACCACTGAAATATGATACGTTCTAAATTTAGCACAGAATCGGAACGAGTCCAAAGCCAATTTACAGACGGAGGGCTGTTTTTAAGATCGGGCGGCGTTTTAGCAGGTAGTTTAAAATTATCGACGGGCCTTTTGCGGGAATTAGCCGAGAATCTCCATATGTGGGGCCATATTGTGAGGCCCGGGGCGACTGGGGGTGGCATTTTTAGAATGCGAGGGTTCTTAGGTTTTCTGGCAGTCTTTAGGCGAAGTCGCAACCGTGTGAACGTGAAGAAAGTTAATCCACGGCGGTGTAATTCCACCGCGATTATATGTGTTTTTGAAGTGGTTGAATTGTGTAAGTTATATGGAGTATAACTTATAAGAGAGCGGATAAAACGATGAGGTCTGTAAAAAGGAATGATGGTGCTTGCGTAGCAAATGTAGTTAATGAAGAGCGGAGTCGGACATTCGTTATTGTTCGCACTGAGGCTGATTGTAGACAGATTTATTAATTGGGTCGTTGTTCATTGTTATCGTTGGCCAGGGGTCAACTAGCTGCAAAGAGCGCTCTTGTGCCTCAATCAGTGGCCATTCGGCGAGATGGCCCACGATCCTTGACCTGATAAGCAACTTGTTTATCAGTGATTCCAGTTAGCGCGACTGGGTGGCTCGGGAAGCCTGTCTCCCAAAGATACCTTGTACCTGTGCCTTTTACGGTCCATGCGGCCACCGTAATTGCCAGTTAGATTGACATGGGTTGGACCTATTGATGCAGTTAAAGTTCGGTTAATGCGTACTTGATGCGGTAAGCATCCATGTTTTCAAGATTATTACAGGTACATCAACAAAGGTGCACCTAAGAATATCCCTGATGATGTCTTCTTCGAGTTGCGACGTGGGAAAGCCGCGGAGAACCATAAAACCCCCTGTAAGTATTATGTAATGAGCACATTACTGCTAAAAGCTGAATGTTTGTTGTTTTGCTTGCATGACTGTTTCTGGAATTGGCTGAGTTTGTGTTCGCGTCGGGCGTGTGTGACCACCTGTCATATGAAAAGACTCGCCGTTCACCTTGCACCCCCCAAGTATCATGTTTCTGATTTACAACCTCAGACAGCAGGGGCGTTATGGAATTTTGAGTATGTCGCCAGTTCTTGTAAATTTATGCATGTGAACCGATCTGAATCCAGGAAAAAATTAAACTAGCCCGGGGCACCGAAAATATGTGCCTACATATACTTATTTGCTTTTTTCATAAACACGTATATACGGCTTCTCTTCGTATCTTACCGAAGGCTTTTTGTAGATTGAATACATACATTGTCTTTTTATTCGTATTGCTTCCTCAATGCAGGAATGCGATTTTTCTTGATAGCGGTATAGTCTATCGAATTTCCTTCCTTGTGCATAAGTATTTCTAATTAGCTTTTGAATTGTACAATTTATTGCATCTAATGGTTTGCTTTTTGCCTTTTATACTGCATATTTTATTATATTGTCAGTTGAGTTGTAACTTAAGTTTTATTGTTCATATAATCGTTTCAAACAGCTTCCATTTGTTCATATAATCTCTTCTCTTTCTCTTAGTATTTCACTTTTCTCCTTTAATGTTTTTAAGTGTTGGATTTATTTTTATTTTAGTTGTTTAAATTGTTTAAGTTTAGTTGCAGAAGCCTTTATCTAAGCACATTTCATGTAATTGCAATAATTTTGCCACGTTGCATTTTTTGCTTCTACCGCGTATATGTTTGCCTATATTCCAGTCGTTTTATATGCGATATAATCTTTTTTATTCTTATTTTTTGGAATTTGTTATATTCTTTCCTTTTTATATGCAGCTCCAGTCGAAATGCTTATCATGTTCTTTTTTCGTCTAGTCCTATTGAATACACCTAGTACGTTCTTGTTTTTGTATCTGTGATTCCTAAGTAGTCTAGCATCGCTTTCACCATTTGTTTAAAAATAATCTACTTCGCCATTTCATGTTTCTGTTTTTATTATGTTATTTTTCTATTTTCATTTGTTGTCCTAATTGAGCTGGGCTCAACTTTCTTTACTAGTTTGTCTACATAGTTCCGCTCGTACTCTGTGGTATTTATTATATTATTTGGTATTTAAATTTTTATCTTGCCGAGTTTGGCGTTATTTTCATCCAAACTTCGAAGCCTAAACTGAATTCTTCTCTTTTCTATAGTGCCACCAAGCACACAAAAACCCTAAGTAGGGGAGCCTAGCGCTAGCACAATTACAATCCGTAGAAAAATGATAAACATCAGTAAATGATGAAAATTGAAACTTTTATTTTAAAAATCATCGATTTTTTTAAACCTTACAGTGTTTAAGTTACTAAACCACTACTAGTCAAATAAATTACGAAAGTAATAGTAAATAAAACCAGCGATAATCCAGTATACAGCCTGTTTTAAACGAAGTGTGCACTATTGCTAACTTCTTTATTATTGGACGTACGATATCGGTTAAATTAGCAAACTAGTAGCATTTTTTCTGTTGATTAGAATGGCGAAAACAGAAAAACAATTGAACATCGCCTTCTCGAGAAATTTGGAAAAGTTTACTTTTGTTAAATGGAACACCCTGTATATTTTTATATAAAACGATTGAAAATCGCGATCTAAACATAGAAGTTCATATAAGGTGCGGGCCTAAAACTAATAATAACCGAGTTATTACAACTTCTTACTTTTAGACAAGGTGGCTGTGTGTTTGAACATTTGTTATAAAATAATTTTTTTAGTAATAGGTTTTTTCTTTTAGTAAGTTGTTTTTAATTGTCTAATAAATGATATTATTTAGATTTATTTACAATGTTTATTTAAACATAAATTTTATTTTATGGATACACAGCCACCTCGTCTAAAAGTAAATAAGTGGAATAACTCGGTCATTTTCAGTTTTAGGCCCGCACCTTATATGAACTTTTATGTTTAGATCACGAATTTAAATCGTTTTATATATAAATATACAGGGTATTCCATTTAACAAAAGTAAACTTTTCCAAATTTATCGAGAAGGCGATGTTCAATTGTTTTTCTGTTTTCTCCATTCTAATCAACAGAAAAAATTCCACTAGTTTGCTAATTTAACCGATATCGTACGTCCAATAATAAAGAAGTTAGCAATAGTGCACACTTCGTTTAAAACACCCTGTATATTTTTATAATAATAAATAATGCAACAGTATATGACGTTCACGATCTCAACAGA